>OY284469.1:9202319-9802319 GCA_958336335.1 Dilophus febrilis | reverse complement strand
GTAAATGTTTTGATTAAAGTGGAACAAGCGAAATGGTATGGATATCATATATCTTAAAGTTTTAATGTAAATTATGGAAACTTTAACAGAAAATTTGTGCTGACAACCCAAAACGATAAAGGATATTCTGTGTAAAAGGTACGAGCGCATAAAAACAAATTAATTATTCTACAAACGACAATTTTTTTCAACAAAATTGCCCCTAAAAAAAATTCAGTTTTTCTAATAAAGTTTTTCTTCAATTTTCATTTTCTTTATCCCATTTTTAGCAAAATTCAATCAAATTCTGATTGATTTTTATAAAGAAGAAAATTTTCATTGTGGCTTTTAAAAAGATATAGAAAATTTTCCAAAAAAAAAAAAATTGTCTGTGAAAACTTGAACAAAATTTTTGGGGAAACTTGGAAAAATAAAACCATCTTTTATTTTTAATTCTCTTTAACAAAAGAATTGACTTGAGTTTTCAAAGAACAAAGAAGACAATTGGAAGAAAACCAATGGCTTTAGTAATTAAAAAAATTGAATTTTCCGGATTTTATTCGAATAATTAAGTTGTTTTTATGCGAAAACATAACTTTCAGAATATCCTATGTCGTTGGGGTCAGCATAATACAATTTTTCACATATCGCCAATGGATTCTAACATACACACATATTTTTTTTGTTGGATCAGATAAACATATATTGGGACCTTGCATTGATAATGTCGATTTAGATAACATATGGCGTAATTAGCGTTGTGTGCATCGGAGCACACCGCGCCCATATTCTTTTTTTTTTGTCTGTCATTACCCTATAAATTTCAGTATATGTCATTTCATTGAAGTGTAAACAACAACAAAGCTTTTTTTTTGCTTCGAATATGTCGAAACACGTGTCTCAAAAAGTTGTTTTGCGGGGCAGTTTAATAGCTTTCTTTAATTTGAAGAAAACCGCTGCTGATAGTTATCGATTGTTGGTAGAAGCTTACCGCGGTGAACATGCTCCAACTCAAAAAACTTGTGAACGGTGGTTTGCACGCTTCAGAAGTGGTGATTTTCAAGTGGAAGATAAAGAAGGGCCAGGTCAGCCAAAAAAAATTGGAAGACGAAGAATTGCAGGCATTGTTGGATAAAAATTCGTGTCGAACGCAACAAGAGCTTGCATTAGAGTTGAATGCAGATGCCTCTACCATTTCTAGACGTTTGCATTCAATGGGAAAGATCAAAAAGCTAGGAAAATGGGTCCCACATCAACTGAATGAAAATCAACTCAAAGCAAGAAACGATGCACGCCATAAACATCTTGCCGAGCACAAAAAACATAGTTTTTTGAGTCGAATTGTCACTGGCGATGAAAAGTGGGTGCATTACGATAACCCTAAACGTAAAGCATCATATGTTGATCCCGGCCAACCATCAACTTCACAATCAAAACGCGATATTCATTGCCAGAACCTTATGCTGTGCAATTGGTGGGATCAGAAGGGTGTCGTGTATTATGAGCTGTTAAAACCGAATGAAACGGTTACATCTGATCGCTACCGACGACAACTGTGCGAATTGGCCCAGAAGAAATTGAACGAAAAACGACCATTGATAGCTCGAAAACACCACAAAGTTTTAATGCACGATGACAATGCCCAATGACCACATCGTGCAAACATCGTTAAGGAAAAAATAAAGAGGCTCGGTTGGGATGATCTTGATTACCATTTGTTCGAATCAATGCAGGTCAGCCTGACAGATGTACGCTTTCAAATTGCTGAAGAAGTGCGAAAATGGGTCGATGAATAGATTGGGACAAAAGATGAGGAGTTCTTCTCAGGAGGAATCAACAAATTTCCTAAAAGATGAGAGGAAGTCATAGCTAACGATGGGCAATATATCGGTTAATGTACTCAATCATTTTGTTATACAAATAAATGCTAGTATCAAGCCATCGACATTAGTAATGCAAGGTCCCAATACTTAAAAGCAAAGTGATGTGAAAAAGATATAAATTTTGAATAGGTCAGGTAAAAATATTACGTATGGGATACGATTATACGAGAATTTAAATAGAAATTTATGGGTAACAAAAACGAATGGGAAAAATCAATGACCTTTATATAGAAAATCAAAAAGATGATGATCAACATTCAACATGGGTATTGAAGGAATTAAGCAATAAAAATGGATTTTTAGAAAAATACAAAGGGCAATCTCAATCCATTGAGGTAACCCTCAATTTAAATGATTTATTTTTACCATATTACCATTGATTTTACCATATTACCATTGGTTAAGATGAACTCATTTTATATTTTAAATGATTTTCAATATACTATTTTTATCTATATTTATTTCTATTTATATATACCAAGAAGATATTCCAATTAAGTATAAAAGAAAATGAAAAATGACATTGTAGTGATGTTTTAATTATCTCTCTATATATATATATATATATATATATATAAAGATTTTAAGGGTAGTTTTTCGCAGGAAAGAAAATCAATCACATTCAATGTTAAATCAAATTACATTGTACTTTTTTTAAACTATATTATATTGTTTTGCTATTCAAACCATCTGCATCATATAAATATAAATATAAAATAAATTTTGTGCAATCGTGTGTAATACTACCAAGGCTATTTTATTATTATTATTATTATTACAGTATTGTGTATGTATTTTTTTATTTTTTTTTTTTTTAAATATATTAAAAATAAATGTATTTCCTTCAAAAGATGATACAATTTCAGTATTGTTACGCGAGTTTAGGTTAAAATATATATATATATATTATAGAAAAACACACAATCGCTTCCATATATACAAAATAGTATAAAAAAAATTAATAATAAATAATAACTAAATATGTATGTATACAGTTTTTAGTTTATTATTATTATTAGTATAGTATATATTCGAGTGTATATATTTCACATTGATCAAATGAGAATAAATATTATATACTTTACTTTTGTTTATAATATACCTGCGTGTGTATATTATAATAAATAAATAAAAAAAAAAGTAATATGGAAAAAGAAAGAAGTCTACCTTTATTATTATTATTATTATTATTATTATTATTATTATTATTATTATTATTATTATTATTATAATATATAAAAAAAAATTGTGTTCGTAAGACAAGTAACAAACAACGCGTGTCATTAGGAATGTATAAAGATAAATGAAATATTTTGTATTAAGAATTTTCTTGTGGTTTGTTCCAATTTTTTTTAAACATACAAGGTAAAACATTTTCCAAAAAAAGTGATATAGTTGGATCCTGGATTTTGATCTAGACCGCATAACGAGAAAGGACATGATAGATAATTTCCCTAATTATTGTTGCAGTCAGTCTAGTTTAAGAAGTACGATTTCTTTTCGTTACCTTCAATCAAAAACTGACTTTATTATATAAAATTTTGTACTACACTAATATTTTCAACTTAATTTTCCGAAAATATCCCCTTGAATTTTTTATGAAATTGAATGGAATCAGAAAAGGGATTAGAAAAAGATTCAACAAGACTAAAATTCTTTCCGTTTTTCATCAAACCTGAATAGCGGCAATTTAAAAAAGAATCGTTTAGAAACGATAAAATGTGATGTCTCTATAATAATCACTTGGAAAACATTTTCTAAATCAATTTACCCTGAGATTATTCATTATATTATATAAATTGGGTTGGGTTCCCGAAGTCCCCGAAGTCCCTCTTGAGCCGTCGAGGTCATTGTGCTACATCCTCAATATATTCCAAATTCATACATTCATTGATCCCGCTCAGGAATCTGGCCAATTGAATGATGGGTATGAACATTGGAACTTCCTCAATCATTGGAAATAATTTGCCAATATTCCGAGGTTTATTAAATACTTTCATATATAATTAATTAAGTATGTGTTTGAGTATACTTTGTTAATCTTTGAGTGCACCATCAAGTCGTTCATCATGAAAATTTAATATATTAAAACGTCGAATTACCAATTAGATAAGATTACCTTTTATATAATTATAAATCAGTATATTGGAAATCGTTTTTATTTGTCAAAAGTCTCAATACCTCTATCTATAATCGGGTATATATATTACACATTTTTTACTAATCTTGTCCTATTGCTTTTGGATTACATTTAAATGTTATTTAGTGACTATATCCAAAACAAGATAGAAACAATGTAATTAAGGATTTATTTTTGGGCAAAAATAATACATAAAGTTTTCCATCAAATAAAAAAGTCGAATCTTATTGGAAAATTTCATCCAAAATGAAACACTCTGTCAATATCATAATACTTATAAACATCTATATGTGAAAAAAAAATAATAATAATAAATAATAAATAATATTATTATAAATATAATATAATGATTTATAAATTGGCAATGAAATTATTTAAAGAGACAACAACAAAAACATAAAAAAAAAAAAAAATTACAAAACGTAATACTACAAAAACAACGAACGCCAACAACACAAAAGTTTTAGGTGTGTTTTAATTTTAATATCGTTGTGTTGTTGCCATTGCCGTCGTTGTCGTTATTGTGGACTTGTGGTCGTGGTCTATTATTATACATACATTTTTTTTCATATATCGAAAGTATATATAGTAAAGTAAAGTAAAGTAGTATTTTAGAAACTTGATAAAAAAAAATAAATAAATTATTTATAATAACAAAATCAAATCAGTCAGCATATATATTTTCATTTTTATTACTACTCAATACACGAAGTTATAAAACGACGAAGTGATGATATACAGATAAAAATATATATATATATATATATATATATATGGTATATTATTTATAATGAAATAAATAAATAAATAAATAATTGCAACATTAATTAAAAAAAATCAAAACAGAAAAAAAAAATAAAATAAAATATCTATCCTATCTAGCTAGCACATTATATAATAAAATTAATGCAATATAATTTATTCTGATTAAAATATAACAAAAAAAATTTCGCTTTTTATTTTATATTAATTATTTATTATCGTTATTATATTATAGTAATTGTGCTGGGTTGGATTGGAAGTCAAATTAATTATTTATTTATATATTTCCGATAAAAATGAAAATCTATTCTCTATTCTATTCTGAATGATTGATTCTATGACATATAGTAAATATTATTTCCGATTATGAGGATTTTTAATTTTACTTAATCCATCTAAAGTTGCGTTCCTTTCCCAGAAGAGTAGATAAGAGTAGATTCTCTTACTCCAAACTATTTGCTATAGTACGGCTGTATTTCGAACGAATTAGAAAAATCTACTTTTTTTCTATTCTTATCTACTCCCAAGGTAATCGAAAGGAACTTATTAAATAGTCAATTTTCTCTATGCATAGAATAATTTCGTAATGCAATATTTTAAATGGAATCTTTCTAATGCCAATTGTCAATTGTCAAGGAAAGACATTTCTCTATATACAATTTTCCTGTAATTGTAACTTAATCAGCGCACCAACGAAAAAGTCATTTCTTTTTTTTAATATTTAGTTAAATCGGCGGAGCTGATTCCAACAAAAAATGAAAACAATCGAGCGAGAGAAGAAGTTAACGAGGGAATGACACATTTGAAGAGATTTGGAGACCGGTTAAAACGTGAAGAAATGTGAAGAAACGTAAAAAAAAACGGCTAATTCCAAAACAAACCTTTACCCACTCGCGTAAACCCACTTTAATTCTGTTCTGATATTAAATTTATATAATTCAATTTCACAGGAGCTACCTTGAAAGCAGCATAAACAGCGGTTTAGCTACCTTGGAAGCAGCATAAAGAGCGAAAATGATATAGCGGAGAAAGTTCAATCCCGGATTGCTTCAGGAAACAAGGCGTTTTACGGTTTGCCAAAGATGTTCTTCTCGAAGACATTGAGTAAAACACTGAAACTAAAGCTAAATCAAACACTCGTTCGACCAATTGTCACCTACGGTGTGACTGAAACGTGGTGCATGACACAGGCCAACGAACGGCGACTTGGAGGGTTCGAAAAGAACATACTACGCCTTATCTTTGGACCGACAAAGGAAAGGGGATGGTGGCGTGTAGGCGGTTCGATTTCGAGCTATATGAATTATATACCGAATCCGACATCGTTCGGTTCATTAAGATTGGTCGCCTGAGGTGGTTTGGTCATGTGGTGCGAATGGATGACGATCGTATACCGTCAAAAATGCTGGACATCAAGCCGGGCGGATCTAGGAGTGTGGAAAGACCGTGGGGTAGATGGAAAGATGAAGTAGAAGTGGAGCTTCGGGCCCTCGGCGTTTCCGGATGGCGGACGTTGGCGGTAAATAGGTCCGGTTGGAGGAGGCTGTTAATGGACGCCAAAACCAATTGTAGGTTGTAGGCGCGCTGAAGTAAGAAGTAAGTAATTTCACAGAAGTGGACCGGGACATCAAGGATATTTTCTTTAATTGAAAATTGAAAATCACAAATTTAAAGAAAAAAATCTTAACAGGTACCAAAACCACCCGAAATTACAAATATGATATGTCGCTTAATTATCAAAAGCTGCGCTCAATAAAAGGCTCAATAAAATAGCTCATAAAAGGACGAGAAACCGAATAAAAGCACCAATTTATCAACCAAAGGACATTTCAGTTAATGCTTTTAATTATTGTAAAAAAAATACTCTGAATAAAAAATTAAAATTGAAAAAAAAAAAACCATTAAACATTCACTGACTCACCCACCACCTTAGATAATAGAGTAAACTCACCACCTTAAATGTGAGTCAATGAATCATATTCAAACAAAAAAACCAAACAAACAACGGTATATAATATAATAATAAGTTTGATGATCATAAAATATTATAAATAAAAAAAGAAGTCCATTTGGATATGGAAGAGCAATACAAGAATAAATAATTGTAACAAGTAAAAAAAAAAGTACCTGTTTTTTTTAGTTTCGTATTCAAAAATAATAAAATATACATGTATGTTATGATAATTATCCGCTATTGATTCTCGTCGTCGTTCAGCATCACCACAAATACATAATAAATTATTTGGTATCAGAAAAATTTAAGTTACTTAAATTGTAAATATTATGTATAAAACATTTGAACAACAAGAAACCTGATTGTTGGTTATTTTTTATTACTTATTAAGATTTTGATTTTTTTTTTTTTGGTTCATATTCTAACAGGAATTGGTCTTTTTTTTTGTTTGTTTTGTATATATTTGTATATGTACTGCTCCTTGCAAAAACCAATAATAATAATAATAATAACCGAAATTTTAAAAGATTGATCATAGTGAAGATTTCGCTGTTGTTGTTGTTGTTGTTGTTGCTGTTGAGTAACCTTTTGAATATTTAACTACTGACTGAAAATAATGATGATAAATTAATTCTTATTATCATCACAAAAGCATATGATATTTATATAACCATTAGTCAGTTATTCATTCAGTATCTATATAAAAAGTTTATTAATGATAATAATAAATGTGGTAGTTTTCCTTAACGATATCTTTGTGCTGTCGATTGTTTGCAAAGGAACAATATTTAATAAGATTTTGATTTTCCATATAAGTACTTCGTTATCGTAAAAGGTTCGCGACCATAGCATTTTGGATAACTTGAGTAATTCTTAACCGATTTTCCAATTTCTTTATATTCCCTGAAAAAGACAATTGAAAAATTGAAGTCAAGTGCAAAGATTAGCAAAATCGGTCAATTAATATTGGAAGTTATGGTTAAAGAAGTCCAAACGTTGATGAACGATTTTTATTATTTTGTACAACTCTGTTTAATTATGTCACCTATTTCCCTCAAATTTCAAACGCAATCATCAGATGATCAGGACGATTGGAATAAAAAAAATTCATAAACCTCAGATTACTTGCGCCTCCTCCATCATATGACATTTGTTTTGTTAAACTTAATTCTATATTCTGTTACTTCGCTTGTGTATTTTAGATATTGAACTTTAGGAAATTTCTGATAAAGTCTTTAATAAAATATTAAATGTGTTTGAAGGCTTTAGAAAATTCGCATGGGTCTGTAATATGTTAAAAATAAACCACAATTATTAAATGGGGTCTTTTAACTGTGTATATTGGAAACCGTTCAACAAAACTCAACCATCTCAAATAATTAAAAAAGTGTCTTTGTTCGTTCATTGAATTCATATTTGTTCAGATTTGTTGATGCCTGAGTGTTGGTTGCATGCGATATCATCATGAATAATAGAAGCCTGAATGAGATTGGTGTGATATTTACTCGTACTCATCGTATTGTTGTTTGTTTTATTTTTTTTATGAATATATGTTCTTGTTCTTACTATATTAAAAATTTTCTTATTTATTTAATTTTTTGTATTTTATGAGTATTTATAAAAAAAAAAAAAAAGTATAAAATCAACTTTTTTTTTTATACTTTTTACCAACAACAAGCAAGCAAATGAACAACACAACCATAATATCAATTTTATGTTTGTATATTATATATATATATATATATATAAATGAAGGAAAATCGTTTGCGTTTTGAAACAAAAACAAAAACAAAAAAAAACTCAATAACAAAAATAAAATATATAAACAACAAACATAAAACAACATCCATCGCAGCCAGCCACTAGAGCCAGTAGTATAGTTGTTTTGTGTTAGCCAAGCCAACCAAGCCAGCAGATACCAAAAAAAAAAAAAAAAACAACATAAAAACACGATACATTATTATTATGTTATTATCATCATATGAATTTTATGTATGTTGAATATATACTCGTACATTCATATCATATAAATAAATAAATATATATATATAAAACAGTGTGTGGTTGATTTTATATTTTTGTTGTTTGGTTTTTGTTGTGCTGTTCAATATTTCAATTGCGAAAATACAAAAACAACAACATTCGTTATATTAATTATATATATATATATCTATATAATGAAAATCTATATAATATACGTATTTATTTATTTATTTATTTATATAATGTTATTTAAGGTCACCGACTGGGGTGATATTGTGATTATTGATAGAAGCCGCAGCACCAGCAGCAGCAGCAGCAGCCGAAGAAGAATAAGAATTACAAGAAAAACAAGAAGAAATGCTTTGTGATGTTAAATTTTATTATATTTATATATATATAAATTGATCATATTATATTGATAAAGGTTTTCTTTCCATGATTGGGTATAGACAAAGAATACTGCGAAAACGTAGAAAACGTAGAAAACGTAGAAAATGCGTAGAATCCCCCCCAAAAAATTATGGTTTACTACTACAGGATTTTATAATTAAAATTTATAGTAGATTTAATCTAATGTTAGAATTTAATAATTTGAAAGAATTGAATTATTGAAAAGGTTTAGAAAAAAAAAAAAACAATTCAATATAAAAGACCATTGAACTTTCAATTGTATTGGAGAACTTTACTTTCAAATTATACTGTTATTCTTAACATAATTGTATTTGTATTTGTGGGTGACCACCTTTTAATTCTGCCTAACCCGGAGATTTTAAAATGCTTGTAAGATCCTTATTAAAACATGGTCTCTTAACACTAATTCGAGAATGGGGGGAGGGGGGAGGGCGGAGAATGGGGGGTGGGAGTGTTTGGGTCGAGGAGTGTTTGAGAATGTTTCGCTTGGGATTGCACTTTCCTACATGAATGCTATTAATAAAGTTCTACAATTTAGAGCACCCTTGAACTTTGAATGGCGGATCTTGATATGTTTGTGTTTTTTTTTTTTATATTATGCTAAACCCGGAGAACTGTCTCTAAATCCCCGAGCCCGGAAATCATATGCCAAAAAGCGGAGATTCCGGGTCAAACCCGGAGAGGTGGTCACCGTATTTGTATTAGCATGAGAGATTGATTTTTAGCTAACAAGGTATCTTCTAGATGTTCTGAATAAATTCGATTAGATTGTTAGGATTCTTAATGGTTTAATGGTAATTTTATCAATTATAATAGTTTTGGCTTTAGAATATTCTATTCTAATTCAATTATTACAGATTCTTAACCTTAAATCTTAAAAATTTGATCAATTTTTAGTTTAAAAATTCTATATAATTGATTTATTTTGTTTTTTGATTTTTTTTTTCTAAAACATTATGGATGTAATTGAAATGATGTCAGGATAATTGAAATGATGTCAAGATTAACAAAATGAAATCATCGTTTTATCGTCACAGAAAAAAAAAAAAAAACAAAACGTTTAGTAAAAGGTTGATCTTAAAAGGGGAATAAGAATCTTAAAATTGAGGATTGAATGACTTAAAAAAAAAATAAAACAAATATAGAATTTAATTTTAATCATTAATTTATAAATAGTTTGTCATCAATATCAAATTTGGTGTGTTTGACCTTCGTAGTCGTAGTCGTAGTCGTAGTTGTCGTAGTCAACGTCGTCATTAAAAGAAGAACAACGTTTTTGTTTAGTCTTTGTTTTATATAAAAAAAAAAATTAATATATACGTATATAAAATCATCGTCGCATTATTATTATTTTATTTAATTTTTTATATATACTTTTGCTATAAATTATAAATTCATCTACATCTACGCTTTTTTTTTTTTTTTAATAATAATATAATGACAACAAAAAGGTAGTTCAAAATCTTTTAACAAGTCTGTTAAATATTATGATTATACAAATGTATAATTTTTTATTGTATTCTTTATGTGCAAATTCATAGAAGAATTAATATAAAATAGAATTAATATAATTTGATGTGTTTGTGTGTGATTTTGTTAATGAGAACATATTATTGTTTTTTTTTTTTCAGTTTATAAATCAGATTATTTATCGATTTATTAAAATAAATAAATAATTTATATTATATTTAAATTATTAAAATACGTATTGAATTGTATCATATATTGATGTTATATATTTATATTCAAAAGATAAGTATAACATTATCAAAACAAAACGCGACAACAACACCATCACCTTTGTATATTATTAATTCCGTTTCTATTAAATTAAAAAAAAAAAATTTAGTATGAAAACAACAAATAAGATGGTGTGTGACCATTTCGATTACTGAAATATGATTAAATAAATTAATTAAATGTTTAATTTTTTTTTTTTTTTTATATAATAAATACGCATAAAAGTTTATTTATGATGATAATAACCTAAAATCGTACAACTTGTATTCAATTGATTAATCAAAAATTGAATATACATTTAAAAGTGAGTGTATTTTTTATTTGAAAGGTAAACTATTTCTTATTAGTATTCATATATTTTTTTATGTTTAAAATGTAAAGATCATGAAAATAAAACTTTGCTAGGTCCAAACGTAGATAAGAAAACACTTATAACAGGGCAGGAGGTTTAGGGGGGGTTAGTTAAACAATTAATTATCATTCAATTTCTCATGAAATGTTAATAGAACATGATGGTGCACAGTACACAAAATTTAAATTGGTTCCTAAAAGAATCCTTCAAAATGTATGGGAAGTCGTAGAAATGGTTGAATCAGAAAAAAATTCTGGAAATGTAATGCATTTGGTACTCAAACCTTATACCCAAAACTATATAATTTTAATATTCTTTAAGACACGCGAAAATTTTAAAAAATCAAGCACGAAAGAGCAGGTAAAAGGTCTTAACATGTTTTAGATGAATTTAACCAGAGCTCGAACAAACAAAAAATAGATTATATTAAAAATTTCACCAAAAATTGAAAGACAAATGCTTTTTTTTTTTTCATTTTTAGCCATCAAAACACGCATAAAAACCTTTAAGAAACCCGAAAAAAAATATCAAAACATTCCAAAATCTAAACTAATAAGTCACTAATTGACTTAATTTTTAATCGTAGTTGTTGATATTTTCAATGTTGTAATATCTAACACAAACACTATATATATATATATATATATTGTAATAAAATTACAATGGATTTCGTTTCGTTTATTATTTTTTATATATTTTTTTTTGGTGTAACTTTCGCTTACATTCATCCATAAACCGAATATATATTATTTTATCTATGACGAAGTTTTTAGATTTTCAAAAAAAAAAAAATACTATTATAGTAATTCTGTAATAATTCAAAAAATATTATATAAAAAAAAATGAAATAAATAAACAGTGATGAATAAAAGTTATTTATGTTTAATCTTTTAAAATATAAAGATATATATTAAAAATTATGTTTTCGAGGGTAATGAATTTTTCATCATTAAACTGGTTTTGATTTTTTTTTTATTCTGTTTATTGTCAATTTATAGAGAACATTGGATTGAATGCCGTTATATAAATATATAAGATTCAAGATGTACAAAAAATAAAGGAAACATTTATCAGATTTTAAGTTTTATAAAACAAAACCGGACAAAATACATGGATAACTGACATTGAGGCAGAACAAACACTTCGAAGTTCACCGTTCATAATCAGGATTATAAATACAACTAGTAATACTTTTAGGGCTTAATAAATTAGCATTTTTTTTGAATTTTTATATCGAAAAGGGAAACTTTTAGAAACTTGTTATTCCGTTCTGTCATTTTTAATGAATTGTTATTTTTCCCTAGATTATTTCACAATTCAGTTAGCTAATAAGTCTCCTGTGGTTTTCTTTAATAGAACCGTATAGTAATTACCTATTTATAAACATTATTTTATTTCAAATGTAAAATGTAAAAAGCATACACATAAAATTGCAATCTAGTCTAGACATAAATACAAAAAAAAAAAAAAAAAAAAAAAGGATTGTTATACAATTTATTAATATACATATAAATATCATTTGAATTCTAAATCTTATCAAATGGAATAATTTTATTGTATTGTTTTTTTTTTTTTGTTTTCAAGACTTCCGGAATGTTGAGTTCCACCTAATGATTTTCTCAATTGTACAATATTACATTATTATTGAGATAAATTTATCATTACCTAAATGATTTTGAGTAAATTATACAGTCAAAGGATAATTTATTCCCGTATTCATTGATGTTATTCAATAAACAATGAAAAACGAAAGAAAAAAAAACAAATCATCAATATATATTTAATTACTTGTTGATTAAATACATTTTACATCTCTAAATTATTTTAATTGGTCAATTCACGCACGGTCAATCGCTAAGTATTATTATTAGATTTAAAAATTATCTTAATTATACAAGTATGAAATTCTAGATTTTCGGTCATATAAAATATGTTACCTGTACTATTTGGTTGTTGTTGTTGTTGGATTTAATTCAATTCTAGACAGAGATTATATATATATGTTGTCTATGTGTACCAGAAAATTATAAGTTATTATAAGGTTGGTAAAAACACGCCACTCCTTAAATTCATTTTCATTCTAATAGAATTAAAAAAAAATACCGTGCAATGTTTTTTTTTGTTTTTTTTGTATAATAAAGTTATAACATAATTATAATAATGCTGCTGATCAATTGTTGGAAATGTATCTATAAACACATTTAAGAAACTATTAAAAATCATTTATATAGAGTTGGAATTTGGTACATGGATTGATATTGCCAAATGGTGGTGTTATGGTCGTATATGGTTGTATCAACATCAACACACAATTCAAAAGATATAGTATTAAAGTTCAATGTGTTTCTGGAAAGATATCTGTATATATCTGTATAGTATATGATACACAACAAAACAACAACAACAAAGTATATTATTTATAGTAGTTATATATGGAGGAAAAGTTAACGACCGATCATTAGAGTAGTCTCCTCTGATACTTATTCATACAATTATAAATAAATAAAAAATAAAAAAAAAAAAATCTATTTCTGTCTGTCTCTGCAGTTATATTTATGCACGTTACTGTTCTTTGGTTTTTTTTTTCTTTTATTATTATTATTTATTATATTGTAAATGCATATAGGAAAAAAAAAAAATTCCTTTATGTATTTTTTTTACAATATAATTCATGTGTGTGAGTGTGTGTGTGTGTGTGTGTTTCTGTTAGATAGTAGTAGTTTTTCAGATGAATGAAAAACAAATGTATAAATAATAAAAACAAAAATATATAAATTCAAAATAAAAGCAAAACTTTAGAAGGAAAATAATCAGCTGATAGAGAAATATATTCCTTATATGCATACACACAATCGTACATACACAACACAAAACACCCATACCCATATGCCATATCCATTCCATCCTTCCTCCTATTCCCAAACCCAACCAAACCAAAAAAGACTTTACTCAAATCAACAACAAATATATCTATTATATATTTTTTTTGTTGTTATTATTTCAAAATATTTTTCTTTATGGTACGCAATTTCAACCATTTTCTCACTCAAATTACGCACTACGCACTTTTTATTCACTTTTTTTTTTTTTATATATAAATAAATATATTATTATGACTTTGTATATATTTTTCTTTGTGTAATTTTCTTCAAATTTTCATTTTATTGTTTATTGTTTTTTTTTGCTATTTACTAATTAATTGCTTAAGCTTTAATCATCAAATTAAATTATGCATTCCCAATGGCAAAAAAAAAGACAAAATTTCATTCTGTGCATTTTATCTCTTGTTATAAACATGAATCAACACGAAATTTTCAGAACATTTTTTTTTTATCAAATTAATTTTTTTTTTTTTGTATTTAATCAGAAAACTTGTATGTTACAAAAGAAAATTCAACACATTCACACAAAAAGTCACACACTATCTTGTGTGTATTCGTATTCGTTGTGTAAATGCAAACACGAAACACGAACGCTTTCGTATATTTTTAAAACAAAAACAATGTACAATACAAAAAAAAAAAACCAACCATGAAATGAAAAGAACAAAAGTTCAAATTTTTTCATTCTATTCTAATTTTTATTTTTTGCGAGATTTTTCTTTTTTCTTTTTTTTTTTTTTTTTGTTTTGTTAATATTGGATTGGAAACGAAATAATTATTTTGTATTTTAATTTTAGAAACGCATGCATAAATTAAAAGAAAAAAATTATAAAAAAAAAAAAAAAAAATAAAATCGCACCTTTATAATGAGCACGTAGATTATTTTGGGTCAATCCAATTGAATTGCATTTTTCATGTGGACTCCATTGCCTGGGCAATGGAGTTTCATCTTCATCAACATTTGGATAATAACTTTTGAGACGATCCACTTCTGGATTAACATTATTAGTATTGGATTGAAGCTGTTGTTGTTGTTGTTGCTGTTGTTGTTGTTGTTGTTGTTGTATTGTTTGTGAAGATTGATTATTAAAATTTTGTTGGATATCCATAATTTATATATATATGAATATTAATATAGCGAGCTAAATAGTCTTTCACAGAAAAAAAAAATGTTAATTTTCATAAATTAATGAATTGATTCACAAACAACATCACACTATATTATAACTAAAAAATATATAAATATAAATAATTCACTAAATTATTTAATTATTTAATTTTAAATTAGTCTTTATAATTTTTCTTTTTTTCTCTATTTTTTTTTTTTTTTATTTTTTATAACATGAACGTTTTCTTTTTTAACTTCTTCGATGTCGTCGTTTGAATTGTCAGCCATTAACAAAAAATTTTCACATACTATTTTCTTGTGAACTGAATTTTATATTTTTTTTGTATTTTTTTTTTTGTTTTTGTTATTTGTTCAGTACGAAAATTCATTATTGGAACATATGAACATAAACATGATAGACGTGGATGGTGGATGTGTGAGTAAAAGAATATGATTTTATATGAAAATAGTGTGAGTGCGTGGATTCTGAATGTTTTGTATACGTATATATAATTGTGATGAGTGTATTAAAGTTAAAAAAAAAAAAATTAAACAGTTGTTTTTTATTTATTTTTTTTTGTAATTTGTATACGTACACAAGAATTCTATATGGCCTTCTTTGTTTCATATGTTTGATTGCAATGAAATAATATACATATAATATAGAAAAGGTATATAAATAAATGGATTGATAGAGAATGTGTTGGTTTGTAAGTGGGTAAAAATAATAGAAAAAAAATAAAATATATAGGTAGTACAAATGGAATGGAAATATGTGTTAGTAACATATAAATTACGAAATTATCAAAATCTTTCATAATATAAATATATATATAAGAACATATGTTTGTTTTGGATGTGTGAGTTTGTGGGGTTTTGTTTGATATAGTGGTGTGTGTGTGTGTGTGCAAATGTCAATAAAGAAAAGAAAATGTGTGCATGAAAAATAATAACAACAATTTTATGAGATTTGATTTTTTTTTTTATTTTGATGGAGCATTGGTGGGTGGGTGGGTGAGAATAGTTTATTTTATTATGATGTGGATGATGTCGACACAAACAAAATATACAATATTTATCGATATTTGTGGTTCATATTTCTTTTTTGTGTTTTTCATAATTTCTTTTTACATTAAGCAAATCGCATTTTTCAAACTAATAAAATGGAAAATTCTAAAATTTGAATAATTCTTTAATTCAAATTATATCTCAGAATTTATTCAGAAAATACACAAATATATAATAGCTATTGTAAAAAAAATACATTTTTTTTTTCTATTTTTAATTTCCTCACAAAAAGTCTTCGGAAAAAACTTTACAAATTCCAAAACTTTCTACACACATTTGATTTTATTTCATCGATTAATATTTTAATATTTTTATATTGGTCAAACTGATTTTTCTCTTCACAAAATTTTTTAATGCATTTACTTGCATATACATTGCGCAGTTCGTAGAGATATTCCACACAAAATCACAAAAACACAACAATTAAAATCAATTTAGAATTGATTTAAATAAATTATTTTAATTTTTTTTTCTGTTTTATATTACTTTATAAAATTTTAAATGAGTTCATCTAATAATTCAGCCGCTTTAGCATCATTGACGGCTACATATACAGATTCCGAAAATGAGGATAACAATACGGAAGGTGAAGAAAGCCCTGCTCATAAAAACATGGATGTTGGGAATTCTTTTACAAGAACCACAACAACAACAAGCGACGCCGATGATGAAAATCCATTAAATGAGGTAAGTTAAAAAAAAAAAAAATTCAATAAATTTATGTATATGAAAATATTAATAATATATTTAAGGTATTATCAACAATACGACAAGAACAACAACAACAACAACAACAACAATCAATTGAAAAAAGTTCACCAACAAATCGACAATTAGAAATACAATCCAAACAATTGCAAAAGGATATTTTCACATCTTATAATCAAGATATTGTTAAAGCACAATCACCAGCATTAGCAGCAGCAGCAGCAGCAGCAGCAGTAGCGATACCAACTCCAAAAACACAAGAAGAACAATTAAATACTCCCGTATTTTCCAAAGTAAAATCGAAAAAAAAACTAAAAAGAAAAGCATTGCGTTTGGTCAGTTATAATGATGATATTTTAATTTCCGATGAAGATTATAATAATTTAGCTAATGATGACAACGATAATGATGATGATGACGACGATTATGGTAATAATGATGAACAGGATGAGGATAATAAAAGGATTGATGATGGTGATGATGATGATGATGATGATGATGATGATAACGATCATGATAATAAAAATAATTCACAAAATGTTGAACATAAATATAATTTCCAAATATCAGCCGATGACGATGAAATACAATTAAGTAATCATTCGTATAAAAACGTAATGAATATTTCATCAAATGCAAGTGGTGGTGGTGGTGGTGGCGGCGGCGATGGTAATAATAATTCCAATAATAAAAATGATCATCATAATAATTCAAATAAAGATAATCATTATTTACAAATGAATGACAGTGAAATAAGTGCATTTCATAAGGAAAAAATGGCCGAATATGGTTTTAGTTTACCACCAGAACCAAAGGGTAAATGCCCGCAAGAATTAACCGATAAGGTTAATGCGCTATATGAAAAAATACGTACACAAAATATGGATATGAATAAAATGATTCAGGAACGTAAAGAATTTCGTAATCCAAGTATTTATGAAAAGTTAATACAATTTTGTAGTATCGATGAATTAGCAACGAATTATAGCCCGGAAATATATGATCCATTAAAATGGGGTACGTACATCGAAATCATATATTAATATAAATAGTTTTTTTTTTTTTATAGATGAATAACGAAATTTATTCTTTTTTTTAAAGGTAAAGAATCATTTTATGAAGAATTAGCAAAAGTACAGCATGTTGAAATGGAACGACGTCAAAAAGAACAGAAAGAAACATCAAAAAAGGAAATGATTGCTTTGGCTGTTAAGAAAGCCGAAGAGGAAGCAAAAAAACGTAAATCAAAATGGGATCAACCGGGACCAAATGCTGTACAACAAATTGCAGCCGCGGCAGCAGCAGCTGCAGCAGCAGCTGTTGCAGCCGCCGGTGTAACATCATCTTCATCCACTACAATTGCATCATCAATAACAACGACTTCGACAACTATTTTGCCAGCCAATGATTCATCTCAAGCACCATCAACAGTTAGTAATGTGGTAGCAGCAGCTGCCAGTGTTACGACGACGACAACAGCTTCATCAATAGAAGGTACATCCGCAACAACCGTTACTACAATTGAACTTACAACAAATAGTACAACTTCTGAACCGACAACTGCTACTCAGGTATCCGTACAAAAAGCATCTAATGGTACAACAACTAATGCAACAAATACAACAGTCCCCATTGCAACAGCGGCTGCAGCCTTAACAACAAATATAACTGGTACAAAAGGAACAATTATATCAGCATTTGGTTCATTACCAAAAAAGCAAAAATTATAATTTATTTATGTGCATTTGTTTTGTTTGTTTATGAATAAACAATTGAGAAAAGAAAAACAAAAAATAAAAAATGGAATCAATAAAATTTAATCGATTTTCTTACATTTCTCTGTATTGTCGATAGAGAATCTCTATTTTCATTTTGCTCGCATTTATTTTTCATTCGTGTGCACTCGGCACTCGCAAAATATATTTGTCCAATGTTTTCATCATCATCATCATAATCAAACAGGGCTATTTTAATTATATTAGAGAAAAACCCATTCAAAATTTATATTACAAAATTATAAATTTTTGGAACATCTAAAACATATCAAAAAATTTAATAATCAAATGGAAATTTTTTAATATTGTGGGGGTGTTAAAAACATTTAAATTTTCAATTTACTTTACATCCCTGATAATAAGAACTCACGCACACACTCACTCACTGACTCATACGCCATGCAATGAATAAATAAATATTATACGGACAAATGATACACTCAGCAGCACCAGCGCAGCAATGTAAAAAAAAAAAAAAAAAATTCAAAAATATATATAGACAGAACGAGAAAGAATCAAGAAAAAAAAATAATAAAATTGTCGGGTCGTCGGGCGGGACACACGGAATTTTCTTCTCGTATTGTGTATTTTTTTTTTGTTTGTTGTATTTTATAGCTGGAAAAGTTGTGAAAATTGTAATTGATATTTTCCTTGTACAAAAATTCAATATATTAATTATTTTTTAGAAATATCTTTATAAAAAATAATAATTATTATTAATTAATTTACAATAAGTGTCATAAGTGCAATCCAATCCAATGCAACCCAATAAAACCGATTTTTGTGCGATTCGTGATTCTATTAGCATGTGTGTGTGTGTGTGTGTGTTTTTTTTTTTTCATTTGAATGAAATTTATACTGCTTTTAGTACAGAAAAAAAAGTTTGTATTTTTTTTTGTTATCAGGTTATCTATACACATAATAATAAAACAGAAAACAATTTTCTTTAAACAAATTACAATAAAATAAAAATGGATTTAAAGTGAAGTTTTATATAAGAACATTGGAAAAAAAATTGCATTTGATTTTTTTTTTTTTGCTTCTGCTTTTTGAATGCTTTTTATTGATGAATTATGCAGCGTTTGATTGTGTTTTGTGTGTGTGTGTGTGCGTGAGTGCGGTGATAATAAGGAAAATGATGATGATGATGATAGATTGGTGGATTGATAGGTTGTGTGCGAATGTGTGTGTGTGTTTTGTTATATATTTTTTTAGGCTTTAAGAAAAGTAATTTTCCGGTAAAATTATTTAATTTTGTTTTTTTTTTTTTTTATTATTTATCTTATGTTTAATTCTATGATTATAAATTATTTATAACTCGAAATGCAATTAATAAAATTTTTAATTTTCATAAATTTTTCAATAAAGTAAACAAAAAATGTCTGCGTGTGGGTTTCTTTTTTTCTTATTCTATATCCTCCGTACACTGTAATGTTTTTTTTTGAATTATCATATGACATATTTTTAATTTTGTTATTGTTTTTGGTATCAATGTTGTGTTATATTTGTGATGTTTTTTTTTATTTATTTATTATTTAAATATTTAATCATTTTGTGCTATTAATTGATGTGGAATATGCTTGCTTTTTATATAAGAGGCAATATTTTTAAGATATATATATAATTATAAGTGTTGATAAGTGCATGAATACAATGCCGGTTTTCATTTGGATTGGATTGCATTTATTTTTATTAAAATAATAAAAAAACCAAATAATAAATATATGTTTATCAATTAGATAGGAATTCCATTAGAGTTGTACATTTTTTTTTTTGGATTCCAATCGAGAATTTTCAAAAAATAAAAAATTACAATAATACAATAAAAAATTGCGATACTTTAAAATTTGGTTTTCCAAATGTTTAAGTGCGCAGTATCATAGGTTTATTCTAACATGTCCATGATTCTTATACAATTTGGGTAATGTATAATATAAGGAAAAAAAAATCGGATCTAAAATGTTCGGTTAAGATAAGTTAAAGGCTTTGTGAAAAATATGCCTTTGTGATTCTCTGTGATCATTTGACATTTTCATTGCAAAATCCTCAAATTGAACATGTTTTTTAGATCTCCATTAAAAATGAAACCATCAAGATTCCATAATAATCTTGTTCTCTGTTCTTGTCTTGTTCATAAATGTAGTGCATTGTATTGAAGAAAATCGTTCAGATACTAAAACTAGAAATTAAATTAATTCTAATAATACCTTTTTAAAATCTCTCGTTGTCGATCAACTCAAAATGTACAATATGATAATAGGATAATGATAATATATAAAAATTATTTGTTTAAATATAGTGTTTTGAATAAGTTCCAACATCACCCATATATAGTTTAGCACGGTGTAAAAAATAACGTATTTAAATATAAATAGTTGATAATATTCCGGAATATTAAACGGAAAAACAAAAAAAACAGAAAACACAAACATTTCCCACCCCCCTGTAAAATCAAATACACGATCCATATACATTTACTCGGTTAAAGTGAATTAAAAAATTTATCAAAATTGAAAATTTAATTGCAAAAATGGGGTGTACATCGTCGGCCGAAGAACGTGAAGCCATGGCACGTTCTAAATTGATTGAGAAAAATCTCAAAGAAGATGGTATTCAAGCGGCCAAAGATATTAAATTGTTATTATTAGGTAAGTGTTTTTTGTTTTTCACATATTTACATACATATTCTACTATATCCTATATAAATTTTTTTATTGATGTTGTTCTTTTTCTAATTGTTAATGTTCTTCTTGATGTTGTTGTTATTATTATTATTGTTGTTGTTGTATTTCCTTATTTTTTGCAAAAATATTTTTTTTTTTACCATATAGACTTAACAAATATAAAATTATAATGATTTATTAAAACAAATATAAAAAAAAAAATTGTATGTGTTTTTGTGTACGCGAATATAAAATAAAAATATGATTCAGATACCGATTCGATATAGACATTTTTATGTATATAATAAAATACATTTGGACTTAATAAACGGTTATAAAAATACACTTTTTATTACTTAAATGTATAATTAATAAACAGCTGTTATAATTAGTATTCTAAAGGGACTAGCATCGTAAAGAAACGAATTTTTTTTTCCATTTTACTGGAATTTATTTGGTAGTTCACACTCTAACAAACGTTTACCTATAATGACCGCTTTATGGACATAAATTGTCCATAAAAATCCTAACCATTTTTGAGTATTTCATTAAATTGTGTCTTAATATACATTTTTTTTTATGATAAATATTTTCCAACTGTTTGAAACGATCGACTAAATAAAGAAGAAAGATATTTAATTTTAATTTTGTTCTTTTTTGTTTATATTAAAAAAAAATATTTTTTTTTCTGTTCGTTTTTTTAATGGTATTTATAATTTAAAAGCAAAAAAAAAACAAAATATGTTTTTATATATTTTTAAGTGAATATTGTAATTTTAAATGCAATTTTTTTTTCTTTATTTTAAATGAATTTCGGTTTGTGGTTTGAGCTCTTTAAATATGTATATAAATATGAATGTGATTTATTTGATCATATAATCTTACATCCGTATATATATATATATATATATATACATAAATGTAGATATTTTAAGAGTGATAAATTCTTAAAATGATTTCTGTTTCATGTGAATTTTAGTGTAAAATGATGAAAATATTTTGGTAGAAATCTCTGGTACAAAAAAAAGATGATACATATATACTTAGATACTTAGACGATATGTAACTGAAATGTATTCTTGATTCTTTTTCAAGAATCAAAATTACCATTACTCTATTTGAAATTATAATCTATTATATCTACAATTCTACAGCACTAATATTGATTCTAAATCATACTCCCTTCTAAATCTAAAATAATATAAAAATAAATATAGTTAATTTTAATACCATATCAAAACTCAATTTCATTGACTTGAGATCATTGAATTTGAGATATATATGATAATAATTTATAAGCAATATATTATAAAGATTTATGCTATATAGTTCTTACAATTTTTTTCCTTATATGCAAATTTATGATTTTCATTTCTTTTACATATCAAACGCACAAATAACCATTATAATACGTGATTGATTAGAATATTTACGATTATTTATGGTTTGGTTAGCATTAGCATTAAATTACAAAGTTTTTCTTCTATTTAGAAATAAACCACCAAACAATATATTATAATTAATTTCGATGAAATTTATAGATAAAAATTACAATCGAATTACTATAAATTTTTAATGTAATTTATAAGAAAAATTTCATCATAAATATGGTTAAAAAACAAAAAAAAAAAGGTTAAGATAGCAAATGTGTATATGCGGTTTTGATGATCCCATAATATTTATATTTATTATATACATATTTTATATTATACTTTATTTTTATTTTTTTTATCATAAATGCCTATAAAGCAATAACTTCATATAACAAAATGCAAAGGGTTAATTAGTAATTTAAATGCATTATTATAAAAAAAAAAAAAGACTGTATAAAATGTGTACAGCCATAGACCGAAACTAATTGTTTATATTATATATATATAAAATAAATTCATTAAAATCGTTATGTTCATTAAAATTTTACTTGTTTAAGCATGCAAAGAAAGATTTTTTTTTTAATTTCATACATATACGTACATCTATTTTGATATAGGATGTTTCAAATTTATCTAAAATTTTATATGTGAAAACCATTCCAATTGTTGAATGGTTATAGATTAGAACTGGGAAGCTTCACCCGTTCGATGATGAATTCATTAAGATGAACTCAAATTTATCTAAAATTTTATATGTGAAGACCATTCCAATTGTTGAATGGTTTTGAATTATGAATTAGTACTGCGAAGGTTCTAGAATTTGGTTATAGATTCGAACTGCGAAGCTTCACCCGTTCTATGATGAATTGATCGTTATAATGGACTATAGATTATCCGTGCTATATACGTTTATGAAACGAATCACCCTATTTAAAATATATAAGAAAATATAAATTATGCATTCAGCAGATGAGTATTTTTTATATACATGTTCATTATTGTGTTCTATATCAACACCTATATATTGTTATGATAATCATATATATATATATATATATATATATAAAAGATAATCATTACAATACAATCATTTATTGTGGTGTTATAAATTAATATCCATTTCTGCGTATAAATATAAATAATTTAAATTGTTGTAATCTAAAATGTATATTTGTAATAATAAACATGTAAAAATTTAGAGCAACATCGATTTATAAACCATCCGCATAACAATTATTAGCGGGGTATTTGATCGCATTTCCTAACCAGACATATTGTATTTAGATCTTCAATAAGCAAGAATGTTCAAAAAGGTATTCAAAAATTTATCGTATGATATATTGGATATATGCGGTTTCTGAAGAAATCTCTGCTGTAATTTGGATAAAATTCATAAAATTATTCCTGTATATTTATTATTATGATTGTAATTTAAATTCTGATGATTTTCTGGGTATAGATTCTCATCAAAAATTCATCGCTTTCCTATTGAAAAAATTATTATAAGATTTTTTTTTTGTAACATATTCAAAATTTATTTCTCACATCCATTCATCATATTAAAATTTAAATAAAACTAATATAAATTTATGAATTAATATTTAAATTAATATAAATAAAAATTTGTATAGAAAATAAATCAAAAAAAAAAAAACTAAATATGCAAATGATTAAAATTACCGTGAAATTTTTCCTTTTTTTGTTTTTTTTTTGGTTATTTGTTTATTAATACTATAATATAGATAGAAAAATATTGATATGATATGCAAAATAAATAATATCCATAATGTTATCTATAATATATAATAATTATAATTTAAAGAACTGCGATAACATTTTTTTTTCATATACAATTTTATATATGAAAATTAAAACACACACTCGACAGCGGGTTATTGTACAAAATATATACAATATATGTGTGTGTGTCTGAGTTTCTTTTACCCGGAAACTCCCGTCAAAATTTCAAAAATCTATATAAATAATATTATGAATTGATAGTAGAATGTATATTACAAATATATAAAATACCATATTTTATTTAATATAATCTACTATATATCATTTTGAATATCACATAATATTTTTCCTAGAATAACTAAATTACTATTTATATATTTATATTATTTTTTTTTTAATTTAAATATTCAATTAATATATACGGATTATTTTTATTCTATAGTATATAAATAGTATTAATGCGATGATCTTTTACAATAATAATGTACATTTTTAATACATTTTCTATTGATTGAATGCTTTACTCCTATAATAAAACAAATGCCTATAAATCAAATGGGGAAAAAAATAAAAATAAAATCAATGGGCTATAAAATCGATAACATAATAGGATATTTTGGATAATTGATGGATATATAATAATATAATTCCATTCAGGATATCAATCCTTAATGTCATCCATAACGCATCCTTTTCAAAATGATATATCATCAATTTAATCGCATGCAATATCAATAATTTTCAATATGGCTTTAAATTATTTATTTTTGCTTAACTACATTATTATTTAATATTTTTTTTTTGTTAACCTATTTATTTGTTATTATAAGTTGTTATTATTACAAGTATAAGTAAAACAAAAAAATAATTTAGGATTTTTATTTGTTTAAATTATTATTATTATTATTTGTTTTTATCATAGATATAGTAAAATGCTTTTCTATTTCTATTTGAATGAACAAATAAATAGATCGATTGCGTGTGCATACAATTTTTTAAGAAGATTTTAAAAAAAAAACCAATGTTTTCATTATATAATTTTATAAATTTTACTTGATTGTAATTTATTTTATAAAAAAATTAAAGATTTATCTGAATGGTTTTTCCATATGGTTATAGATATAAATGTATATATCAGATCAGATATACAAAAATTATCTACATCAAATGGTGAATCGTCGATAAATATTACCATTTTCTATATGTATACTGATATAACTGATATATAACGTACAAAAACTAAAAATTAACGAATTTTTTTTATAAAATCCAATGAGATTTATATAATATATGAATATAGAATTTTTTTTTTTTGAATATAGTTTATGTCGATGGTTATATATACTTTTGAACTATTATTCAAACATAAAGACATAAAAAAAAAAATTTATATAGAAAATAGTTTATATATATAAAGCTATATAGTTTGCATAAAATATATATGTATGGATAATGAATAAACCATACCGCAAACTAAAAAAAATACATATATTGAACAAATTTCCATCATTAATTTTATCGTCGTATATGTGTATAAGGAAGCTTATATATTTTTATAAATTTATAATATTTAAAAAAAAAAAATTCTATTCATTATTATTATTATTATTATGTATATAACAAATTAAGAATTTTCAATTCAAGTACTGTTCTTCTACTGCTATGGATAGATATACAATTTGAAGTACATGTAACCAACTAAAACTATATAAAAAGAAATCATACACACAGTGCGACAATTAATATTCTGGACTCAAACCATATCTCAATAACCAGCGGGACGATCTATGTGATGGAACATATGCGTTTTTGATGAAGCTTGATGTTTTCTCTATCGTCTCTAAAAATTTCATTGCATATGGTTGACAAATAAAAAAGTTATGACATTTCTTGTTATACAATATTTTAGTTGAAGTAGAAATTTTAACATGGAACAAAGAGCAGGCATTAAATTCAAGGCAAAGCTTGATAAATCTGCAACAGAAACGTTTAAATCGATGCAGAAGGTTAATGGCGATAATTGTATGGGTAGAACACAAATTTTTGAGTGGTATAAATGTTTCGTGGATGGCTAAAACGCAGGCTAAACAAAAACAAAAAAGTTCCATAGAAAATCAAGACAATGCTTGTAACATTCTTCGGTAGCAAGGAAATTATTCATAAAGAATTCGTTACAACTGGTCAAACAGTCAGTGACGCATATTATATCGAAGTTTTGAAGCCTTTGATGGGCAAGATTTGTAGTATTCGACCTGAATATCGTGAATCAGATAGTTGGTGTTTGTTATACGATAATGCATCAAATCACACTTCACTTATTGTTCGTCAGTTTTTGGCTCGAAATGAAGTCTGTGTGTTAAATCATCCATCGTATTTACCTGATTTAGCACCATGTGACTTCTCTTTGTTCCCAAAACTTATAATGAAATTGAAAGGATGTTTTTTTGAGGATATTGAAACCATTCAAACAGCATTTACATGCGCCGTAGATACAATACCACAAAATGAGCTGGAACATGCATTTGAATAATTATTAAATCCATTGTACAGTTGTATTGAATCAGCAGGAGAATATTTTGAATAAATAAAATCGTGTATTTAATGTATTTCTTAGGAGCAGTCCGGAATATTAATTGTCGCACTGTGTATACTTATATATCTATATAGTATATCATAAGTACAGGTTATCCGTTTTTCATCTTATCTTTGATTAAATTAATCTATTCTATCAATAAGATATAATTTTATATAGTATATACTCTCGATGTGTGTTTTAAGATTATCGTAATTATCTTTGTATAGACTTATAAATTGCCAGCGATGGGCTTTGATAACATTTTTTTTGAAAATGATTGGATAATTTTTGAAGAAAAGGCTACCTAAAATTGAGTTCCTTTTAAAAGTTTCCGTATTAAACGACAATTTTAAACCATTCCATCTAAAGAACTGTCCTCTAATATTTTAAAGAGATCATTTACAATGAATTATAAATACGATATGGGCAATTATAAAAATGATTGGTTTATTAATTTTGAAGAAATCTTTCAAAAAAAAAATCTTTTTTTTCAATCAGTTTGTTAAATTTTCCATATATACATAAAATATTTGTATATGGAAAATCGTGAAATTCATGGAAAATTTATGATTTTTACCAGGATTGTCCACGGAACTCCATATAGAATTTTACAGAGATCATTTAGAATGCATTATAAATACCTTAGGCAATTTTCAAAATGATTGGTTTGTGAATTTTGGAGAAATCGCATCAAAATATTCAGTTGGTAAATTTTCCATATACATAAAATATATGGAAAATCGTGAAATTAATGGAAAACTTACAATTATAACCAAATTTGTCCAAGGAAACCCCATCTAATATTGTATACAGTGATCATTTAGAAAGCACTATAAATTTTGTGTAAAATATTTGTTGAAACCGATTGATTAACGAAGATAACACAGAACTCGTACTTAGAAATGGTGTTTTCAGTCAGTTATCTTTACAATAATTCTTTTTATTTTAATGAATATTTAAAACAATTTTATTCTGATATTCTGTTTTAAGATATTCATATTTTTTATTATGAAATATTTTTATAGTAACAAATAGCACACAAACATCCACACAATACACGTGAAAGGAATTTTTCACAATTTTTCACAACTTTTCTTTAAAACTCTTTATAGTTATTTCTTTTATATATACATATTTATAAAATGAAATAATTTTTCTTTCAAACCAAATGATGTGTCTTTTGAAAATGTGTTTTCTATATTTTTTCCTGACAGACCATTGAAAATATTTTATTATATATAATATATAGTATATATGTGGTTTGATTACCGGAGGCAATAGCGAAAAATATTGCAGACATTATATACTGAACTGAAATATTCTTTTATATAGTATGATGATTTTTTATGGAAATACAAAACAAAACTGTATTCACATAGAATGAATGAATATATAAATATAAAAAATATATTTTCAGTTCCATATTCATAATAATTTAAAGATTCTTGTATATAGATCTACAGTTTATGAAATTTCACTGAAATACAATATGTTTGGTTGTTTGACAATTTTAACAAGTTTAACAAGCTATTTTAACAACTTTAACAAGTTTTAATTGTTTTTTTTTTTTTAATAAAATAAAACCAATTTTATAAGAATTTTTATGACATTTTCCAATGAAAAGTTCATTTATATATAATTGATAAACAGCAGAAATATATCGTATATTATGAAAATATATGAAACAATTTCCTATATATTATTATATAATTACAAACATTTATTGTAACATATAGATAGAGGATATTTTGTCGTTATCTTTATATATGTCACTTTATATGTCAATCTAATGTTATATTTGGTTGTGTTATATCTCACGCAGTTATATATATATATGGAAAACATTCTTCATGATGACATTTTTAGTTGATGTTATACTTTTTTGATGATGTTTTATATATAGATATGGATAGGATAAAAGTTATTTGATCTATAGAGTGTGTATTTTTCTTGTTAGGTTATATAAGGTCGTATAAGAATATATACGAATATATCACAAAAAATCTTGATGTTTATTTTTTACTAACGAACTGTATATATGGAAATATTTATATATATATATATATGTATAGTTAACCTTCATTATATCATCTTCGAAAGCGTAAGTTACATTTTCGTCATATACTAAATCTATATTCATTTAGATTAGATTTATAGAAATAATAAATAATTATAAAGAATAGATGAACAATTACAATAATGACACAATTGACGAATTACTTGTTTTTAAATTGACGAATTACATTGATTCGCATTGAAATGTGTGATCGTAAAAACTCTATAGTTTTTTCTTTATGATGATTATTTCAAAAGAATAAATCATTTAAAAGTCGGATATATATCGAATTTAAAATAATTGGAATATGGAATGTTTTCCGCAAGAAATCCTTAAAAAATATTCAAAATTAGAACTTTTTACTGAAAAAAATAACCAACGAATTTGTTTTACAAACAAAAAAAAAACGAATTTGTTTAACAAAAAATTTTTATTACAAAATTAATCTTTGAACCTTCTATACAAATTAACTATTTTCCCATTTTAATGCATTTAATTTTATCAAACGATTTTTAACAGAATGGTATAAAAACCATACAGGAAAAAAAAACACTTTTCCTATAGAAATCAATAAAGAAATTATTATCGCCTTTTTTGATAATGAATCAATCATTGCGTATTTTATATATACAATGATATACTATATAGTCCGTATTTTTCGAACTGACTACAAATGATATATTTTTTATTTCATACATATATGATTTCCTGCGTGATGGTGATGATGTGTTGATGATGGTCACAGCATGTACGTGTGATATTTTACCTTTAACCTTATTCCCACACACACACACACATATATGCTATATAAAATAATTGAAGGCTGATTTTGTGTATAAGAAAAAGGATATTTTTGTTTGTTTTTTTTTTTTTATTTCCTCCTTTTATATAAAAATCTATATATTTTTATATATGTGGTATGTGAGGATGATGGTTTATCTATCTATATATATATAAATAAAAAAAAAATGTTATCTGTTTATATTTTTTTTTGTTATACTATTATATTATGACAATTGTAAATATGTATATATACAATCGAGTAGCAAATTTCTGTTTCTCTAATGTATAAAGAAGAAGATTTTTTTTTTTTTTTTAAAAAAAACTTATATATTTTATCTATATATGTACATACATTTAATGGATAAAAAAATAAGAAAAAAATAAGAAAAAAAAAGATAAAAAACGCGTTTTACACAAAAACATTTCAGGTATTTGAGATTTTTTCTGTTGTTGTTTTCATATTTTTGATATATAAATAAAATTTGATAGTACTCTTGATGATAAAAAAACTAATATATAAATATATTCTACTCCTCTGCTGAATCCTGATGATGCTGATGATGAAGTTTTGTTTTTTTGTATATACATCATATATATATGAAAATGGTGAATAAATAAATATAATTATCTTTTGTAATTTTTGTATATGAAGGAGTGGGTGTGTATGTGTGTGTGGGAAAATCTTTATGTACATAGGCAAAAAAAAAAATGGAATTTCCATTTAGAAAACCAGGAAAATTTATTATTATAATAATTACAGTGTATAACAACAACTCTGTTTTGTGTACTTAACTTATTTTTATTTTTTTCTATAAATATATATATATACCTACTTAATGTAAAAATATTTTCTACATTTTAAATGTATTTAAACACATCTCTATATATACTATTATATATGTAGTTAGTTTATATATAAAATATCATAAAATTTTATTGCATATATAGACCATATCATAATATAAATAAACTCTGGTATAAAAAAAAAACCATCAGAGATATTCCAAAGTCATGCGTCATGTTTTTTTTTATATTCTCCAAATATATATATATATATATAGATAAAAAAAACACAAGAACGTTTTGTTTGTACTTAATATATATATATATGAAAATGAATATAGAATACATTCATATTCATATATATTAATATACCCAATTCTAAATACCAAACGTTCCATTATATATATATATATTATTTTAGATACAGCACATAAGTGTATAGATAGATATATATATAAATGGATATGTTGATATGGGAGCGGTACACTATTCATTTTCATATAAATTTATATATACATATATAAATGTAGAAATAATTCAAAAACAGGCTATCTATAGTTTTTTTTTTGATTTTTGTACTAATAAATTCTCTGGTCTGGTGTATTATCATATATCGCGTTTAATTCATATATACTATCAATAGTTATATGTGTTTTATGCGTTTATTTTATAATATATATATATATGCATCTCTATATATATAAATTACATCTTTATATAGACTTAATATAACAATTTTTTTTTCTATATATATTTTAATAACATCTATAATGTAATAATAATATATATATATATATTTTGAATGTATATATAATATACATATAAAATGAAAATCAAATTCAACACACAAACCATTCATTCTTTATGAAAAGAAGAAAAAGAACGATTCGGTTCTGTCGGAAAAGTGTAGTACGGGTGGTACTTTACATATATAGTAATCGTACGTCATTCGAATTTTATTTTTCTATATATGCATGTTTTTCAATTGCGTGAATGTATTGAACAAAATTTTCCTATATAAATATATATATATATTTATATGGTATATGCAATTAAACACAAAATCATTATACTAATACATTCAAAATCCCATCTTTACTGAGAAAATACATGAAAAATGGTTGGTTGTCTATATATACAATACATACAATTTTCCTCAATTTTTTTATGTATAATTTTTCGTATATATAATAAATACTATTTGTAACTAAACAGTTGACTTTGTATTACCACATATATCGTATATGGTGTATTTATTTCGATTGTATTATAAGAATATTAAAGTTATTGAATTCTTTGAGACATTTTTTTATACCAATATCGGGATTTACTGTAAAATAAAATTGTTTTTCTATGCAGAAAATTAAGAAAATCTCCGTTTTCTTCAAATTTGATTATATGCTTTATATAGAAAATATCTTTAATTATGTATGATTTTTATATAGATTTCTAAATTATTGTATAGAATAATTATCGTATAGTATATCAATCATTTACTCGATAAGAAATAAATTAATTTTTTGGGCATTTCCACTAAAACAGAAAATTCTATTACATCCGGAGTTCACTGTTATTTGTATGTACAAAACTCACTATACGCGTGTAACAGCAACATACATTTACGCGATTTCTGTATACCACTATATATAAATATATATATGAGTTTTGTGTGCTTATGTTTCATAAAACATTCCCATACACTCCCACTCATAATAAAATAATGTATAATATGTTTACAGAATTCGACATTTTTATCCAAAATGGATATAACAAATTTACAACCAAAACAGATTCCCACCCAAAGTCACTTACATGTGTATTCAATGCATTATAGTTTCATCACCTAATTAAGTGATTTCGTTACGGGCTTACGGCAATAGAATTCCGAAGATTTACGGCCGCTAAACCGATAAATCATCTGTTTTTATATAAAAAAAAATCATTCGTCGTCCATACGAAATTATCCAATATGTGGTCATATTTTGTTCTCTTTTTGGATTCGCAATAAAGTAGAAATATTGCGTCCATAAATTATTCTAAACTCCGTAGAACTTTATATAGAATTTGACTATAGTTAATTCATAGATTTGTTTGCGTTCCTTTCTAGGATTACTACCAGGAGTAGAAAAAAGTAGATCTTCCTACACAGAATTACACCATAATTCTGGCCGTACTATAGTTATAGCATAGATTACTTCCGATTAGGAAAATCTACTCTGTTCTACTATACTGGTAATCGAAATGAACGGAACTATTATAAATACCGTCGTATACATTATTTTGAGCATAAGTGTACATATGAAACATTGAAACAACACCGAACAGAAAAGTGTATACACATTTTCAATACAACAGAAATTTTATACATATATATATATATATTTATAATATATATAAAAAATTTTCAATCGTTTGCGCGTCGTCGTTGTCGTCGTCGTCGTCGTCGTTTTATATAGTTGTTTAATTTTCACATTTTTGTTTTTTTTTTGTTTCGTTCTATAATAATACGTACAAACGACGATGTGTTTTGGTGTACATATACTGTTACTGTTATTTTGTGTATTGTGTACGTACTCCCCGGTTTTTGGCCTCCCGATTCAGTGTTTGTGGATCTGATATTGAGAGGAGCTTTAGGGCGGTACCTCTAGAGAAGAAATAATCAAAAAAAATAGTAATAAACGGATAAAAAAAAGTTCCTTTTATAGTTTTTCCTAAAAAATTAAATAAACATAAAATCGGGAATTGTTTATATATGCGGTGAATATACATATATATAATATTTAAAATAGTTTTGTTGATCATTTTTTTTTTGTTATCGTATCGTATGTATAAAAATAATAATAATAATAAAATAATATTGTTAAAAGTTTTTTTTTATTTGTGTGCCGTTTTATTATTATTTAATTTACTCAATTAAATAATTGATAAAAAAAATAATTTAAATGTGCGCTTATTTTTCTTTTAGTTTATTATTTATTTTTATCATTTATCTATTTGTTATTTTTTTTTGTTAATTCTGTGAGTAAATTCTGTGGTTTTTCCTATGTTCTGTATATATATAAGTGAACAGTTTTTGTTGCCTATGTTTTTTTTTTATGAAAAAGAAAATTATTCTATAATATTATATAGAAAAATTCTATTGTTATACTACCGTATTATATTGTAATATATATATTAAATTGGATATACTTCATTACTTCTCATTACTTTCAGTATTGAAAGTATATATTTAAAAATAAGGCGAAAAAAACATGAGGAAATTTCCTTTACGTACGAATTCCAAAAGTAAAAAAAAAAAATAAACTTTAAATATTTTTTTTTTATATGGTGTTGATATACATACAATTTTTTTTATTTTTTTTATAATGTTCTTCTATATGGTGAAAATCGGGTAGTTTTTTCATCAACACATTAAAAATATATATATTAAAAAAAAAAAAAAACCACCACCCGAAAAGAGAATTTAATGAATATAAATATATCTAATATATGTTTTCATTCTACAAAAAAAAAAAAAACAACAACAAAAAACGACAAGAAGAAAAGTGAAAATTGTGTATGTGATTTACATTCATTTATATATACCATATATATATATATATATTTATAGTACCACAAATATCTATATATATAATATAAATTGTATATATAAACTGTTGTTAATATGGCGGACATTTGGTGCAAAAGTTTAATAATATTTTTTTTTATATAAAAAATTATTTATTATTTGATATAATGTTTATATAAAAAAAAAAAATCCATTTTTTAATTTATACATTTCTGTTTTTATTTTTTATTTTTTATATCGGTAAATAAAAATAAATAATTAATTGTTTTTATTATATATTATTATTATGTTTGATTTTGTGCGTGTTCATTTTTCGTTATATATATATATATATATATATATATATATATAATATTGAAAAATACAAATATTGTTGATTAATTGTTTAAAAAAAAATAAAAAAAATAAATAATTTTCTTTCCACTTCACGTCATCATATGTGGGTGCGTTTGTTAACATACAACAATATTAATATGAATATGAATAAAACAAACACATATTTATATAGTCATTATTAAATTTTCACATGTTTGTTTTTTCTGTTTTGAGATAATAATGAAAATTAAAAAAAAAAACAACAATCATTTATGAATCCTTAAATATGTTTATCAATTTATATTAATAAGAAAAATAAAAAAAAAGTATAGTGATGCAAATAATAAAAAAAAAAATGGAAAATTCGTATAGTAATAAAAAAAAAAATTAAGTACCATAATTGCCAATTGTGTGTTAGTGTTTTATATCGTTTTTTTTTTTTTTTTGTTCGAAAATATTTGTGCGTTCACATATACAACCTAACCTCCTGTACACACATCAGTATACAATCTGAAACCCGCACATTCATAAACCGAATATAATGTATATTCGGTTTTTCTTTATGCGTGCGTGTGTATTATGTGAAAATAAGGAAAAATTATTTTCCAAATGTGTGTGGAAAATTATTATAAAGTTTCGGTTTTATAAAGAAAAAAAAATTGCAATACATTTTTTATATATATAGTCACAAATTTTAATATTTTTTATCAAGAATTACGTAGTTTTTCTATATAAGATATGCGATATCTCACTATTTAAATTTAGTTTTATATATTATATATCATATATCATTTTATATTTTTACTATCATATTCATATATATATATATATATATATAGATATACTATCGCATATTTACTTTTTTTTTTGTTTTCTACAATTTATAGCTAACATATTGCCTAATATGAACACACAGTAAAATATAATTATTGATTTTTCCAACTCGTTTTCATATATATACTCTTATCTTCTTATACTGTTACTGTATATATATATATATTTATATTACATATAGATATAGTTTTCCATTCACTCACGTATTTTGCCTATATATATATATATATATAAATGAATAATGATATTTATACTTTAACTTTATGTATTTATGTATTTTGTATTTCTATCCCGTATAATCAACCCTCAACACATACATTTACATTGCACGCACCCTTTGTTACAACATTTACAAAAAAATATATATATATATATACGTATATTATGATGATGATGATGATGATGATGAATGTATAAATACATAATTAACACATACTCTATTTTTTTTTGATGTCTTTTGATGATCGCACCCCCAAGGAGAAAACTTTAGAGAATAAAATAGAAAAAATATTTTTTTCACAATTTAAATTTAATAAAAAACCCTAATACTTTTAAATAAAATAACTTAAATCATTTACAATTAATCAGGAAATTAATCTATCTATAAAAATAAATGTTTTGTTTTGTCAATTTCGTATATATTTTGTAATTTTCATCATCAATAATTTACATTTCAATCATTTCAATGGAACTTCCAAAGAACCGATAAAAGAAAAAATCTTATGATACTAAAAATATATCATCAAAAAAAAAAAAACTAAAAGAAAATGTGTTTTTTAGTTTTTTTTTTTGCAGACATTTTCTATATATTATATATATATATATATATACGTATATCATTTCGTGTCAGCAATTTTATTCGCGCATATCCTTCTTCAATTTTCTTTTATATATATTCTATACTATACTATATATTATGTTTATAGTTTCATATTTATTATATGCATATAAATATATATATATATATATATATAACATTCAACAGGGCCCTGCCCAGTAATTGTATGATTTTTCACTTTTAATTTCTACATATATCTCTACCTAAAAATATATATACATATATAGAGACGATGATGAATAGTTTTATATTTTGAATTTGTTATTTTCATGCATTTTCTATATTGTATATAAATGTAATTTATATTCTCAACAAAATTAAAGCTATATGTTCCTATATTCATATATCCATTTATATACATATACGTTAAAAAAAAAATAGAATGTGACGTGTTTTTTTATATATATATATATATATAGTGATAAAAACATTCATAAATTTTGTTACAATGCCCATATAAAAATCAAATATGCAAATATAGGATGATGTCCATACACGAATTGAAATATTGTAACAAGTGATTATATAGTTTTTTTTTTTTTTTTGATTTTGGAAAAAGCGCATTTATTTCTCTGTATATTGATTGTAACAGACGCCAAGTATAAATATTATAAATTTCATATGTTACGAATTTAATATGTTGAATTTTGTTCCAGATATCGATCATTGTATAGCATAATTAATGAATAGAGATATACATAAATAAGTTAAGTTTAGTCTTAACCATTCTGTTCTCGGTAAATTTTCTGTGAAAATTTTTTATAAATGAAATCCTTTTAAATATGCTATGGAAATTCCGTCAATAGAATTCTTGGCAAAATCAATAGAATACCATTTAGTTTTTTCCCAATTACTAAATTACTCGAAAAACTGAAGAAAAAAGATGCAAATAACCCACAAGAGGATGATAAAATTTGCATAATTTTTAAAATAGATAAAAAAAAACTTTCATAACCTACAAAAACGTTCAGGATTTAATTTAAAAATAATTAATTGTTTTTTTTTTTTTTTGTAAATATTCATTTTTCTTTTTAAATTATGAAATCATCACAAAACTGCTGGTTTTCCATTTCCATTAAAAATGTGAAAAAAAAAAATTCACAGTATTTTTTGTAGTTGTGGATGTGTTTTAATTTTTAATTTTATTTTTATTTTGTATTTTGTATATGATGCCATTTAAATCATAATTATATTTATTACTATTCTGCATGCATCGTACAGAATACAGGATTATTCGTAAAATAAGGATATATTTACTTAAAAAATAAAAAATATGATTTATATATCAACTGTAAATATATATTAAAAGTCACCTCAATAATTGAAAGTATATCATCTCGTTCTGAAAACATTCAGATAGTTTTTTTTTTTTTTTTTGAGAAATAATTAAATTTTTTTTAATTTTTTTTTTTTTATATTAAATAATTTCACAGAATTCATTGTGAATTTCCCATGAATTAACAATACATAGTAATAGTATATATTTCAATTACAATTATTATTAAATAATTTACTTTAAAAACACATACGAAACACCCAGTTCTTAATTATTTTTTTTTTTACTATTTTCTATTGTTTTTTGTATATAAAACAGAAAATTGTTTCGTGACATTAAACTTTTTTATATATGTGAAATGATTTTAATTAATTTAATTTAGTTTATACTAACATACATATTTTTATATACATTTTTTATGTTATATGTTTTTATAGATATGTATATATAAAAAATACTATTTTTTTTTTTTATATATAGCGAATAAAACTAATTTACATTTTAATTATTCATAATATATACCGTACCGTATGTATATAATATATAAAATATGTGTGTTATATAAAAAGTATTCGTTCATCATAAATGTTGGAATAAAATAAAATAATCAACTATATATATAAATTTTTTGCCCGTACAATAAATTATTATTTCTTTTTTTTTTTTTATTATATATTTTAGTTTATATTCTAAATTTTGTTTGATAACAAAAAATGATATAATCGCCTATAATAAAAAAAAAGTTGTAGTTTTTTTTTTTCATAATTCATATATAAATATAAGCTCCATTTATTTCCGAAACCGGAATAAGGTGATTTTGTTTTAATAATTATGAGAATGTTTTTTTTTTTCTTCAAGTAATTCTGAATAAAATGCGGAATAGAATTAAACAATTTTTATAGTATATATACATACATATTTAGATCAATTATAATTATAATTTATAAATAGGCGCATTTGCGCGCCATGTCATTTCTATTTTTATCTTTATTAGAGACATTTTCTATAAATATATTTTTAATTTTCCGAAATGGAAATCTATCATATATAATTATATATGCAAATTTGCATCTACAGTTTATTATTCAATAAATATACACCAACACACAAAAATAATATACGAGATAGATTTAATTATAAAAAAAAAACATAATTTCTACTGTTGTCATTGGCATTGCACAATTATATTACCATTTTCATCATATACAGCATCATAATCATCATTATCATCATCATCATCATCATCATCATCTACATATCATCACACATTATATAATCAATATGTCTCATTATGTTTTTATATAAAAGACCATGGCAATAAAAATTTTCCGTACGACATTTTATTTTTATTTTTTTTTTTTTGCTTTTCCATATACAATTTTTAAATAATAAATTAAAAGAAAATTGAATGAAAATCTAATACTTATATCGTTTTATATTCATTGTGTATATATGCGTATCGTATATCTATAAATATCTCATTCATATATAAATATTGTTGGAGGCTATATATATATATATAAGAAAATTGCGATAATATAAGGATATTGTGAATGTTATTTCAAGGTCGTTGTTCTTTTAAATATAATGGAAAATCTTCTTATATTATATTTTATCCCATCGTTTGTAGATAATTATTTTTAACAGGGATTGTAATTTTATATTATTCATTGTAAATTAGTTTTCATATTTTTTTTGTTGTTGTTGAAAAATAAAAAAGGATTGTATAATTATATGTTAATTCTTGGGAATTATAGGTATATAATTTCCTTTTTTAACAAGTGTATATTTACGTTTTGTTATGTGCTGCTGTGATTTTGCATATTAAATAACAAAAATAATCAATAAATCAACCATAAAACTAATATATAGAAAATGGAAAAAAATATATGTTTATATAAAATATATATATATATATATATATATATGAATTTGTTGTCGTCATCATCAACTACATCATATTCCTAATAAAGAATTCATTGTTGCGTGCAAATTTATACCATATACATATATATATATATATATATATATATATATATTCATAGTTATTATAAATATTATTATTTTATTTTTATTTTTTAAATTATTATGTTAAACATTATTTATTTATATATTTTTTATATATATACCCATTTTAACCTGAAAAAATAAAAATGAAACTATTAAGTCGTAAAACGCTGATAACGACGTTCTTTCAAAATTCACAATAAATATAAATATATAGCATTCGATTTATATATATATATATATATATATATATATATATATATATATATATAGATTTTTCCCTTTTAATTTTAAAAACAGTGTGAAGTATTACATTCATAATTTGCCAATTTAGCAGCTCCCCTTTTTACTATCAATTAACTATATATAGGCAGCAAAATTGTTGGAATAGTAAATTTAATGAAAAGCTATGATGAAAAAAATAAAAGGCTTTCCAAAGCTTTATAATCAAACAATTATATATATAAAATATTTTTCTATATGTAATTCAATATTTATAAAAGATTGAACTTGCTTTTTTTCAAATACATTTAGTTTTATTTCTATTTTTTTTTTTTTGATGTATTATATACACTTAACATATTTATTTACATATATGTTTATTTATTTTTATTATCGTAAAATGTATTTATTACACATATTTTACAACCAACAAATATAATTGTTTTATTTTAACAACTATATTTTATTTTGGTTCGTAATCATTTGTGTATTTAAAGAAAAAAATATAAAATTTCTCAGTTATTTAGTTTATATAAATATTATGTCACATTGTAGCGCATTGTAATAATTTTTGATTTAATTTCCATTACTGTTTTTAATTCCATTTTCATATAAAATCATTTTTTGGGGTTTTTTTTTATTTAATTTTGATAATTCGCAAAAATATTCTATACGATCAGGGAGAATTTGTCATCCTTAGACCCATCCTTTTTTGAAACCATCGACAAAAGTTATTGATATTATGGTATCGGTTTTTTTTTATTGAAAACGCTTCACTTTATGAAAAATATCAATTTGAATTTAATTAATTGAAAAAATTCTATATATATAAAAAAAAATAAGGAATATAGACGGCAACGACGACGACATTTCATATATAATAATTTTTATAAATAGAAAATAATTTCATTTTATATTCATACTAAACCAGGACATTTATTATATATGTATTATAAAAAAAAAGTATTGATTTAACATATCGTTTCGTAATCGTGGCATATAATATATAATAAATTTTAAATATACAAATATATTTTATATAATGAAATAAATATATAAAAAAAAAAAATTATATGAATTTTGCTATTAAGGACTTTTGCGCGCCTTAATAATATATACAATTGAACTATATACTTTATTATAGAACAATTACTTTTACCATTTTTTTCATATTTCTTCCTGGATATATCCTTGTTGCATAAAGGATCATAATCATATATATAGAAAATCAAGTCAAATAGATGAAGATGCGATAATTATAATAACTTAATCCTTCGACGAAAGTATTTTAGGACCATTTGAGATTCATTTAAAAATGTTTTCATATAAAATATATTTCTTCACGGTTCACGCGTATAAAAAGTATGAAAAACAGCAAATACTGTGGCCTGTTTATAATGCCTTTTCGTATATACCATTCTGCCATATATACACATTAAATGAATATATAGTATAATGGTTTGACCTTAAAAACATAATCATGGCAATTATTTTTTTTATTTTTTATTTATTTATTAATGAAAACAATAAATAATATAATGGAAAACAAAATTGGGGCATAGTATAATTTTTTTTTTAAATACATATTTTTTTTTTATATATACCATCATTTCTATTTTCAATCAAAAGAAAGAAAAAAAAATCTTTTTTAGAGTATTTATCAACATCATCATCATCATCACAGCCGCACTTATAATTCAATCAATAATTTATATAAATTAAAAAGTTTATTATAAAGAATTTTTTGACACATTTTCAATATATATACTTGTAGAAATTCTTAAAAAATAGAAAAGCATTTATAATATCATATATGTATATATATAGGCATGGCAATTGAAAAAATTCTATTTCGGTACACATCTAGAATATAACTATATAAGTATTTATATGGGATAGTATGAATATATATATATAAAACCAGCCGTTACACATCACAATCATTTATTTTCTAACATTGTATTCATATATACATACATTTTGTTCATGTATACATAATACATATTCAAGCAATTATAAGTTATCTGGTGATAATTGCAATTGATTAACAAAAAGCTATTAAAAGTAAACACATAAACTGTATATGTATGTATTTATATATACATTAATTTTAATTATTTAATTATTTTTCCCTTTTCAGTATATGAATTGAATGTTTTTTTTTTAGATATTCTATAGCGTGTTGATAATTTTTTTTTATTTATTATTGTATTGGAATTCTTTAAACACACACCCATATACTCATCATTATTTAATTGTTTAATTGTGAAAAATTTTATTTATATATATTTTCTAAAACGTATACCACAGCAAAAGGCAAAGATATGTTAAATATTTATTAATGTATATATACTGTCCCAATTACCACCAATTTACCGATTCTTATTACCGATACTCACTTTAATCCTACTAAAAAAGAAAAGAAAAACTGTGCCATAAACTATTAAGTTATTTTCTTATTAGAATTTTTCGATTTGGAATATAGCTTCATGTGTATTCTAAACTATAGTTTTGAGCCACGTCTATCACGCATTATGAACCATATTATTTTATATGATTAAATTCACCCCAAATTATATCTATCATGATTACGTGATAGACTATAATTACTAAATTATATGAACAATTTATTCTTATAATAGGAAAAATTGTGGTGAATAGAAATAATTATGTTTGATAATATCAATAACGCGCAGTCAGTAGTCTATATATATATATTTATATATGGGATATCAAACGATTCACTTTATATAGAAAATTAATTAAAGATATTTGAGATGTTGTTCTTTATAAAATTTAATATAAATTTTCCCGTATGTGTTATTTAATACAATTTTTGTTCTTCTTCTGTTGATTTCCTTTTGATTTTATTTAATTGTTTTTAAGGTTTTTTTTTGCTTTTCAATCTGGTATTATCTATAAATAATACCCCATATATCAATATCGTGTATATATCAGTATATATATCGTGTATAGATAGATCAATTAACGTATATCGGTGTATTTGGCGTGACCATAGTCGCATTTCCAATTAATTTCATTTATATAATTATAAATATTTTTATGTTATTTTGGAAATCCGTAGAATTTTTATGATACTTTACTAAATACTAAATGTAATTTTCTATGTAAATATATATAAAAAATTTGTCATTGACTGTTTTCCTATATATAATTTTTTCTTTTTGTTAAATTAACAGAAAAACTCATTTGCGATTCTTAGAAAACACAAATACAATTCTTGATGATTATTTTTTTTATTAAATATTGTTTTTTTTTTGTGAGAAGAACAACAAAAAAAAATATTACACCAGGTAAAATACAGATAGATATAAAAAAAAGGTGTGAAAAATATAGAAGATGAAAAAGGAAATCTATCATTTACATTTTTCCTTGGAAATATATACCATATTTTTTTGTATTTATACACCAGAGAGATAGAGATGATATACACATTTGATATATGAAGTTTATAAAAAACAATCAATTCTAACAAAACAAAAAAAACCAAAATTAGTTTGTATAAAAACAATAAAGATTTTCTTGGAAAATTTATTTGTGTATAGAAAATGTGTTTTTCTCAATTGAATTAATTGTCTGTAAATTTAAAATGAACAAAAATTCCACCTATAAAACATGTATAAATTTCAATAAATATTATAAAATGTAACAAAGTGTATATTCGCAGTACAGTACAGGGTATGCTAAACGCACGCACACTATAAAAGATTCAATTCATTTGAAAGATGGGGTAAATTCTATATAATAAATTCTAAGTTGAAATTATTCGAAATATTAATAATAATAATAATTCGAATGAAGTGACTTTGGTTACTTCGACAATATACAAAATTATTCATATAGAATCGGGTGGATGGCCGATACATTTTAAAACAAACCGTATTCAAAATAATTCTTATAATCTTAATGTAATGATGATTATTGTATTAATTTTGTGTTAATTTTGGCAATATGACAAAACACGTTTAATATAATAATTACCTATAATTATTATTATTATTATTTCTTATATACTTATTTTTTTACACATCATCTATTATAATATATATACCAAAAAATTTCATATAACAAATTAATAAACATTTTGTTTTTTTTGTTTGGTTGTTTTTTGGTTATTTTGCACACTTTATACATTTTCAACAATGTTTAATAGAAAAACAGAATTTTTCAGAATTATTTATAATTTTTCTCTTTAATAAATGAAATAATTTTTGCGTTTTTTTTTAAATTGAAATGAAATAAGATTGTTTTTTATTTGTTTTTTTTTTTTTTTTCATTTGCTTATTGTGTGTATTTGCTCTTTTCCCATCACCTCACCATAAGTTCATTACCACCACACATTTTTTTTGGTTTTTTATTTTTTTTTTTTTTGGTTAATTGATTAAAACTTTTTTGGAAAATGTTTTGTTTTAATTGATATTATATTTTATTCCTATTCTCAAAAATCAGTATGAAATTTATATGAACAACAACTATATGTTAATAAAAAAAAATTGGCAATATTTCTTTTTTTTTTTTTTACAGAATTGTTAAGAATTTAAACAAGTGCGTTTATTCTAATTATTTTTTTTTTGTTATATATCAAAAAAAAAAAAATAAAAATATATTTATAAAGAGTTAAATAGAACTTTTCTATATATATATTTAAAATAATGTTAATGTTTTTATGTGGATGTGTTTTTAAATAAAAATTTTTTTATATATACGTATGATTGAACAAACAAAAATATATATTATAATTTAAAAACTTATATTGTTGTGTGAGAATATATAAACGATATTCCTGCGTGAAAAAAAAAACCTGAAAGAAACATTTTTGGGTTAATTTATAAATATATATTTAATTGAATTTAAATTACTGCAAAATATAGTGAGAGATTGAGGAATATAAATTTTATATATATATATAAAGGAGTTGCAAATAAAAAGAATAATATATATTTGGTATATATTCATATAACTTTCAAACAAAAAACAACAATATTATTTTTCTATTCATCCATTGTATTCGGCCAATTACGGCCGAAATTAATAAATATTCAAAACGTTTTGCGTAGAGGCAATACGTACAATGGGCTGTGCACAGTCGGCTGAAGAGAGGGCGGCTGCAGCTCGGAATCGCTTAATTGAACGTACTTTAAAAGAAGATGGTATTCAAGCGGCTAAAGATATTAAATTATTATTATTGGGTAAGCGTTTTTGATTTGTTTTTTGTATATATATATCTGTAAATATAAATGTAAATATATAGAGTTGATGTTTTATCTTCATCTATATATATATATATATATATATATATATATATCTTTCTAAAATAAAATAAACCACCAAATAAAATACAACACAACACACAGCAAAAAAAAAAAAAAAACAAAAAACATTAACCGAATTTCTACAAAAATATTTTTTATCATTATAATAATAATAAAATTAATTTTCTCTATATATTGTATATTGTATTTATATATAAATAAATGTACTATAAATATTTTTGACGGATGTTGTAGATTCAAGAGTATAAAAACAAAATATTTTAATTTTTTTTTTTCATTCGTTTTATTTTTGATTTTTTTTTTTTTTATAATATCGCATATAATACAAATATAGAAAATTTCATATCGTTTTCTTCGTTATATACTTACTTAAATAACATAAAAAAATTTGAATTCAATAAAGTACAAATTTGTTTATATTAAAACTATAAATAAGCTATGCATACCACCACCGCATCATCAATACACCACATATATTTTAATAATATACTATACATATGTATATATACTGAAACAGAGTCTCCAATATATATGTTATATTAAAAAAAAAATAAAATAAAATTACGTATCGCGAAAAAAAATCAGAGGAAAATTAAATATATATTTGTAATAATTTCGATATATGTATAGTGTTTTTTTTTATATAGATGAGATTAAAGTATATATAAAACATAATTTACACATTACAGATATTTTATACGCACTTATATAAAAATATATATATAACATAGTTGTTGGATAAATTATTTAATCATTCGGAAGATTTACAAAAATAAAAACATTGCTTTTAGATCTCCAAGTCTGTCGAAATGAACATTCCCATAATGATTAATATTTTAAAAAAATACTTTAAGTTTAATAATGATGAATGTGGATGTTGTTTCTAAACATTGTCAGTCAGTCATTCGCCCGCTGCAGATAGATATATTTCACTCATATGATCTGTTCATTATTGTAATTTCTTAAACCCCTATATTGAATTGATAGATTTCATATATTATTCTATTGTATTTGTAAATGAAAATTATTTTTTCACCATTTTAATACATTTTAAATGAATAAATAAAAAAAAAAAATTCTTTACTTATATACTACATGTATATACTTAAATAATAAATTATTGAAACTTTTGTATACATATATTTTTAATATAAACATTTTATAATTTAATTCTTTTTTTCTTTTTTTTTGTTTTTTATACCAAAATAAAATTTACAATGAGTAATTTTTTGGATGAAATATTTCTTATACTTATATATACTGAAACTGAGTGTATTTATTTATATATTTTAAATTGAATTTTTTTTTTTTTATTTTTGAAAATGTAATAAAATTTTGAATCGGAATGCAATTTTAAAAATATTAATATATAGGAATTCATGAAGGAAAAATTTTAAATATATATAAGAAATGAAGAAATAACATATTTTATAATTAATAATAACAAAGGAAATGGAATGTTAATATAGCAAAAAAATATAGCGATTTTTTTTTTTTTGCAATTGATTATAGACTCTATAAAGGTTTTTATCTCCATTTAATTTGTTCACGTTAATCACGTGAAATTTTCATTAATTTAAATATATTTTCCATTTAAAAACTATTAATTATACGATGTCGAATAGTTACAGTATAATAATGGTATAATCATTCAAAGTATTTACAAAAACCAATTTTTGCATTATTTATTTTATTTTATTGAGTTTTTAGTTTTAAAAATTTATGTTTTTGTTTTCCCCAACAAAAACTCTATTGCGATGATTCAAAAGATTTATTATCATTAAATATATATAATTCCTATATATATATATTCTTGAAATATACCTGAATATTTCTTTATGTGTCTGCGTTATTTTGATTAAAAAAAAAAGAAAAAGAAATTATATTTATTTATTTACCAAATGTATACAAATGTATATAATATATACGTTTAAAAAAACATTTTGTGTTTTAAAAATTGTAAAAAAATATTCTATAATAATATGGGAGAAATAAAATTTGTGAGTGTACATTGTATGCATATATATTAGGTTGTCGAAAAAGTATTGTTAATTTTTATAAATAGATGTCATTATAATTGAATATTTCAAGTAGTACTAATCTGATCAGGTAACACTAACATATGTTCGAAAGATGACATTTCGTAGATAAAAAAAAAAAAAAAAATTAAATTTGTTTAGTCATTTAAAAGTTGTAGTGCATTAAAGATGAGCGAAATTAGTGAAAAAATTCGATACATTTTACAATTTTATTATGAAAAAGGTGAAAATGCAACGCAGGCACATGAACAAATTTGTGCAGTTTACGGTGAAGGAACTTTATCAAAATTAACAGCCTATAGATGGTTTGCTCGATTTCGTTCCGGTAATTTTGATGTCAAAGATGCACCTCGTTCTGGTCGACCAATCACTGAAAAAGTCGATGAAATCACATCAAAAATTGAAGTAAATCGACACGTAAGCAGTCATGATATCGCTAAAGAACTAAACATCCATCACCAAACAATTTTAAGCCATTTGACAAAGGCTGGATACAAGAAAAAGCTCGATGTTTGGGTACCACATGAATTAACACAAAACAATTTAATGAACCGAATTTCCATTTGCGAAACGCTGTTTAAAAGGAACGAAATCGAGTCATTTTTAAAGCGAATGACTACAGGTGATGATCACATACGATAATAATGTACGAAAAAGATCGTGGTCCAAGAAGCGCGAAGCTCCTAAAACAGTAGCAAAACCTGGATTAACACCAAGAAAGGTAATGCTGTCTGTTTGGTGGGATTGGAAAGGAATCGTTCATTATGAATTACTAGCACCCGGTCAAACCATTGATTCCGATCTCTATTGTCAACAATTAACAACATTGAAGCACGAGATTAAAAAAAAACGTCCAGAATTAATCAATCGAAAGGGTGTTGTGTTCCATCATGACAACGCCAGACCACACACATCTTTGATGACTCGGCAGAAACTGAGAGAGTTTGGCTGGGAAGTTTTAATGCATCCACCATATAGCCCGGACCTTGCACCTTCAGATTATCATTTGTTCCGGTCTCTGCAGAACTCCCTTAATGGTTTAAAATTAAATTCCGCAGACGACTGCAAAATGCACTTGAATCAGTTTTTTGCCCAGAAAACACAGAAGTTCTACAGTGATGGGATAATGTCTTTACCAGAAAAATGGTAAAGGGTCATCGATCAAAACGGCGCATATTTGGTTTAATAAAGTTCATTTGAAATATATAAAAATATCGTTTGAATTTTGTAAAAAAAAATATCAATACTTTTTAGACAACCTTATATATATATATATATATGTATATTTTATTTTGTGCTAATCAAAATGGGTCATACAATTAAAATAAAACTTTACACAAACATTAATTAATATATATGTATATATAGGAGAAAAAAAAACTATATATATGAAAATGTTTATTTATTTTTTTTTCATAAAATTTTTTAATCTATTATATATACCACATATATATTTTAGGTGTTTGATAGAGATATAGAAAGAAATGTAGACGGAATTGTGTATATAAATTTGTATTGTTTATATTCACGGTTATTTCAGTTTTTATTTAAAAAAATTAATCTATATGTATATCACTAGTATATATGGATATTTTACGTATCATGTGGGCTTTAATACTAAACATTTTTTTATAATATATTTATTGTATATACTGAGCAGTTTTATAGTATGTTTTTTTTTTTTCAAATATTATACTAATAAATTTTAGTTTAGTTTTTTATAAACAATAATATTAGAAAAAAAGGGGGGTAAACCTATATAGAATTTTGCAAAATAAAAACAAAATTCATTCAAATACATATCGTTTTAATCAATTGTTGCGCTTATTGATATAATGATATCAAATACGAAATTGTTTAAGTACCTACCTGATATGATAAAGTGAGAAATCCAACTTGTTTAAAACACAAAAAAATTAATCATTTATTGCCGCAATCATTAAGTACATGCATTTTTTTTTTTTTTTTAGAAAAATTCCAATTAATGATGTAAATGCAATTTTAATCTGCTTGTTTCTAAAAAAAAAAATCGGATTTATTAAAACTTTTTCTTTAAAATAATCTTTACATTTTTTTAATACTTTTATAACAATTTTTTGTTTTTGTATACATTTTTTGTTTTTGTATACAGAGCGAGAGACGTCAAAATTACTATAAAAATAAAAATTGCATGCTCTAAATAATATTCTTTATCTTATAAAATTTAAAAAGAAAAATAAAACGTGTTATATAAAAAGTTTTAAAAATATCATAATTTTTATAGGTATAAATAAAACGTTTATATATATATATAGTTAAATTAAAAAGACGTGATGTTTATATATGCATATACAATAAATATAAATTGAAAGATTATTTTTATGTTTATTATATTGCGTATATACAATAGTAATTATATATTTTTAAAAATTGTTTAAAAATATCTAAATTTTTTTTATAAATAATTTTATTAACATATGAGTTCTATGTGCAAATTCTTATTGTAGTATATTTGTATATTAAAAACGATCAAGTATAATATTCAAAAATATAATTATACTATATGGATTTGAATTGGCTCATAAAAACTAAAATTCTAAGATAAATATTATATTATAATATTAACTAATCGACACGATTAATTCAAATAATCTATAAAACTGTCTATTTGTTTAATAATAAAATCACTTTTAACAATCAAGCTAATTTCTTTACATTTTTATTATAATTTCAGAATTATTCAAACTATAATAATTTCAAAAATATATACACAATCAAACTCAAAACAAAACTTACACATTTCAAACAAATTATTCAATATAAATTCAATTTAATTTTTGTATTCAATTGGTAATAATATAATTCTATTATGTAGTTCATTTATATTATAAGTAGTAAAATATATGCGATTTATAAAAATTAAATTAATTTCTTTTTATTTGTATATATTAAAAAATTATATTATATATGTCAATATTTTATTATAAATATAGACTTTATATAAATATTTAAATATATATAGAAAAAAAATTAATTTTCGTTATATGAGAAATTTATCTAATCGCAAAATGTGTAATTAATATTAAATATAATGCTATATAGAGATAAGAATAATTTTCTTTCATATGGTAAATATTATTTTTTAGTTTTTATTTTTCTCATTACTTGAATTATTATATTGTCGTCTTTCTTCTATATTAGATAATAGAAGCGTATATTTTCTTCTTATCTGAATAAAAATATTAATTAATTATTAAAGGTGCAAATACAATTCTATATTCAGTTTTTTTTTCCATTCTATACACATATAGAATTAACCAATTTATTTTTTAATTGTATACTAATCTGACTATGTATTGTTAACATTTCACAACCGCCTCTTTCCAGTTTGCTGGACTTCAATGGTCATGAAATTAACAGCGGGAAATTTTGGGAACTTTCAAGGAACCCGACAAATACATACATCATATATATTGATTCTACTTTAATGCATCTTATAAATATGATTAACCATACCAAAATCATAAATTAAGTTATAGAAAAAAAAATCGAAAAAAATAAAATGTCCTTTATCGTGAAATATGTATTTTTTGGCGAAAATCCAAATATCCAAAAAAATATTTCCATCTAATATTTTCAAAGGACATAAATGTAATTTAATGCATATCGCTGTATATGGATGGCCCGGTCTATATTATAAATGGGTTTTAGAACAATTTAATATAATTTTACTGTTTTTTTTTTTAATTTATATTGTATATCTACCATATCTCCTTAAATTTATATACATCTATATTCAAATGCATTTATAGAATTTCTTTACAAGTAATACATATATATTAAAAAAACTGTATTACTATATTTTATTTTTTTCATTCCTGTTATAGTTTTTTTTAATCATCATTTTTGACCCTGAATAAAGAATTTTTGCATATATAAAACATTTTTTATTGTTGTTATTAGTATCATTATGATTATCATTATTATTGTTATTGTTAACTATATATACACTTTAAAAAGTATACATAAAAATTCATATATAGAAAATACGCGACCATCATCGCATCAGTCATGTAAGATATTCTACACTTAAAATTTGTATAATGAAATATTCACACAATGACAGGAAAAAAATATATATATAGTAAAACAAAATCCTATTATATACATTGGTTATATATATATAACGATATATAACATAACGCGTATATAAGAAAAGCATCTGTTTCATTTTATGTTTTTTTTTTTCTTGTTTAATTTTACAAATATGTGTTTTTCTTTTTTGATATCCTCCCGCATATATATATATATGTATAATCATTTATTTTGTTAATTTATTAACGTATATTTACACTTCACTCGAATACATATGGGTAATGTTATGTATATATATTTGAAGTACACGTAAATATGTAGAAAAATGCATATATTTTTAAACATTGACTTTATATGAGACACTTTATATGAGACACAGACATGAGATATTGTAAAGGAAGAAAGTTGAATTGTGTTTTAATGAGAGTTTCTGATAATGAATATATTTATTAAATGCGACATATAGTGCATTGGACTTCAGGCAAATTATGATAAGATATTTGATTACATTTATAATTTCAGATATTTACTTTCAGATATCCTCTCATTGACAATATATTTATATTACGGAATGATTGTTCTTATCTATATGTAACTTTCCATTACACCTTACCCATTCAGAAAAGTTGTCGTTATTTAGTATACTAACATCTAGACTCCACAGTCATTATAATGAATCACTCCGTATATTATATATACGGCAAAATACAATGAAGAATCTTTGTTCTATATATAAACAGCGCAAGAAGCATGAAGAAAACATACAATAACAAAATGAAAAAGATGAAAAAAATATAACAAAACATGACCTCTGAATTATTTATAAATCAAACAATAAAAAAATGTTAATCTAAAAATAAAAAAAAAAAAAATTAAATATTTTTTAGTGTGTGTATATAACACAAAAAAAATGTTTTTTTTTTATCTTAATTTAAGATGAAAATTAAAAATATATAGTGTATATAGTATTTTATCTATGTATATATGTATAGTTGCGTGTTGGTAATTTTATCAAATGAATTTCTTTTAATTTCTATATAAACATTTTTTTTTGTTTTGGGGGGGCTCATTAAATGCATATAAAATTATTATTATAATATTTATTGTTTTTAAATTATGAATATTTTGTATTTACCATTTAATTATTTAATTATGTGTTCAAAAAAAAAAATTATCTTATGTTTGTTCTTCTTCTTATTCCATATACATTATAAAGAAATTAAAAACAAGAAATATATAATCAAATTAAAATAAATTTTATTATATGGTATGATGAAAATCCGGAATATTTTGATGCGATCATATCGAAAACATCCTGGATGTAAATCATATCGTCATATTTAGTCACAAAAATCCTATATCCGTTCATATTTATTTTTATAATTCATTGCAGATATAAACATACATTTTATTTATTTTTTTCTACAATTAATTATCATCTATATATATAAAACATTTTCACCTCTATATTCATTTTCATTGTGTTTATATTACAAATATACGCAATTGGTTAAGAGGATTTTTTATGTTTTTTTTTCATATATACAAATATACAATTATATACGTTTATTAGTGATGAAATAATGCATTGCAAATATACAAAAAAATATAATATACAAAAAAAATATACTTGTACAAAGAGGTATATTAAAATAAATTTAGAAGAGTATATTTTTTTTTCTGTATATTTGTATTATATTATAGATATAGACCAGAAAATGCTTTGTTGATTTTTCCATTCGTATATTTTTGCTAAAAACAAACGCCGTTGAATACGTAATGGAAATAAACTCCTGCGAGCTGGGTACCGAGAAATATTTATATTTTTTTTTTAAATTACACTCTCCATCAATAAGATGACCAATTATCTTTTTCAGGGTTTTCGAAAAAAAAAAATATATGAAACTATGACAGGAAATTCAGGAAATAATTTAACACGTAAAACAATGCATTCCAGTTTGTTTATATATAGATTTTATATAACCTTAAGTATAATTTTCCTATTAAGATAATTAAAATAAATCTCACCCCTAAATTATCTAAAATCTAAAACAAAATCCATGTTTCCAACTATAACATAAAATAATATACATTTCATATTTATCACGTTTGCACTAATGTGTATATGTTGTTTACATTAAAATAACTATATAGTTATCATAATGATATCATTATATAATCTGTGGTATATTAAAATATTTATGCATATGATACATATATATTCAGGATGCAATAAAATATATACACACAGGTGATGAGATATGAAAATGAACAAAAAAAAAACAAAAATCCCAGGTGTGTATGGTTAAAATTCATTTATAATACATATATACGAATTTGAATTACCACATTTTCTATTTGCATTACTATAAATAAATGCTTCTTTGTATATTTGCCTGCCTTTTGCCTGTATATCGATGACGTTTTCATTTATTCAATATGTATATATATTAAATGACATCCTTTACGAGTATGTATTTTTTTTTTGTATTATTATAAATAATGAAAAATCGTCGTTCTAAAATCAATATTTATATATATATAAATGCAATAACGTCATACAATCGTTTCGTATATATAACTTTATTTTGATATATAAAAATAAAAACTAATATAAAAAAATTTTGTTATATACATACGTTGTAGTGTAGGTAAACATAACAAATAAAATATGCATTAAAATTTTTATTTTTCTATATACAAAACGTAAAAAAAAAAATCTATGTCAAATGTATTAAAAAAAAAAAAAAATTTATTACATTAGGAAAAAAAAACGTATATTTATTCAAAAAAATGAAATTAATAATTTATAATCTTAAAATTAAATTAAAAAACAAATAAAACTTCTTTTATTTATATACAATATATGAAATTTATCATTAAAAATTTATAATTTTTTGATTAAAATTATTTAAAAATTAAATAGCGGATATTGAAATTAATTAAAATGTTTCTATATCATCAATAGTTTTAATTTTATTTGTTCTATGTATCTGTAATATAGTTCTATATAGTCTTTTAGATTGTTATACCTTTTTTGGGTCATTTTTTCCCAATTCGTAATTATAATTTTAAATTAACACATTATTGAAATATTGTATTGAAAAAAAAAAAAAAAAAATATATTACAAATAAATTATTATATTTTTTTTTAAATATCTCCAAAATAAACAATATAAAAATAACAACATCAATGCGATTTCTTATTTTTTATTTAAATATAATTTAAAAAAATATATACATATTTATATATTGATTGATTTTTTCTTTTTCATTTTTTTAGGCGCTGGCGAATCCGGAAAAAGTACAATCGTCAAACAAATGAAGTAAGTGCAATTTTTTTATTGATTGATATTTTAATTTCTATTTTTTTTTATAATTGATTTATATACAGATTAAATAAAATTATATTTTATTGTCTTCATCATATTGTATAAAATTAATCTTTGACAAATGATACAAAAATTTATTATTATAATGTGATGCAACAAACAATATATACAATTAAAAAAAAATAAAAATAAATTAAATTACAATAACAGGAAGTTTTTTTTTTAATTTACCATATATATACCATATATATATATATATATATAGGTATTAAATGAATTATTAAACTCAATTAATATAAAATATTCATATATTTTTATAATGTATATATGGAATTTATAGAACTAAAATAGTAAATATACTTATTTTTTTCATTATAAAATCGTTTTTTTTTTTTTTTTATTTTATCTTTAACATTTTCATTTTATATATAATAAATAAATGATTAAATATATATATAGATATATAAAAGTTTTTCAAGGTAATTTATATATATTTCATCACATTGTTGTAGGTAGATACACAGATAGATAGAGTTACTATATATTGATTTTATATTATACTCGGTTTTAATAATAATATTTATATTTGTGGCAAAAAAAAACAAAATAAAATGGAAAAAATTAAATTACGTTTACGTCAATTTTTTTATGCATAATATTTCTATCTAAAATGATGATGAAAAAATGATCTATTCTACTTAAAAAAAAAAAACAATTTATTAATAAGAAAAAATACAACTTTTGAAATTAAATCTTAATTCTTTTGTGGATTATAAAATGCCAATTTTAAAAACGAAATTTGTTAGTATATTGAAATTAAAAATACGGAGTTTGTATAAGTTATATATAATAATTTTTATTGTAAAAAGTACGAAAATCTCGCCTTCAGTACTTAATTACTTACTTAGTCGGGCTTACAACCTATAATTGGTTTTAGCCTCCGCATCAACTCCAGTACGTAAAAATCTCCTTCATTATATAAGTATATTTTTGATTTAATCAAACTTGTCGCCGTGGTTTAACTTCTGTCGCGTTGTGTACATTATTTAATTTGTGAAATGATATTAAAGTTTGAGGAGGAAAATCACAACATCCTATTTTTGTTTTTGAACCTTTGCATTTTGTATAATTGAATTGATATTATACCCTATATATGTGAAAAAAATTTTGTAATCATCAAATTGACATTTAACATTAAATAAATGGTGATTCTTCCCATATTAATGTTGTTTTTTTATTATAATGTGCGATGATGATAACAATCTTTTATGTATATATATATATGGAAAAACAACACAATAATAATAAAATGTGTCTTCGTAATTATCAATATATCAATGTGTGGTATATAATTTGCAATATTTTTGTTTATTTATTTTGTAAAGCAATAAAAAAAAAACCATTACGGATATGAATTGTGAATGCAAGCAACTCTATATAATATAATTTGTATACTGTGTGTGATGTATATGATTATGAACAATATCAAAAATGTAATACATATATATTTTTGTGTTTTTAGTTTATCAAACTGTAACATATTGTGTGAGTTTTTATTTTAAATTTATATGTATAGATAAAAACAAACAAAAAAAAAAAAAAAACAAAACATATTTTTATTTATGTTTTTTTTTTTTTTTTACAATATTTCGTTCAGTATTATATTTATTGTACATTTATAAATTTTTAGTGTGTGTTAACAACACTATCAACAAATACATTTTTTTTTGTGTTTTCTGTGATGTTTGATGTACCTATATACATAAATATATATAACGTATAGACACATTTAAACACAATAATATCTACCTACCTACCTACATGTATATATATATAATCAGAATACATATCAATTTTTGGTTTTTTTTCGTATATATACATAAAAATAGATATGAATATTATTATGCGAGCATATATATATAATTATTATAATGTATATAAAATTATATTTTCTGAATCATGTTATTTTATATATAGTATCATCATCTATACTATATATAACATATATATATATATATACAAAACCACCTGTAGAAAACAATCAAAAAATTGTTGAACATATTTAGGAAAAAAAATATTCTCTATATCTATATTTCTATATATATAAAGGTGTAATAGGTTAATGTGAATTTCTTATGTATATATACATTTTATTAAATATATTCGTCGCGAATGTACATTACATATAATTATCTATTTATTTTTTTTTATTAACCATAATTAATCATATTGTATGTCACATTTATAGTATATATATATATTATGTCATAGTTGAAATGAAATTAAAGTTTCCAAATTATTTGACTCATTTATTATTATATGTATATATGAATAAATTTAATGTTATACAATATAATATGTGAACAATATAGTTTTTCATTTGTATATGCGGATAAATTCAAAACGCTTTTCAATATAAAAAAAAACAATTTGTTGAATAAGAATATTGAAATATGGTATATAAAAAAAAAACACCTTACATCATCACACACATATAATTTATATTGATTGTGAAAATGTCGCATCACATTACGTATATATACATATATATATAAATGTGCGGTACATTTAAACATAAGTATATTTATTATATATATATAAAGGGGGAAAATTTAAATAAATCGTTTTCCTGCATAATTTCTACTTCCTTCCATATTTAAATATTTGCATTCAAAATGTGGTGAAAATTTTCCACGCATATATTTATTTGTGTATGTCTACATACTTTTTCATTATATATTATATATATAGTACTGCTGCATACTATATTGAATACATTTTATAAAATGATTCACAATTTATTAACATGCATATTTTATAAAAAAAAAAAAAAAAAAATCAAAACCAATGAAAATTCTGGAAATTCTAAAAATTTCATCAAAAAAAAAAAAAAAGATTTTTAATTAATTGACAAATGCAATTTTTTATCATATCATAATTTAATTAAATTTAGGGAATATTTGAAATCGAATTTTCATATCACACATCATCATTCTAGATTATAGTTTTTCCCTATATATATACCTATATTTATTTATGATTATACTTTTCACGATATGTTTATGATTACAAAAAAAAAAAAGCAATAATAAATATTATGTATATATGTGAATGAGGAGATCTGATGATTGGATGGATATGCAACGTGATACGCGCGGTGATAATATAATATAATGTTATTATAATATTTAGATAATCTTCCGGGTGCGGCGGTATGAAATATATACATATAATATGCGATGGTTTTTACAGTTGTGGTTGGTGCAGTAATGAAATAAAAAAAGATAATAATCGTATATGTATACGAAATTATTCAATTTTATATATAAATATGCACACTTCACATTGTTGTTATCGGCGGGGCAACAGCATATAAAATAAATATTGATTAAATTTTATAAGTTCAATTTATATTATTAAATTTCCATAGCGAATTCCGTCTGTATATGGATATATATATACTTTAGGTTTCCTCTATATGTCTCTATATATAGATAAATATATTGATTTATTGAAGTAAAATTTTAAATAAAATGCCGTGTCTATAATAATTTATAAAATATGCATATATATAATATAATGAACTTCTTTGTGTTCGTTTATAGTTACTTAATATTACATTTTATATATTATATATATGTATATTCTCAGGTGTATTTTTACCTTTGAATAGTTTTTGTTCAAGTATATTATTGCGTATAATTCTCTGAAAAGTTAAGATAATTTAATGTATATAAATATCAGATATATAGAATTACATCTTTTACATCATGAAATGTTATACATAAATATAGATAAGATATTTTCTAAATAGGGTGATCTAAATGGTATAATAACATCATAAAACCGGTGATGTTCCTATAATGAATTCTAAGTCAACAATTTTTTTGATTATGGTCTATTTTAAGCTCATTTCACTTCTGGAATAGTTCATAAAAAAAATTCATTATCCTTCTCCTATACATTTTTGTTTATATATTTCATTGTATTTCAAAGCAATTTTTCTGTTAAGATTACCCCCAATATTCTATAGTGAGATTAAAATTATTCATTATATTAAATGAATGTATATATTTATTTTATCGCATATAAGTTATGTTATGATAAAGTTTCTTACTTAAATATTTCCATAAATAAACAATTAATTTTTATTTTACAATTAATTTCAGAATTATCCATGAAAGTGGTTTTACATCGGAAGATTTTAAACAATATCGACCAGTCGTTTATAGTAATACAATACAATCATTATTGGCGATACTACGAGCTATGCCCAATTTAAGCATACAATATGTGAATAACGAACGAGAGGTAAGTTTTTTTTTTTTTTTAATTTGATATCTGTTTTTTATTTTATTTTTTATTCATATTTTGAACATGACTTTCGTGTATAAATTTATACAGAAATTATTATTGTTTGATAAATTCACTTTTAAAAGTACTAAATTCAACTAAATTTTCATATAATAAAATGTATTCTAAAACAAAAATATATATTCTATGTCTATCTATATATAGTATCCTTGAATCCTGCTAATATTCGGGATAATATATAATAATCATCGCATTGTAATATGTAATAATAATAAGCATTTAATTAAATACACATACATATATTTAAAGCATTTTAATGGCAAAAATAATAATATATATATATATATCATTTATGAAAATACGTGGATTATATAATAGACCTTATTCGTATATATGGTATATCCATATATTGTAAAAAATCCTAGAATATTTGTCAAGGACTTTATTTTTTATATATACAAAATACATATAGCGATATATAAAAGACAAAAAACAATAGATGTATATCCTTTTATATAACATATATATTTTTTTTTATTATCTTCATATATCCAATGATTATATTATTGTATACATGCATATATAATCGTATATATATTATTCTTCATGTGATGCTGCAAATGTGTGAATCCATATATTACAATATATATTCAAGAGTTCATTTAAACAGTTATTTTATTTTTTTCACTTAACTTGACTTTCAACAAGACCATTTTCCATATTTATTTTATCATATTTTATCATACATATATGAAATATTACACACGAATATCCTTTGCTGAATTTTATATACACATATCCTTTATGGAATGATATCTGTATAAAATAATATATATAGAAATGTTCACATAACATATACAATATATAAAATATTGTTCTTTTATGAAAATATTTTTGGATACAATTCAAAATGTAATTCTTTGAACAAATTCGTATATGGGAAAAATTAATCATAGACATTAATTTTTTTTTTAGAAAAATTTCGATTAATCAGAAATAATTTTTTGTGAATATAAGCTATAAATGATGAGTTTTAAGAAATATTAAATCAAATGAAATCCTCCCCCCCTCCCCCACCACTGAAAGGTGTAATATTTTATAATGTTCTGCTTTTAAAATGAACACAATTTTGCAATAGGACGAAATAAAATAATTTTATTAGAGTTTTTTTTTTAAATTGCAGTATATTTATTAGACATTTAAATATACGCGATGGTCTTTATATCTTCTAATTTGAATATTTTGACATCTATATTTTTTCACATTGTTTCGTTTATATTTACAACCATAACTATTCCCATACCAAAAATTTTACAATGTGTATCCTCTATATAATGACAATAATGTACATATATATTTGAGAATAAAAAACAGTAAAATACATCATCATAAAGGATCTCATTGTTTTATTGTAAACAAAAAAGAAAAATACGTATAAGTAAAAAAAAATCACACATTACACACACACCAAAGTGTTTTATAACAAATGTATAGAAAAAAAAAAACAAACATATATTTTTTATAACTATACGTAAAAAAATAAAAAATATACACTTACATTCAGATGAATCTTAAGATTTTAATTACCATCAGAGAGTTGCTTTATGATTGTTTATTTTTTTCATTTTTTTTGATGCACAAATGAAAAAAAAAATAAAAATACATTTTGAAATAGTATATAACGCAATAACAAATGAAAAAAAAAATATGAATATAATAATCTATTGTTGTGTTGCAGCGAAAACAAAAAAATGCTGTATGCATAAATAAATATAGAAATTGCATATATAAAATTTTATTTTTATGAACTTTTTTTTTTATTTTTTATGTTATGTGGATGATGGCGATTGTGACGATCGATGCTGATGATATCGCCCCTATATAGATTTTTTTTTGTATAGTATATGTAAATTAGTAATTTATAAAAAAAAAAATTGTAATACAATTTTTGAAAAAAATTAAATGGTTAATTTTGGTTTATATATTATATGGTTAAATAAATTCATGGTTGCGTTATAATAATATTTATGTAAAATTTCGTTTTGTTATTCATTAGGCATTGTTCAGTATATTTAATAGAATTTAAACCCTTTACCACCTATAACACATTTTCATTTTATGAATGAAATCATTAAATTATATGGTTTTGTTACAATTGTTTTATTTAATTTCGTAGTTTTATCTTTGAATCTAAACGTTAAACGGATAAAAATGTGTTTTGTCCCATTTAAATCTTTACAAAAACACAAATTTCTTAATACTTTAGAATGTCTAGAAATCACCGTCTGCGGGCAATTCAATTTTTAAGCAATTTTCTAAATTATTTCATATTCATTTAATCAATCTATTATATTATGATATATTATTATAAACTATTATATTATGATATATTATTATAAACGGCCTTTATATTTTGTATATATACAATTGTCATTATTTATACGTATATATAGATTGTATAGTATTTGTCAAATAAATACATATATGATATTAAATATAATTTTATTTAATGGAATAATTTCATCGTTTAATATACGCGGTTTGATGATGATGATGATGAGTTAATCAAATATATTTGAATACAAATTTATTTATATTTATATGTACATACAATTATTATTATATAGATAAATAAATTTTTGTGAAGTTTATATATAAATAAATATGAAATTATTTATTCATGATTTATATTTATACATTTTAATGAGCTTTCATTATATTAAATAAATAATATATTGATTAAATAAGCGCGATATCACAATCATTTATAACAAAAAAAAAAAAAAGATTATATTTATATATAATTTAAATTTGCAATTAATTTTTTTTAAATAATTGTATTTAAATTTATTTTAAAAATATTATAAAATATAATTGTCAGAGTTGCCTGATATTTTACAGATTAACAATTGAAATAGTCTCCAAAAGTATGAAAAACGTATACTAATTTTGTGTTAATATTTCAAGCATTTGTAATGAAAAATAAATTGTAATTTCCATATATTATATATATAATTAAATTCCACGTATAATGAAAACAAAAACAAATTCTCTTTTTGTATTCATTTTTATTCTCAGTATTTTTAATGATATATACTAAATTTTTACAAATCTGCAATATATTTAAAAAGTTTTATATAAATACCGATATACTATATATATATTTATTTATATGCGTTAACAATAAATATAAAAATGACTAATATTCATTAAGTAAGTTTAATTACATATAATATGTATATTGTATAATTTATATATATGATAAAAAAAATCGGCGCCAATTATATATTATATAATTTATATTCGCAAATATTTATAAAATCATTTATTAATTTTTTGAAATCGTCAGTCACACACATAAAATTTATTAGTCTATTAAATTTTTTTCTTTTAATTTATATTTATGATTTAATTTTTGCATTGGACGACTTGAACTCTGAAAAAGTTTTGTTTACAAATTCTGAATTCTGAATGATATTGCAAAAAAAAAAAAAAAATCTAAATATTATTTTGTCACACTCACCATATATACAGAATGGATAAATTAATTTTAAATGTATACATTTGGCAAATTGTTTTTTTTTTCTTTCTGTTTTTAATTTATTTAAATTAAATTTCAAATTATATCATTTTTTTTTTTAATTATTTTATTTATTTTATTGTGAATATTCAATTCACAGTGTCGATCATAATATTTGTTTAGTTGGTGGATATAGAATAAGAATATAAGAGAATGTTTTAAAATATGGGTTCTGTTATTTTCAAATCTGTAATCGTACCGTTTTGAGTTACTAATTTTTCTGTTTCGGTTAATCTTCGTAGTCGTACAGCTGATTATCAAACCACAACAACAGAAGACTGTTGTCCAACGTTTATTGGTTTTTAAATATATTCGAATGGTTTTAAATATATTCGAATAGTCTGAATAATTTTTCGAATTAAAAATGTATATACAAATCATTCATCAATTTATATAATCACATAATCAAAATGTGTTTATATATAAATACATGAAACAAATACTGTATAATATATTCGTATTTTATATAATATATTCATTGCTTTGTATATATATCTATATGTATATATATATATATAAATAATTTAATTTAATTTAATTATTGATTGATTGACAATTCCGAAATTCTCTTTTATGCAAAAAAAATATAATGTTACCAATTCAAAACAAAAAAAAAAAAGAGTTATAATATCTATATATTATATGTATAATAAATGATAATTATATTTATATAATTTAAATGAATTCGATTTTATTTATATATATGTATATTTTTAAATATATATAGATAATGATTTCGATTAATTTAAATTAAATCATTTTGTATAATAAAACGTAATTTTTTTTTTGGTTATTTAAATAAATCATATATAATTTAATTGTGATTATTTTTTTAATTTGTGTGAAAATTATATATGAATTTTCCTATTATGCATAGGTAAATAGAAAATTTGTATAAAATTTACCAATGGTAAATCCAATGGAGATTTGTATAAATTTAGGCTTAAAATATGAATATCTGAACAGTGAACAGATTAATAAATATTTATTAATTTTAAATGAAATGAAAATTAAAACGTTTTTCACTTTAAAATTCATTGAAGATTAGACAAATTCAACATCCACAGTTAATTAAAGAAGTAGAACAACATTTCTGGCAATTGAGATATGTTTTTAAAAACGTCTACGACTTGTATATCGAAATAAGAAAGCACTGAAAGAATTTCTTGTTTCTAATGATATAAGACTTATTAAGATTTATTCATTTATTTATTCATTTATTTATTTATATATTTATTTATTTATATATAGGGTGATTCAAAAATGGTATTTGATGTATGCCAAAGAATGCATGATACAGAACCATTTTCTGAAGAATTATTGACCGCCATGAAACGGTTATGGATGGATGGCGGTATTCAAGAATGTTTTTCACGAAGCAACGAATATCAACTTAATGATTCGGCAAAATAGTGAGTAGAAAATTGTTTTATCTTAAATATTTTATTTATTTTTATAATACAAACGTATATACAAACTAAATCTATATATAGACAATGCACATATTGTATATATAATATATATTTTATTTAATATAATAAAGTAATTTAAATTCATTCAAAAATAATGAGTTATGCGATGTTATATATATTTACAAATGGTTTTATGATATGAATTTATTATAATTAAATCAATTAAATTAAGTTCTTTCAGTTAATTTAAATTTAAGTGGTTGTTCTGGTATATATGTTGGATGAACTTTATATGTTAATTTTCCATAATTATATTCAACAACATATCTTCGGAAAAGCTATATAATTGTATAATAATACAATTTTATTAGATTGGTATTTATATTGATTTAAAAAAAAAATATTATTTTATTTTACCTTTGCAATAAATATATTAATTTCATTTTCGGCAAAACGTCGTCCAATGCACATGCGACGTCCATAACCAAATGGTAAACTAACAAATGGATGTATTTTTTGTCCTGTATGTGGACACGCAGATGTTTGATCACCCATTTCACCACGTTTTAACCATCGTTCTGGTAAAAATCGTTGTGGTTCAGGAAAATATTCTTCTAAATTGGATACTACCAAATGTGGAAATATTACATGAGTCTGAAAATAAGATAAAATTAAATTATAATTATGATTGGGGTTTCTTCAAATTTGTATATATATTTTTTTTTCTAAATAAAACATACCCCTTTTGGTACATGATATCCACAAACAACCGTATCTGCTTGTAAATTTCTACCATTACCAATGATAACCGGATACATTCGTAATGTTTCTTTAACACATGCACGTAAAAATGGCATTTTTTCTAAAACCTTAATATCAATTGGGCTATGCTTATCGGGTAATATTGTTTTTAATTCATTATATAAAATTGCTTGTTTTTCTGGATTTTGACTTAATTGATAAATTGTTGATGTTACAGCTACAGAAGTCTATATATTAATAATAAAACATTTTACAACCAATTTCATTATTTATTTGTGTATATATATAAAAAAAATTTAAATTACTGTATCAACTCCAACTAAAAATAAATCTAATGCTAATACAGCTGCTATCTTTGGATTACCAGTTTTTTGTACAATTCTTTCAATTATTGATATATGTTCTTCATCTTTACACATTGTATCATTTTCCATTTTTTCTATTGCAATATTTATATGTTTCATACATAATCTATATATAATGAATGGTTGGTTAATAAATAAATTATTATTATTTGTAAATTTAACTTGTAATCATTCTCAAAAACATACTCTCTAAAACTATCCAATGCTCCGATATATTTTTTATATGCTTTTGTTTTATAGAATCGCCAAACGGGCATTCGTAATTCAACTTCACCGACTGTCCAAAAAAATGTATTAATTGCATCAATTATACGTTTTGATTCTTCATTACCCTCTTTACTGACACAACCTAAACGGGTATCTAATGCTACTCGTCCAACAGCTATTGATGTGAATTGATTGCAAAACAAAATAATTAATTTCGAAAAAAATAAATTTATTTGTAAAAGTATACATACATTCTAATGCCCATTTATATAATTCATGTAGAAAATCTCCTGGTAATTCATTGTTTTCATCTCGCATTTCATGTACTCTGTATATATGAAAAATAAAGAAGTATAATGAATTTTAATTAATTTATAATATATTTTGGTTTATTTACCTGTCCATAAAATCATTAGCAATGTCATTCAATGGTGCTATATATTTTCTAGCTGTTGATGGTTGTAACATAACATGTTGAACTTGTGCTCTAAATTTATCCCATTTTTCACCGTGTCTATACAAAAATTTAATATTTCAGATTAATACAAAATATGATATTAAAAATGCAATGAAAAAATCAAACTTTTTTTTTTTTAATGACAAAACAAAAAACGAATCGTCGTTATTAGACAATCTTTAGACTTTAAGGATCTTAACAAAATGTATATGAATTTATATAAATTTCATAAAATTGACGATCGATGAATTCCTATATATGTACATAATTAAATTAAATATAATTACACTCCAATAACACCAGCATTATCACCGAAAAAATCCTTTTGTAAATGTGCTTTGTAATGATGTAACGATGGCATTGATGGTCTAGAAAATAGAAAAATTTTTTGAATAACATCAATAATTAATTTATATATTCTTTATCCAGTCACACATTTTTTTATGCATTTTATTTTTCAAATATATAAATGCATTTGAGATTTAAAAAAACTGAAACAAAAAGCAAATAAATATTATTGACCTGTTTTACCGGCATTTTTAAGTTTTTTTTTTATAAATAAATACATATTTTACTTTAACATTAAAAATCCATATGTTATAAATAAATGAAATAAAAATGATCAATATATAAATAATCACAATATAAATAAAGTTGTCTGAAACCTTGAATTAATGCGAATACTTGAATATATATATAGTTTGTATATATAAGATACAGACAGAAGCATTGCAAAATATCTGAAAAGTTGATTTCTTTAAAATCTTTTGAGGAATTTTTTAAATAATATATAAATATTGAGAGATATTGTATGGATATATTTTTGATTAAATAATAAAAGATTCCAATGATCCAAGAATGTCTAATATTAAATTTTGTCTAGTTATAAAGAAATCAATAAAAATGTGAAGAATGTTTGTGAATTTCTTGTATTCATTTTTATTTAAATAAATAATTTTTAATAAATGACTTTCACAGTACTAATTTTTACTTATACAAATGAAAAACGATTTCTTCCCTAAATGAATCAATCGGAAAAATTTGTATAATTCAAGAAAAAATTCAATTTTAAACGTAAAAAAAGAAAATGTGATTTTAATTTTGTTTATACCAACATATAAAATGGTACAAAATCTATTAACCTTTTTTAAAAAGTCATTGATGAATTATTTAAATATTTATTTTATTTTTTCACATTCTGTACATTTTAATATTTTTTAATGTGATAAACTTGTTTTTTTTAATTTTTATAAATTTAATTCAGTTCATTCACCACACAACACACATACAATATAAATAATTTTATTTATTTAATTATTTTTCGCTATAAATTTACTGTTAAATAAATATTTTTTTTTGTTAATTTATTTATTTTGGTTTATTTACAAAAAAAAAAAAAAAAAATCAAATATATTTTTATTTACGCACGATTTGTAATAAATTAAAATGTCAATAAAATTTATCTTTATAATAAACAAAATTTAAAATCTTACCGATGCGGTAGAACTTCTTCTTGTTTAAATACTTTTCGTATAGCATCACCATCGAATATAAATAGTAAATCGGGATGTCCTAATATTCCGCCAACTTTTGCAATTTTACCAAAATGTCTTTGTAAAATATACATTACTTTATCCAATTCTTCAATACGATATTGACCTATTATAAATAAATAAATTAAAAAAAAAAAATAAATAAATATGTATAATAAGATTACATATTTATTATACTAACAAATGTAATATTATTTTTCAATAGGTTAATTTGTTTTATTATATAATATGCGATATGGATAAATATAAAATAAATGCAATTATTTTGTATATATATATTTTCAATTGAATACTTTTACTTTTTCAAAATATTTTCTCATTATATACATTTTCTAAATATTTATATATAGAATGTATGTATATCTTTTTACAATATTATTATTATTACAACATATCTAAGTATTTACAAATAATAAATGAATTAAAAATGCGTGTGAGTAGTTATAGACAAAATGATGATTACATGAATTTACCTATTTTATTTATATAGTTTATAAGATACATAATCATTTTTTATATATATATATATATATTGCAGAATATTTATAAGTTATAAAATATTGTTTTATAGATGATATTTTATTTGAATGTTATTATACTTAATATGGTTTTCGTAATATCGTGCTTTTGTTTAATAATAAATGTATAAATGTATATAGCGAAAATCGTCCCAAGCGTTAATGCAGCAAGAAAATATAATCGGATAAATATTTCTATGAGCAAAAAATATACAGAAATTTAATTATGATTATTTTAAACATTTATGCATAATGCATTCATTTTGATTGTTTATAGTTTTTCATCGTTTTTTTTAAACAAAACAAAAAATCTGTTTTAATAATTATAATATATAAAATATTATCTATAATCTCAGATTAACCGTGTGTATTTCATTATTTAAATGATATTTGGTCATTATTTTAAACGATATGAGAGAAAAATTTGATATTTATATAACTTATTGTGTATGACTTTTAGGCCAGATAAGAAAAATTCATTCTTAATGATTTCCATTAAATTTTTCTTACAATCTTTTCCACGTCTTTTCCACAATATTACTAAAATGAAATTAGATAGAGCTGAAATAATTCCTGAACATGTTCAAGTATCCAAGCCAGAACATATTTCTTTGAATTAAAAAATCAAAAATAGAAATAAAGAAACACTCACTCTGTATCTTTTTATATATGTACATAAAAGGCTCTTATATTAAATGTTGTTTACAACAGATATAATTTGATTTTAACGAATTATAAACACACCTATAAAAAACTGTATATATTGTACCTGTTGAAAAACATAATAATAATAATAATACAATAATTCTAAAAAGGTAATAAAATTAAACGATATTAACAGTACTGTCATTTCATATCAAGACAGAATAGTATCTGTTTTTTGTTAAACATTATATAGAGATATTTTCGGATACAAGATAGTTTTTATATGGGTTTTCTGCAATTGTGTATTGATTACACTTTTGTATAATGTTTCGTTTGGATTTCATTTCATTATCTTATGAACATTTTTGAATCAAATATATAGAGTGAGTGTTAAATTTTGAGGGAGTTTAAATACCACGATCGTATGTAAAGTGAAAATCACAGTTCTGTTTAGGAATTTGCGGTGTTTATATTGAAGAAAAATTATTTAATTCATTTTTTGCATAATAAATAATATATTCGATGTTTTTTTTTTTTTTTTGTAATTTAATTTGTAAACGATTTAATTTGTAATGCGGCAGATTATTTAAAAAGAAAAATGAATACAATATAACTTTTGATTTCATTTAGTTAAATTATAATGAATGGTATTGTAATATATAAAATATCATTCATCATCACGTCTATTCATTTAATTTTATACTATATTGTATATAAAATTTATTTAAGTAAATTTTGATTTATTGAAAATAAAATGAAAAAAGTAAATCATTCAATTTATCTTGATAAATGTTTATACTCCATAATAAAATGTCATGTAATTGAAGTATTATAATTTTTTTACATTTAAATTTTATAATATGTATTTATATCTAATTTATGATATATGTATATTATATGTTTGAATTTGTTTTAAAAGGCAGTTTATTGATGTATTGTTTTTTTTTTTTTATTGTAATTTATGTAATAACTTTCTCAAATGGATTAAGTGCGATTTTTTGTGGCCTACATAAAATTGTAAAAAAAAACAATAAAATTCGTTTGTGATATTATAGAATGATTTTAAAATTTTATATAAATCAAGAATGACTTAATACATTTCTTATCTTTTCCCTTGAACTTAAAAAATTATATTAAATGCAAAAATCCTCGTAATTAAATAAGTTTTTTAAATACCAACCAAACTACCAAAATTTATGGTAATATTAAAAAAAAAAAACAATAATTAACAATAAAATCACTCAAATGAATTAAAAACAAAAAATAACCTACCTCAAGAAAACAAATTAATATTATTCTAATTTTATGTATTCATTCAAAATTACCGCATATTATTCATAAATTCTATTATTCATTTGATCTTCTTTGTGTATGAGGTGGGAAATGAGTAATAACAATAAATTTTAAAATAAAATTTTACAATAAATTAATGTTAATTTTAATGTTATCTATATGACCTACGATGATGATGGTCTTGTTGCAGTAACATTTACATTTATATATATATATAGTTATATATATATGGGTTTTTGTTATTTGTTTGTAAAATATTTAATAAATATAATGAAAATTTGTCTCCATTCAAAGGTATGGTATACATAATACCATTCGATAAACAAACAAAATTATGATATTATATTATGAAAATTATTTAATCATATATTTGATTTGGTTGGGTTTTTATTTTATTATTATTTATATTCATTTTGTATGATGCGATCTGAAGTAAATATAAAATATTGTAAAATATAAAATTCTGTTTTTTTTAACATATGAACGGTCGTGAATATTGACATATTCACTTAACAACATTTATAACGATATATTAAATGAATGATATATTTTCAATCGAATGGATAATATTATTAAATAAGGGTCAAACGATCGAATTTAAAAATATATTTAAATACAAATAAATTAATCTCTGATATTATCTGACGATGATTATGAAAATGTGAATTATTTCGAAATCAAATTCTATTTCTATATATTAATTAAACTTAAATTAATAAAAAAAAATACATCTTTTTTATTTCTTAAAACATCTACATCTACATATTTTTTTATCATAAACACAAATTTTAAGGTATTTTAAATATCAATTTTCAAGAACACAAACGAAACAAACGACAAATATGTTGTAATAAAATTATATTTACATTTTTATTACTTTATTTTTTTTTTAATAATTTTTATATTACACAATATATATTATAAATGTGAATTTATAAAATATAAATAAAAATCTATTTTTATATATTTATATCATATCATAATTTAAATAGAATGGATTTTATTGATAAAAATATATATGTACATCGCATACACTTTTGGTCAAATTATTAATTAATGGTTTTTTTAATTAACGCATCAAATCGATTTGCAGATAGTCTAATTGTCTAAGTTAATCAATTCGTTCACAATTGAGATTTGGATCCTATTCAAATATAGATCATTTAATAAAATAAATATAAACAAACCCTGTTGTTGATAATTGAATTGATAAAAATCATATGGATTGATGATTGTTTGACTAAAGTTATAGCCAAAAGTGTATTATATATATATTTTAATTAAATAGAAAAATATATAAATTTTTACTGTTTAATATTCATATATATACAAATATAAAAATAATATAGAAATATTAATATTTTATTTAAATTTCATAATATTTATAAAAAATATTTGTGAGTTGGTTGTCATTTCAATGAACATCAATGAAATATAAATTATAAATGTTTATTAACCGGTCACTATATACTATATAATTAAAGCTAAATTGTGGTTTAATAAACTATAACTTTTTTCTGGTCAGATACAGAAAACTTCTGAATTCCTATTTCAATTTCAAAGTTCCTATATTTCAATTTCATATTGTATACTTGCAAATTTCATTAAAACTGTCCTGAATTCTTATGAATTTTCCCGAGAAAATTTTTGTTTAACAGGATATAAGGCGTTAATGTTTCAAATGTTATGTGATTGAATCAATTATATTATTATTGTATTGTTTCCTGTACATTAAGTATGAAATAATATTTAAAATAATCGTTTTTTTTTTTTATATTAATGTATATCCGTTTAAAAAAAATAAATATATATTTGTTTAGTACATATATATAATGATTATGTATTGCTAATAGATTTCAACGTGTTTTGTAACATTGGGTGGATACATTTTATAATTATTATTTATATAATGACTTGCGAGAGAGCAAAAAAAATTCTTTGAACATCATTTTCGCACATTTTGTGTGCGAAATATGTAAATTAGATATATCATCATAATATAATATGTATACCTATATATATATATCGCAATATGTACTTTTATGTACACGTGCGACAATGACTCCTTCACGTCGTATGTATATAACTCAAACGATCACGTATAACGATATATACATAATATATTTATAAGATAAGTAGAATCTCAGTACAATGTATACGTATACGTATAGAAATATTTATATAATATAAATAACTATATATAAGTTTTATCTTGATGATAGATATACATATATTTATATATAGATATATATAGATAGATATATAGATGACAAATACTTGAATATGTTATTTTATTTTATCTTTCTCAATACCTATCCAATCCATACCTAAATCACTTGAAATATATAATAATTGCAATAAACAAAAAATTTCCATATCTATATTTAACTATTTTATCATAATTCATAATCATCGTTTATCTTTTTTTTTTTAGATCTGTTAAAATTTATAAATATTATTGATCACGCATAGATTAAAAGAAAGAAATGACATAATTTTTTTCGTTTAAAAAATACTCATATATAATCGAAATAATATGCAATAATATTATAATAAACTTGAATTAATTTTTTTGTGTAATTTAATAAATAATAAATGGCATTTTTCTTTTTCTTATTATGTATTCATATATAATATATTAAAATTGATCAAAAAATGCAGCTGGTTTTTTTTTTTTTTTGAATAAAATTAAATATATAAAACTGCGATATCGCAGCTATATACAATCAATATATTTTCAAGATCATATTTTTAACCTTATTATATTTAAAAATAAAAAAAAAAAACAACCAAATTATGTGATGCTGCTCATCTTTTATATGTAAAAATTGTGTTAAAAAAAATAAAAAATAAAGATGACTTTCCATTTTTTGGTTTTGTTATTTTCGGGTATTTTTTTTTCTTCTTTATATTCAGTTTCTTCAAAAAAAAAAAAAAAGTTTGTATTTAATTAAAAATTCATAAATAATACATTTTATGTGCGGTAAATAATTGATGAAATAATTATTTATAAAATGATTAAAAAAATTAATTTTATAATTATCGAATTTTTTAAGTAGACAAAAAAAAAATATCAAATCAATTCGGAATTGTGCCGCGCGGGATTTAAGATAATTATTATTATTATATTATATAAGAGGATTAAATAAAATTTTATATATGAATAGAATAAATATATTTATAGCTTCTGTTAAAATGTTATTGAATTGAGAATTGAATTTAGTATAAAAGACAGTAATACAATGCAAATTTTTTTGTTTTTTGGTTAATTGTTATATGATTCAATGACTTTTTAATATAGAAATAAATATTTATAATTATATTATTAACTTTTTTTTTTCTTATACAATCAAAATTTTGTTTTGAATTGGTAATTAGCGATTTTTTATATATACTAAAATGTAATGTACTTAGTTTTTTTTCTTTCATTCTTTATGAATAAATGTATTCTTCATTATAATGATTAAGTATTTGTTAATCATCAGTATTTGTTGTAATGTGTTCAGGTATATATAAAAGATATTTGTAAATAATTTTTAAAATAATCATTATATTATACAATTTGTTTAATGACTTGTAAAATTAATTCATTATAACACATTTTGTCTAGTCTAGATTTTGTTTTCTTTTTAATTTGTGTTAACCCCTTTATTGTTTTGATATGCAAAATTGAGCAAAAGAATAAACATGTTATTGTTGTTGAGGTAACAATTTTTGTTTTTCTTTTTCGGTAAAGAAAAAACCTTCATAAGTACCAATAAATGTTCATATCAAGTTTTTGTTTAAAAAGAGTTAATTGCCTTTAAGTTGTTTTGAATCTATTGAGAATGTGTTTTTTTCATCATTTCTATTTATTTTTTTATGTTAATTTTATCGTTTAAAACAAGTGGTTTTTTTAAGACTCATTTACAATTCAATTTTTTTTAAAATTAACATCAATCCACTGCAATGCATAAAACGCATAAATTGAAATATAACTCGATATATATACAATTGTGTTATCTGTTAACCAAATAAACTGATTAAATTTTCCCTAAATCTTTTAACGCATTGGTAGCGAATCTGATCGGACGTAAATGTAAATTTATTGAAAAGATACGTTTATGATTTTTATGATTCTACTAAAAAACTGAAACATGATTACGGGAAATTAAAAATCTATTTAAGCGATATTATATCGAATTAACAATTATCATCTTCAATTCAATTTCAAAGCAAATAATATTTTAAAGGTTCATTCATTCTATAAAATAATTCAGCAATGAATTTATTTAATTAAGTATCATAATATGAAGGGAAATCAATATTATTTCTTTATCTATACATTGGTTCATCTTTAAACTATTTAAACAAATGAATGTAAATTTTATTACAACATGAATATATTTTACATAACATTCTAAAACCTTATATTTACATCTGTGTTGTTATTAAAGGAAGGCTAAACAAGAAAAGAATTTTTTTGATAGCATTGATATGGTTTTTATAATGTTAATTAAAATTTTAAAAAAAAATCATATTGTATTTAGATAATAAACAAATTAATATTTTAAATAAATAAATTATATAGTTTTTATATTCGCCATAGAGCCATAGAGATTTAAAATATATTAAAGTTTGTTTAATTGTTTAATTCGTATTAATAAATATACTAATATCATTTATACGATTTATATTGCAAATTAAATGACAAATAAATTAAATTTATTTATGATGCAAATTTAAAGTATATCTTTACATTTTATTTTATTTTTACTTATTTTGTATACTAATACTGTGGTTAAAATATTTAATGATGATATATTATAAAAATTGAGATATAAATTACAATAATAAAAAAAAAAATACTACCGCAAATGCATTTACAAGTAATAATAATAAAAGAATAATAACAGCATAGATAAAAATATAAATAATTTTTTTTTTATTTACTAATTAACTTGTGGTTTTTTTGAAATGAATACAAGAATAATAAATACAAAGATCAAAAATAGTATTTATATACAATATAGATAAAGTTAAATAGATGATTATGTTTATCTTTTATCTGAATATGGGAGGCATTTATAATTTATTATGCAATTATATATAAATATTATTGTATTAAAATTACCTATAATCGGTGCAAATCTCCATGAATTACCAATAAATGGTAATGGTTTTGGACCTGGTATTTCTGCATATGATTTTATTGTTGATGAATGTTGTTTTGATATCGGTTCAATACGTTGTTGTTGTTGTTGTTCAGATGTTGGTAAATCTAATTGGGTTGTGTTAATTTCTGGTAAAATATTAATAGCCGATGAAAATGTTGTACGTCGTACTAAAGCATTTGCTGCTAATTTTGTTGCCATTTTTATTTTCGTTTTGCTTTGTTACCTGCGTATAATTTAATAAATTTACATAAATAAATAAATTTTATCTATACGTGTTAATGGATTGTTAAATTTGTTATGTTATAAATGTAATTTTATGTTTTTTATACAAAGAATTTTTGACTTATGACACATTCATTTTTTTGTTTTTTTTTTTTTTTTGAAATACGGTAATTGATTTTAAACTTGTCTCACACGAAATATAAATAGTAAATGACAAAAAAAATAACTATTTGCCTATATAATTAGCAATAAATAATTCTTCTAATGAATTTAAAAAATAATTCATTACAATTGAATATATATTCAAAATTATTGATTATTTATTTAAATACGATATGTAATGATACATGAAAATGTTTTTTTTTTTATTTGTAATTTTTGATAATTTCCATTCAAATCATGAATTTTTATGTTTTATTTTATAATATAATTTAATAAAAAAAAATATGCTATAAAACGTATTTTATAAAAATTGTTTGATGTATGTATATATAGAAATGTTTGTATATGGATGTTCGCATCACATTTTATTTTTAATGATATGCATAATATTATTATGCGATTTCATCAATACACAAATTATTGGATAAATATTATAAAATATGAACTTTTAGTATAAAAATAGATATCTTTATTCAAAAGAAATTAACATAATACAATATATATATATATATAAAGGATTATGAAATTTTGAAGGTTTTTCCAAAATTATTTATACATATATATTATGATAAGTTTTTAATTCAATCTTTCGCCTTTGTGATTATCTTTTTATTGTATATTGAATATGAGGAATGATGTTTCTGAAATTTAATTATATTATTTAATCGGATCATCTTTATTGCAAAAAAGATGAAGTAAAATTTTGTAGACTTCCAAAAAACGTTAAAATAAAAATACAAAATAGAAAAAAAAAGGAATATATCCTTGAATAAGGTTAAAAATCAAACAATACAATTTTATTATAATATATTATTTTACAATAAAATTAGTGTGTATGATTAATTAAATACAAAATTATCTATTTGCAAATTTATGAAAAATTTGTTATTAATCGCGTTTTTTTTTATTGGTTTATTAAATCAAAAATAAAATATTTATAATTAAATTTATGAATTTTTTGTTGCAAACTATAATTTATATTTATTTTATATTTTTAAAAATATTTATTCAAGGTAACAACATATCATTATTTTATGTTGAAAGTTTACCTTTTATTGTTTATAAAATTATGTATTTTTTTCTATTGAAGTTTAAGGAAATCATTATCAAGGTTGCTCTGTAATCAAATTTTTACCATTTATTTATTTCAAATACCATATGAAATGGGGGAAAAAATTATGTGTTTGATAATATAATTATCATCTCTATATAAATGAATAATTTCGAAATTATAATAAAATTAAGGATTCGTATATTTGTATATTATATCAATAAATTTTATCTTTCTATATTTGGGGTACAGGCAATGAAAATTATCTTTAACATTAATTGAATTTGATAATATTTACTCATTTTCCATAAAATTTTTTTTTTAAATATTTGTTTAAAATTTGTATTCAATTGCGGGGGTTTTTTTTCTCTCACATATATACACAACGCACATCATTTGGATTTTTCCAATTATATTCTATTCATTTATTATTTAAAAAAAAAATTAATTTTTTTTTAATATATGGTAGAAAATAATGTGTGAAAAAACTGAAGAAAAATTTATAAAAAAAAAAAAATTTAAAGATGCGCGGCGATTTAAATTAAAATTTCAATTAACATAGAGATTAATTTCGTCTTTACGAGGTGAGTGTATGTTGATTTTTTTTTTTGGGTGAATAAACGCAAAAACAACATTATTTTTAATTTTTATTTTTTGCAAATAATTTTTATATACTGATGATGATGGGATCAACAAATCCTTGAACATTTAATTTCCGCATTGTGTATATATCTACTATGTTTGTAATATCTACGATGGTGTTTTTTTTTTTAATAATTATTTAACCGCATTTTATTTAATATCAATTTTGTTGTTGTTGGTGGATTGGGAGATATATTTTTTTGTATTGTATATTAATTGATATAAATTGTAATATTTTTATAAAGAAAAAAAAAATTGTTAATATTTTAGTCTTATGGAAAATTTTTAGTTGATATTTGTTTTATTTTTGAATACAAAATAAATTATCATTCATTTTATGTCATATGTGAAAGACAGTTTTTGGTCGTAAATGGTTCAAAATTATCACATATTTTTTTTTTGCTTATTGCAGTTTTTAAAAGTTTTTTATTTTTTTTTTTGGCCATTTAAAAGTATATATATGATTGATGCAATGTCAGCGTCAGTAGTATCTATCTATATAGAAATATTTTGTATATTTAAATGATCAATTTAAAACAACCATTCAATAACCATATACAATATATATATATATATATATATAGACAATATAACAGTTTTTTTATTTCTTTTTGCTTTCAAGGTAATAATAAATTAATATATATATATTTATCTTCGTGTGATTCGTATCCTATATAATATAAAATAACAAGTTTAATATCAATTTTTTGTTTGTTTGTTATTCTCTGCTTAAATGCGGATTGGACTGTACATAAATAAATATATAGATAAATAGATAGATATAAATAACCAGATAATAAATAAAATATGAATTTTTGTAAGTGACGTAAGGAACTTTGTGAAGTTATTAACTTTTGTGGTATTTTTATTTTTGCCATATAAAGTGTTAATAAATGTTGCTTTTCAATGTTCGGATTGATCGATCATTTTTCCTTGACTTCATTTGAATAATAAAATTATGGTTTTGGTGGAGTCTATAAAAATTATATTGAGGATGCGATTCTGATTGTATTATCGTATCGTATCGTATTTCAGTATATTGTATGAAATTATATGACCAATTATAAATATAAAATATTGGATAGAATATGACCAATAAAAAAAATACCAATTGCCTTGTGTGACTCCGTGCGTATTCTGTGAAAACAATAATTTTCTAGTATATGTATTAATTATATCGACACCGTCCCCTTTAATTATATTTAGCCAAAAACTAACAATTATAAAAATTATGGGTGTTAAAGAATGAATTACAATGTATTATGTGATGATTTGAATTACATGTATATTTTTGATGTCTAAAAATTACCATCTCCGACCTGTCATCTGGATAGAGATAGAGAATCCAAATAAAAATAATATGAAATTATAAATTACGAGGGTGTTGAAAATATAAAATTTAAATTTAAAATCATATACAAAATTACACATAAAAAGAATATATTAAAAATTATATAGTAGTTGAATTATTTTTTTTTTTTTTTTTTAGTTTGTTAACCTTTAAAAATATAATTTGAATATATTAAATTATACTCTTGTGTTTTTTTTTTTTGGATCCTCTATATTCATTATTATAAATATCAAACAAATTTTAATATAATTCATACATAAAAAAAAAATAAAAATAATACTTGGAATATTCATAAATGTATACACTAACATTACTCGAATATGGAATTTTTTTTTTGAAATAAATATACATGTAAAATAAAAAAATTAAAATTGCAATTGTTTATTTAATAATTGTAAAAGTTTATAATTACATGCGTGTGTACCTTTTATACATGTGAATATACAAATTTATATATATACAGGTGGATGGATTATAATTTTATGGTTTTATGAACACAATGCAAAAAATAAAAGTTATGTTCATAATCTAATTGGATTTGACATTATTTTTTTTTTATATTCGTATGATGGTTTATTATATCGTCGTCATAGTATTTTTTAGTGGTTTTGTGGTGGTTTTCGTTACATATTAAAAATGAATAAAAAAATTTGTACTTTGTATATGATTTTTTTTTATTACAAATTTGTTTATTTTTTTTTCTTCTCTATTTTAATTGAACGTATTTAATTTAAATAATTGTATTTTGTTATGTTACATAATATATTATGTAGTTGTTAGAGAATGACGTAATTAAATCGAATAATCGCAGGATATATACGATATATGATTTATATATTTATTAATTATTAATCGGCAAAAAAAAAAAAAGTACACCTATAAATGATATATTTGATTATGTAATAGAATTTTTTTTAATGTGTACTATGAATTGTAAATGTATTTTGTATTTATTTGGTTCAATTTTTTGCTAGTTTTTTACTATTTTTTTTAATGAAACTTTTATTCTTTCATTATCCATAAATTTTTGGTAATTTAACTCATTAATTTACAACAACTCTGTGGTGTAAATGTTAAAAATGCCAACCTAAAAATTCTAACGAAATTTTGGGGTCATGGGTTCGAATCCTACTGAATGCATAAAATATGTTTTGTGTTTTCGGTTATTTTTCGAATCTGAATTTTAACACAGAGTTGTATATTCCGCTTGCGGTTGGTCGTACGGCTAATTACCGACACCGTAAAAGCCACAAATTAAGTAACTAATAACAGAAGGCTGTTGTTGGACGCTAAAACCAGATTGTTGGTTGTATAGCGAAAAATTTATTTATTATTATTTTTTAACTCATTAATTTTGCCATATCTGTGGTTTGTTACGTTTTAAAACTGATCAAAGGCAGTCAAATAACAATAAAATGATCTTATTATAAAAATATTTTCATTTGTAATATAATTTAATAAAAAAATTTGCAAATATATGAATTATATCAATAGAGAATTTGATTTTTTTATTAATTGAAATATTTCTGTATTTTTTTTTTATGAATGACATGCAGTTTTAAAATGTCTTAAATTGTTTCATATGAAAATGTTCCAATTTAAAATGTTTCTTAATCTTGAGTAAAAAAGATATTTAAGTCTGTAATAAATTGCAATAAAAGGATATATAAATTAAAATTATATATACATAATGAATGAAAAAAGAATAAATAATATGGTATTAATAAATTTTTTTTTTCTTTTTATAAACCTTTAATAGCATTTAAATTTAAAAACATATGTTGTACAAATGTTAATGATGTTTTTCATATATTATATTATAGCCGTAGACATATCTCTGATATAATTTTTTTATATATATATATCGTTGCAATATACTTTATGCAATACAATAATTTTTGTTTTTTTTTTTTTTTTTTTGAAATCAACTTATAACAATTTTAATTCAAAGTATTTATATATTTATTATGTTTTGCACAAAAATATCTTGTATAATTCGTTGGTATCTGACCTTTACCAAAAGATTTTTTTATATGTTAAATTAAATAAGAGAATAAAATATGTTGTTTTTTTTAAATACAAAATTCAATCAATTTTTTTTTTTTTTTGGAATTCACATCTAAAAATTAAAAAATAATTCTTTCTTTTAATGTATGTTTTGTGCGAATTTTCAAAGATTTTATCAAAGAAATATTTTGCTCTCTTGTACTGTGTAAAAATGTACAAAAAATATAGAAATAATTTCATTTTAATACAAATTTTTTATTTTATATACAATTGCATAAACACATTTTAATAAACATAATATATATATATATATATAAATGTTAATAGAAGCTACTGTTTTACGTATTTTATTGTTTGTTTGTGGATTTTTTTGGTTTGTTTGCTCTTTGTACCTATCATATATATATATATATATGTATGAAAAATTGGTACATCAAAACAAAAAATTGTGTTATTCAACAAAAAAAATACCTTTCCATAATCGTTTTTGCTTCTATTTCTTCTATTTTTTCGTATACAAATACACCAAATGTGTGTGTCTATACAATGAATTTATTTTATTTAATTTTTTTTTTTTTAAATAACCAATTGTACAAAAAAAAAAAAGAGGTAATTGCTTCTATATATTTGAAAGTGTATGTACGTATAATAAAAAAATTGTGAAGTATTCCGCAATAATAGGAGGAAAGTTTTATTTGAAAAAAAAAAAAAATTAATATTGTTATGGTTTAATAAACATACATATTTATGTATATATAGAGAGAAATGCAATGAATATTATTATGTTATGCATTATTTTGAAAATAGTTTCAGTATTTTAACATGAATATATATATATTTTGTGTGCAAAGTTTTAACTTTTGTATAACAGCTTTTTGTTTGTTTGTCGAATTATATATAATATGGAAAATTTATATATAAAATGCATTCATATACATAAATATATATTCGGGTAAAACATTGAAGAATTTAGGGATGTTTTGTATGTTCCTTTATCAAATTAGATTTCATAATTTTGTTTTAATTTAATTTAATTAAATGATGATTATTATAAAAATCTGCATAACGAATTTGTGCATTCAAATTTCTATTAAGTTAATTAACCGCAGCCGGGCTGTAGAATAATAAGTCCATGTTGATACTAACAATATTTTACTCGAATTTACTATTTTGATTTTGATAGTTTTTATTTTATCGTTCTTCTGCTATATCACAAAAGGTATAAAAACTAAACGGATTTTCCAGAAAAACGAAGAAATATAACTATTAATTATGAAATTATAAACTTATGTGTAATTAATTTAATCTGTACGTCAATCAATCATAAAGATTTTTTAATACAACTCATTTATATTCATATAAATAATTAAACTTCAATAAATAATTAGATAATAATTTTTCAAAAAAAAAAAAACGCACACACACTCACTCAGTCAATGAACTTTTTTTCTTTATTTAGCAACAAAATGAAGTCAAGGATTTAAATAGTTTATCTTTCACTAAATATTATTTTTCATATTCACCATATCAAAATTTTGCAAAAAATACAAAATTGCATTCACAATACGTGCAGTAAACGAACTTCATAAATATATTAATATATGGATATCAACAATGACCATGACACTTGCATAAATACATGTAAATAACAATTTTTTATCTAAATTTTTTCTTTAAAAATATAATAATAATAATTGTTTTCAATGCTGTTTTGTTGTGATTTATAAATAAAAATAAATTATATCGCTTATGAATTTAAAAAAAAAACATAAATATTTAATGCATTACAAGAAATTAATTATATAGATAAAACTTTTCATAAACTCATTGTATATGAAATTGCATTTAATATGCATAATAGAAAAAAAAATATACACTTATTTATTTATCATGTTTAAAATAAAAAAAGGTGTAATGATTAAAAGTAAATAGAAAATAAATAATTTCTATTAATGTTTTATATATTATATTAATTTTTTTCTGTGTAAACTTAATATACAGAAATGTTTCAATGTTTCTTTTCATAATCAAGGTATGGAAGAGTGAAAAAAACAGTAATTTCTTATGTAAATCTTAAATGTACCTCTTTTTTTTTCTTCAACATATCTAAATTTGAATACTTTATAAAATGATTTGCGTGTAGAAAGGAAAAGTAACAAAATCGAAATAATTTTTTTTTTATTTTTTGCTTTACTCACTTCTGGTTTTATTTTGGGTTTTTTTTTTTTATTAATTCCGATTTTAAATCTATTTTTAGCTTATATTTCTTATATAACTATATATTTGAAATTGTTTGAAATTAACAAATAAAAAAAAATCATTTAATTTAATACTAACCAGTTATTTTAATAAAAAAAAAAAAAAAGAAAAAGTATGTCCTTAAAACTCCTTGAATAGAAAATTCACAATTTCACAAAAAAAAAAAATTGATTTTCACTAATTTATAAAATTCATTTAATTAATTTTAATTAATTTTAATTAATTTTAATTAATTTTAATTAATTTTAATTAATTTTAATTAATTTTAATTTATAATCAAGTTTTTATTTTATTAATTTTTTTCTACTAAATATTTAAATTTAAATTTAAATATTTAACAAATTTTAGCAATCATCCATTCAATTCTAATGTAAATTGAAAACTAAAAATTATTAACAAAAATATTTTTTCACTATTTAAATTGTACACAAATAAAAAATTAAAAAAAAAAAAAGATGAAATAAGTGAAGGTACAAAAAAACTATTATCTCATATTAAAATTTCGTCTATAAATAAATTAATATAAAAAAATTAAATTATTTTATTTTCAACTGTTACAGACCAACCATAATCGACTAAACATTAATTTTAAAAATAATATTAATATATACCTGAATTCTTCGCTAAATATAGTATTACATTGTTATAGTAAAAAAAAAAAAATAAAATACATATTGAACAATATTTTCCCGCTCTTTAAACATCATTTTATATATACAATATATAAAAAATCCAATCATTTACCTTTTTTTTATAAATAAATAAGAAGATAATTTGGTGAAACAAAAATAAAATAAAAAAAAAATACAAGAAAATCAAAGGTATATATAATAAATAAATATATATATTTTATATACCACAATATTTTTATATATAAAGTCACTTAACGAATTGTAAAGCTTAATTTTTTTTTTTTTGCAAAAATCTACTATGTGTTATATAGGTATATAATAAAAAGCTTAATTTTTTTCTGTTACTTCGTTAACATTCGTCTCACCTGTTCTCTATTTTACATATACCATACAACGAATATAAAAATAAAAAACAAAAACCCAATTGATAGAATATTTTAGATGTGAAAAGAAGCAAAACAATTTTTTTTTTCGATTGCACTTAAGTGAAAGTATAATACAAGATATATATATATATATATAGTTTTTGTATCAAAGCACAAAAAAAAAAGTATTAGTTTTATTTTTATTTTTCTTTCATTTAAAAACTTTATAAACAAAAAAAAAATATATAAACTTTTTGTCAATATATATTTATATATGTTTTTTCTTCTTTAATTCTATAATATAACTTATTGTATATACAATACGCACACCTAAATTTCCACCTCTCAACTACTCTATACATACTACTATATGCGATAATATTTATTTAAGAAATATTTAATTTTTTTTTTATATACATCGGCATTTATATTTAGATTATATCATATTTTTGGAGTTAATTGAAAGAGATATATGCATTATGAGGTTTTATTTATTTAGTTTTATAATAGATTTAAATATTATATATATATATGGGTAATAGATCACACAGAAAAGATTTTGTGCTAAATTAAATTATGTAATTTGAAAGAAAAGAAAGAAAAAAAAAATTACTTTTATATGACATCTTTCTGTTTGATTATTCTGTACACAAATAAATAATTTATTATTTGAATTGTTGACATATGGAAATTTTTTTATTAATATGTTTTTTTTTCTTCCGAATTTTTGTAAATTTATTATACTAATGCAGTTTTTTTTTTTTTGTTGTTATGATTTTTTTTTTTTTTTGGACAACATAAAATTATTTATAAATTGTTTAAAAAAAAAAAAAAAAGGTTATAATTTTTTTGTTAATCAATTTTTATGTAACTTTTATTTACTATGCTGAATATATAATATTATATATTATTTGGTATAGAAGTACATTTATGAGGTAACAGATAAGAAATTGTAAAATTTAGGAAATTATAATATATTTTTTATTTTTTGTGTTAAATTATATATAATAATAATAATATTAATAATTAGGATGTTTACGTATATGAATTGCGTATAGTATATAATAATTTACCTGTATGATAAAATGTTGATGTTTGATACATAAAAAAGATGAATTTGGAAAAAAAAGGAAATTACGTTATGTGTTGTTGATTTTCACTTAATAATATTTTATATTGTTAAGTAATAATTCATTTTTTTTCAGTAAAGGTGTAAAATTTTAATATTTTGTCATGTTTGACTATATTTTAAATATGTGAATTATTGATTTTTAAAATAATTCATTTGTATTTTTGTGCGTGTATTTTTAATTGTGACTATTTTTTTTTTTTTGATTGATAGTTTTTTTTTTCTAATTCATTATGTTTAACTTTTACATTTAGTTTATAGTATATTTTAGAATGGATATTAATTAAAAGTTTTTATGTAATATTTTAATTTTTTTTAAAAATATTCATGATTTATCGTCAAAATTTATAAAACAATAGGTTAAAAAACAAACAAATCACTTTACATTCTATTATATAGACTATATAAAATTATTTAACTATCAAAGTTTTACTTCTCTTTTCTAATCTGAAATTGGAGGAGTCTTGGTTCGGTATTTTCAAACCTTTTTTTTTTGTGCCGATTTTCTTCTGTGGGCGAGATCAACATTATTCTGTACCTTTTTTTTTGATCTTCGTGCATTACGTCTATTATTTCAATCTTTAATTCTTTTTCTTTGTAAAACTATTGAGCTCAATTACTCAATTAATAAAATGGAAATTTTTGGAACCAATTAAAAGTATTCTTCTATATTGATTGATAAACTAACATCCCATTTTTATCGTTATGCTCAAAATTTAATAATCACATAACTTCTTCCTCGAATCCACCTTACATATATACATTCTTTTTTTTATACCATTTTGTTTGATGGGATTTTGTATTTTTGAAAGTGTTTAAAATTTTTTAAGGTAAAAAAAAAAATATTTGATGTGGTTTTCATTGACCTTAAACTTTCATGAATTACTTTGAATATATAATAATAAGTCAACCACAAATATTTTGTGTGTTTAAACGAAATTCAACTGTTGCCATAGTCAAAATTATATATAGTAAAATATACAGTAAAATTGAATCTTTTAACAATAAAATTCTTTCAAAAACCAATAAAATAAAAATCTCTATCCATCAAATACAATAGTTTTTCCTTTAATTTTTCATCATTCATATATCATGATGTAATTGTATCGAAAATATGACTACATAAATATAAATTTATTAAATATTGATTTGTATGTTTTTTTTTTTATTCTTCTGTATATACATAATATATTTGATTTGACTACTTACTAATATTTATCATCACAAAAACACAGAAAGATAAATCATATTCATCATCATCACCACATATAGATAATACATAACATCAAATATTATGTAAAATCAATATATATATATAGTAAAAGTTATTTAATATTTTGTTTGTTTTTTTTTATCTCATATTGTTGTTATAATTGATGTAATTTTTTAATATTAAATAATAATAATTTTTGTATATTTTTGTTCATAAAGCAAAAAACTATTGATTTTTAATAAATATTATGCGGTGAAAAAAAATAAATATATAAAATGACAAATATAGTTAAAAAAAATATAAATAATGAATAGAGATTTGTTTCTGCAATGTATCAATTATAATTTATTCCATGATATTTAAAAAGCACGATAATTTATCGCCAATATTATTATTATTATTATGGCTATATTGTTGCATTTTAACGTTAATTTATTAAATATGCATTTTTCTATTGCATGTTGTTATACATAGATATACAACATTATTTTTAATTAATGTGTTATTTAAATTCCAATTTTATTATCACCTTTTAATTTTATAGAAATGATAGAAATGATGTGACCTCAATATATTTTTATTTTTGCATATCATCTAAATCATATATACTAATCTCACTCATAATTTTTTTTTGCATCGATATTTGAATTATTTTTAACTTATTTTATTATAAAAATTATCATAAAATATATTAACGAAATTATTATTATTAATATTATCACATAAATCGATTTTTTTTTTAGAAAAATATCTTTATTGTTATTTAATATTAAATATTAAATAATATACATAAAATAATTGTACAATTTTTTTTTTTTTTGTATGAACTTGATAATTGAATTAACATGTTGGATATTTATTTTTTTTTATTAATATATAATATATAATATAATAATGTATATTGTATAATAATAATATTTTTTTTTATATCTCACTCGCGCTTATTATGACCTATAAGTTTACTTAATATGATTTTCTGTTGTTGTTGTTGTTAAATTTAATTTACATAATGTAAATAAAGTTTTTTTTTTTTAAAGAAGATGAGTTTTTATGTACCGAAAATTAAATATAAAAAAAAAAAAATGTTTTTTCGTTAAGATTAATTGATGAAAAAAAAAAATTATTTATTTACTTTGTGTTGAAGAGATCATATACATATTTTGATGAGATCGCTATAAGAGAAAAAAAACTATATATATACAATTATGCATTCATTCGCATAATTATATATCAAGTAAAAGGTTATCTTATGAATAAGAAGAAGAAGCAAAAAAAAAAAAAAAATACACGTCTTGAAGTTGTTATGTAAATCAGAAAAAATTATTATTATGTAAATTTATATTATTTTGTATGCGATAGAATCGCCTCTATTGTAATATATAAAGAGGCAGACACGATTGTTGCCGGTTATATATTATCTGCGAATAATTAAAGTTTGTAAAAAATTATACAGACATATACATATAGACTCTTATATGGGTTAATTATATTTAATTAAATTAATGATTTTATGATTTTGTACGGCATAAAAATTGAATATGAAAATTTATATGAAATAAAATTGTGAGAATATTTTTGGTTTTTAACAATAACAATGGTTTTTGTTTTCATTTTATATAAACATTATATTATGTTTAGACAAAATACATTTTAAAAATTAATCTGATACTATAAAAAAATACCGCCAATTATTCAAAGCAAGAACAAAAAAAATATATTACAAAATAAAAATGTTTTTAATATTTTGGGTTCGTCGCTTATGTCTTTTAATTATTTTCATGTTTTTTTCTACTATAGAAAAATTATGAAAATTTGTTTTTTTATATAAAATTTTAAATAATGCAAACTTTTTTTTTTTTTTTGTTAATTACCACTGGATGGTTATGTATATCATTCATTATTTGTTAAATGACTTTTGTTAAATACCGGTGAATTATGAATTTTAACGCATTATATTTAGTGGAATTAAAGAATTTATCAAAAACAAAAATGTTGATTGTTTCAAATACTTTTATAGAAAAAAAAAAATGAACTTTAATCAAAACAAAATTAATATTTTATAAATAGATCACATTCATAATTTTATGTATTTATATTTCAGTCTATAATATTTTTTTATTTCTTCTTATATAACAAATCCATCAATCAATCAATCAATCAATTGACATAATACAAAAACCTATATTATTTTGCCATTTATAAAAAAAAAATTAATTATTCGTCATTTTATAGTTTTTTCTATTGTTTCAAATAAATAAATAAAAAAAATGTGTTTAAAAAATTACCAGATCATATAATCACAATAAATATAAGGTTTTTATTTTTAATTTATAATATAATAATTATATCCATTATATTTGTATATAATCAATCAATTATAATTAATATTTTTTTTTTCTATACCAATCATTTTTATTTATTTAACATCATTTATCAATTGGAATTAAATATTTATTATATTATATAATGATGCGGTTTTTATGAGAGAGATAGAGAGAAAAAAAAACAATTATTTATATATAGACAAATTCTTATATGCAAGTAGTTGAGGTTTTCCTTTTTTTTTTTTATGACCAAAATATTTAATCGTCTTGCATCTATCTTATACACAGCATAACAATTATTTATTTTATATATAAAAACAAAAAAAAAGTAGATATTATAAGTACCTCTATATAAATTATGTATATGGTAATATATAAGCACAAACACTATAGTAGCAATTGTATAAAATAAATAACCGGCCTGTTGAATTATTACTATTTATAGTTTTATGTTTTTTTGTTCAATTATATATATAGAGAAGTACTTATAGATATTAACATATATACAATTGACAACTGTTGGTTTTTGTCTGAAGTTGTGATGATGCCGATGAAAATGATAAACACTTTTTTTTGTTTATTATATATTATTACGTATAAATTATTTGTATATGTATGTATAAATAAATGTAGGTCATTTAATGTAAAAAGATTAATTTATATGTATAAATTTAATAATTCAAAATAAAATTGTTTTTTTTTTTTGACTATATATGCGATATATATACAAGAAATTATATTATAATTTCACTGAACACAAGTACTACAATCGCATATATATAATGTTAAAGATATCGCGCATATTTTTGTTTGGATTACAACATTTTGAATTCTTTTTTTTTTTTTAATATACATTATTAAATATATATGAGACATATAAGTGTATTATGTAATTGTACGCCTTTAAAATTTGTTAAACATTTATATATATATGAAAAGAAATTTATATAAAAAAAAAAATACTTTTAAATCTTGTTGAAAATGAAAACATATATATATATATATATAATGGGAGTATTTATATCTATATAGTTTTAGTTAGATGTATATATACATTTTCAATCTTGTATTATATTTGATGAATTACGTGTAATACATATATTTATTTATATAGAAATTGTAACAATATCTTACATTGTCTAAAATAAAAATTTAAATTGTTTTTTTTTTTATTTAATAGTATGATTTCATTTATGATAAAATTATTATTTTAATACGAATTAAAATACACTGATATATTTAATTATGTCATTTGAATTCTCTCATATATAAGTATATAAAAATGTTGTCATTTGAATATTTTAGAAATTATTTTTTATGTGATGTAAATGTATAATCGGTGATAAAATATAATTCTATATTAATTTTTTTTTAAAGTCTTACACATATTTAAAAGGTGTGTCAATGAACCGATGGGATATATTAAATATATATATCTATATGTATAATAAATCATATTTTTACATATTTTTTATTTGCTTTAATTAAACAAAATTAAATAATTTTGCAAAAATAATATACACAGTGCGACAATTAATATTCCGGACTCAAACCATATCTCAAAAATCAGTGGGACGATCTATGTGATGGAACATGCGTTTTGAAGCTTGATGTTTTCTCTGTATTGTATGTAAAAATGTCATTGCATTTGGTTGACAAATAAAAAAGTTATGACAATTCTTGTGAAACAATATTTTAGTTGAAGTAGAAATTTTAACATGGAACAAAGAGCAGTCATTAAATTCAACGCAAAGCTTGGTAAATCTGCAACAGAAACGTTCAAATAGATGCAGTCAGTTAATGGCGATAAAATTGTATGGGTAGAACACAAGTTTTTGAGTGGTATAAACGATTCGTGGATGGCTAAAAGGCACAGGCTAAAAAAACAAGAAAAGTTCCCAAGATAACAAGATCGAAAATCAAGACAATGCTCGTAACATTTTTCGATCGCAAGGGAATTATCCATAAAGAATTCGTTCCAACTGGTCAAACAGTCAATGGCACATATTATATCGAAGTTTCGAAGCGTTTGATGGACAGGATACGTCGTATTCGACCTGAATATCATGAATCAGATAGTTGGTGTTTCTTACACGATAATGCACCAAGTCACCCTTCACTTATTTTTCGTCAGTTTTTGCCTCGAAATCAAGTCTGGTATGGTTAAATCATCCACCGTATTCACTTGATTTAGCACCATGTGACTTCTCCGTGTTCCCAAAACTTAAAATGAAATTGAAAGGATGGTTTTTTTAGGATATTGAAACCATTCAAACAGTATCTATACGCGCACTAGAGGCAATTTCACAAAATGAGCTGGAACACGCATTTGATTCATTATTAAATCGGTGTAACAGTTGTATTGAATTAGGAGGAGAATATTTTGAATAAATACCAGTCCGGAATATTAATTGTCGCACTGTGTATATAGATATATTATAGAACATCATATTTATTTAAAATATTTTATGGTAAATATTAAGTGGCAATTTTACTATTTTTCTTTTTCTTTTTATGAATTATATAAATAACTATATATTTAGATAATATTTGGGTTTCCCGCTAAACAATTTACAATTTCAAAGAGAGAAGATTCAAATTGATTCGATAACATCAATTTTGTTTATAGATAAAAGAAAAAAAATTTACAAAAGTCTTCAATTGGGAGAAATTAAATGATTTTTTTTGTTTGAACTAAATTGTAAAAAAAAAAAAAACAAAATGATAAATTACGTGACCTCTCTTATATTATGAATATTTATGAATATATTCTTTTTTTGTGTTTCCCTCATTCGTGTATGATGGGTTTTTTTTTTCTATATAAATATACATACTTGGTATATATTATATCAATAAAGGTATTTTGAGTTATTTTACAATAATGAAAGGAAATTGCGTTTTTTTTTATTTTTGTAACATAGATTTATTTACTTTAACTTTGTTATGGTACTTGTGCTTGTGCGGTTTGGTAAATTATGAGAAAATAAATGATGAATTACTTAATTATTTATTTTTCATATAATATAATTATGTATATAAATAAATAAATAAATAAATTACTATATAATGTATATTTACTATATATATATATAAAGGATTATTTAACAGCGAATGTTAAGAATATTTGTTGTGGATGTGAATTAAAAAAAAAATTTTATTTTTATCATTTAGACGTGATTATAAAATTCTGTTAAATTTATATACAAATATATATATCTGCTTTTAGTTCTTGTATATTTTAAAATGAATTTACATAAATATTTCATAAATTATTATTACTATTATTATTATTATTGTGTTGACACATATACAAAGATAAGTTAAAAATAAAATGTATATTTATATTTAAAATTAACACTTCTATAACAATTTCATTCATAATTTGCGATGATTTTATAGGTGTATATATATAGAAATATAAATCACATGTTATAAATTTGCATTTATATATGAATTATTAATTCAGTTGTAATTGTAATTGTAATATACCTTATAATACTTAACATAATACACATAAGATTCCAATTGTAATTGTAAATTCAATAGTTTTGCCTATCCCTTTTCTTTTTTTTTTTTTTTGTATTTCAGGAAAATCTTTAACAAGTAAAATCAAAATTGTGTAAATAAGAGTTTAGTTTTATTTAAAATTGAGAAATTCCTTGTTTAAGATAAAATCACATTTTATAGATGTGTTAGAGTATTTTGAAAAAGTGTTCTGTAATTTTGTAAGTTCTCCAGTTATTTTCTTAAAAATATTCATCAACAGGAAATTATCGAATTCTTTTCAAATATAAATATCCCTGTGAACTCAATTTAAATAAAATTGAACTATTAAACGATTAACAATTTTTTATTTATTAAAATTAAATCATTCATAATTTTTATTATTATATAAAATCTCAATTGTATTATGGGGTAATTTTATTTATGACACACATTTTATGATTTATAAACAACTGAAAAAATTAAAAAATAGATTTTACAACATATATTTTTATTTTTTTTGGTTCAATAAAAATGAGCCATAAATAATCAAAATTTTATCAACTCATCGTGTATTGTTGCTTGCTATAAATGTTTGTTATATAGATATTATTTTGTTTAATTTTGTTTTGTATATTATTTTTTAATATAAATATTTTTTTTATTTATTAACTCATAAATAAATATATCAATATATTAAATAACCTTGGAGTATAAAAAATATAATATTTAATCAATTTATATAAAAAGAAAATTAAAATATCAATATTCACAAATAAAAATTAAATAATAATTAACAAATATTATATATATATATAAATATATGACTGATTGAATCTGTTTGTATATTATTTATAATAAATATATATTAAATATTAAATTTATATATATATATATATATTTAAAAATTATATTCAAATACTTTCATAGCAATTTTCATATATTTAAATATTTAGTAATACAATAATTTTATTTTTTGCTTTAATATGTGAAAGTATAATATTTCTATTTTGATCTAATTTTATCTGTGTCTATATGCGCTTTAAAAAATTGCATAATTAAGTTTTGTTATTTTTTTTTTAATATCCATATATTAGTAGATGCAAAGGTATATAATTTAATTAAATATTATATCATATCTCTGTATATATTGAATATTATATCATTTTAAATATTATTATTAGAGACAGTGAAACTTAAAAATTGTATGCTTGATATTCAGAAATAATTCACACTTGAAATGTGTTTATAAATCAATTTAATACTATATAGAATTGAATTGAAGATAAAAATTTCAACTTTAAAAACATACGCAATTTATACTTTTTTTTTTTGCTAAATGTGTTTAACTGCCTTAAATAAACATTATGATAATAATAATAATAATAATTCACTCTATATTATTATTATTATTAAATATTTGATTTATTAAATTAAATTGTTATGTATACATATGAGAATAAGCATCATATATATGTACACTTCAATGAATTATTTGTATAGCAATTTAATGTGATATAAATTTGTTGGTTATCTCACTGAATTTGAAAATTATACTGCATAAAATATTCATATACATATATAAATAGAATTAAGTGAATTAACTAATAAAAAAAAAATAAATGAATATATTATAAAGAAGAAGAACGTATGCGTATATTAAAAAAGAAGAAGCAAAAAAATGAATATATACCGAAGAAGATTTAAAAAGATTTGCAAATTATATATTAATTTAATATTCACTGTTTTCATTTTCATTTTTATTATTATTATGATTTTGCGTGTATATCAAAATTATAAAATTTCATCATATAAATAATTAAAATATGAATGTTTATATACAGATCATGTTTAGTTTAACTTGTTTTCTTTTTTTCGTTTTTTTTTAAGATTATGATTAAGAAATATTCAGAGTTTTTCAATTGTGTGTGTACTATTGGTTATGTTTATATATAAATTTTGTAATTATTAATAATAAATTTTTTTTTTGTTAATTTATTTATTCTTCATTTATAAATTTGTATTTGTACTTATATAATTTATAAATGGATTATTTTTTAAATGCAAAAAGTAAAAAAAAAGGGATTCAATTACATTAAAATTTAAAATTACATAATTTTGGTTTTGGTTTTTTATGGTTTAAAATTTTAAAGGTTTGTAATAAATTAATAATTTTCAATTATAAATATTTTATGTCTGCATTGTTGCTTCATCAAAATTACATTGCAATTTATACTTATATCTTTCGTGTTGTATATGCATTGTGTAAAAGAAATCACACATAGAATTAACTTTACCAAATTTTATTTATCAACCGCGACTGTACGTTTATTATAAATTATTTGATTAATTTTATGGCAAATATTGGGATTTTTCTACTTTAATCTATCAAAATCATTGTGTATTTTTTGTTTCATTTGACACCGGAGGTTAAAAATCTAATAGATAAGTTAAATCTGCATTTGTCGCAACCACTGTCTATAAAATTAAGTTTTGATATAAAAATACACATGAGTTTGCAGAAAATAAACACAACAATTATGAAATTCAATAGATTTTTGATGAATAATTAAAAATAATTGATAGTTAAAAATTCATAAATTTAATATTTAAATCAAAATTATATTCTCAAAATAAATACAAAGTTGATATATTGGCATCGAGACTATAATTTTTTTTTTTATGGATTTAATTAATTTACTAAACAAAAATTTTTATTGTAAGAAAAAATTAACACATTTCATAGCTATATTTATTTGTATCTCAGATCTATATTATATTAGTCAACAATAATATGTATAGAGCCGTTGTTGTTAATTTTATTTTAATTTATTTACCAGTATATATTAAATAACATCCGTGCAGAATTCATATTAAATATACTGAAAACAAAACATTAAATAAAATAAAAAGGATTTATGAACATGTTAAATTAAATAATATTATATTTATATATATATGTATATATAGTAGATAAAAAAAAATAAATCAAACGAAACGATAAGACTAGGTTAAGGTTAAAATTAATTCAAATGCAAATATTTAAAAAAAATTCAAATGTAAATCTTCAAATCTAAAAAAAAAAAAAAAACAATAATTTTATTGTTTTATATTATGATGATGAATTTAATATTTATTATTTATTGTTGCGGTGCTGTTGAAAAATTGATGATGAATAAAATTTTCTATACATACGATTCAAAGTTCTTTTTTATTTTTTGATTAATTTATTTTAAATATATGGTCGATCGTATATTTATTTAAACCAAAACGAAAATTGAAAACAATTAAAATTAAACAAAAAACAAAAAATCACATACACACACCCCTATTTGTTTAAATAATTTATAAATATATATAGTCAAAAGAATATATATTAAAAACAATTATTATAATTTGTGTACTATAACACCTAATATAAAAAAAATAATATTTTAAGATCAAATATGTCAAATATTTATTATTTTTTTTATATTAATATATCAATGCAATATTTATTCTAATTAAATTTATCGAAGGTTTAACAAAAATATTAAAAAATATTTTATATTAGTTTAATTTGTTTTTCATATATAGAGAAGAAACCAAAAATACCTAAATAAATAAAATCATTTATTATTGTGTGATAATTAAACGAAAAGATAAAATAAAAAAAGTAGCTTAAATAATAAATCTCTGAGTTTTTCATTGTTTAGTAAAGAAAAATGTTATTGTGCTGTAAAATCATATATTAATGACATATTTGATAAGGTTATTTTATTGCAATAATATATCTATATAAATATTATTAGTTTATTTGAAACATTTCTCAGATTATAAGGTCACAATTTTTACCTCACTTAGGTAGGAATGAAAATTAGTTTTTTTTTTGAAATGGTGACATAACTTTTTTATTTCTCTTTTACGATTCTTAACGTCTTTTTTTTTGTTATAATTTAGTTCGCAGTTAATTTATATACGGATAATATTTGATTACTATAACCCTTAGGCTCCCTCGTCGGTTAGTTGACATACTCAAGCATATTTACTTTCTTTTCTACATTATTAATAAAGTCTAAATCATTATTTAAAAAAAAAAAAAAATTACCCATAACATAAAAAATATAATTTTATTATAAATCATTAAGGAAAAATATTTCTTAATAAATAAAATCATATTGTAATAAAAAAATAATTGCCTTTATGTCATTTTAAAATAAAAAAATATTAATATAATAACGCATAATATCCATGCAAGCACCAGAACATTATTATGAAAAAAAAAATGCATTAAAAAACGCATGAATGAATAATGCATTTTTTTTTTCAAACATATAGTTGGATTTCTCACCACTACATTATTATTATTATTTATTATATTATATTATAAATGCATATATACATTTTCAATGCACTTTTTGATATATGACATAATAATTATTCAAAATTGCAATTTGTTATTTTGCTATTTTATTTATTTCCTCTTTGGTTTAAAGCTATTAAAATCACATTTAAATATACTACTGTGTACAAATAAATATGAGTAAGACTTTATTTATAACTTTTGAAATCATTATTTATACTTAAATCATCACCCTCAAAATGATCCCCGCCCGATGCAATGCAACCATGCCAACGCTTTTTCCAATTTTCAAAACATTGTTTATACTCATCTTCCGGAATGGCCGGAATCAGTTCCCTCTTCGATTCGGCTTTTATCTCTTCAATCGAATCAAAATGGTGTCCCCGAAATGGCCTTTTGAGTTTGCTGAATAACCAGAAGTCACACGGAGCTAAATCTGGCGAATACGGTGGTCCTTTTTATTATCCTGGTAGTCAGAAAGCATCGTTTCACAGACTTCCATGTGACGATGTTTTTCGAAAAAATTGAGTGTTTTTGGCACCATTCGACATTTGACTTTTTTCGGGCACAAAATGTCTTTCAAACTGGTGTTTCAAACTGAACCATTTGAAATTCCAACAATATCAGTAAGCTCTCTAGTAGTCAATCGATGATTTTGCAGCACCAATTCTTTGATTTTGTTGGCGTGGTGAGTTCATCAGTAGAGGTTTTTGGTCGCCTTTGATGTGGTTCGTCTTCAACGCGTTCACGTCCTTCTTTGAACAATGTGTGCCAATCGAAAACACATGCTCTTGACATCGATTTCTCACCAAAGGCCTTCTGCACCGCCTTCTGAACGTTTCGATGACCGATATTTCATTTCGCGAACAAAATTTAATGCTACTTCTTTGTTGAATAATTTCAGACATTATCAAAAAATAAACAAATCGAATAAACAATTTTCCTTTGTTCACACACACGTAACACACGCACACACGACCTAAAATTTGTCACCAATGTCAATAACAGTACTACCAACGTAAATATAAAAGCCATCTATTGTCCAAATAGATAAACCAAGGAAGTTTAAATTGAAAAGTCTCATACTCAAATTTGTACACAGTATAATTATAATATTGTTAAAAAATAAATGATTTTGCAATATTTTTAATTGTATCATAATAAAAAAAAATAAAATTCCCTTAACGGCAGATAACGTTTAAAATTTTCTTATGATTGATTATGTAAAAAGAAAAAAAAGTGTGATCAATTTGTATGAGTCTTGCGAGTTGTCTTGCAAAATATATTTAATCATATTTTTTTTCATTATTCTATACCCTCGATATATATTGGTCGACTGGTCGTGCATATAATTATTAATATTTATTGTGTGATATAGAAAAAAAAATACCATGTATATTATGAAGATGACTTGAAAATTAGTACAATTATATGATTATTACTTTAATTGTATAGCATTTATTTATTTATGTGTGTTTTATATTGTTTAAAAAATTTTCACAATCCAAATGCATTTTAATAATATTTTTTAGATATATATACAAAAATGCATTTTTATTTATTTTTTTAATACAAAATTATTTTTTCATTTTGTATTTATCTATTTTGTATAGTAAATATGCATTATATAATTAAATTATACTATTTATGTTAATTGAATTTTCTTTTTCAAATTGCATATTTTTAGTACAATCAATATATATATTATAATTTATACGCGGTTGCATTAAAATTGCATCTATATATACTCTATATACAGTACCATAAATAATTGTTAAACATTACTAAATATAGATTTTTTCGATATTCTATATAAAAATCTAACTAAATTTTCTATTCAAATTATTAGAAAATGTTTATGAGAAATTATTTCTAATTTGAGATGTGAAACGTCGAAATATTTGTGACATTTTTACTTTCCAATTATACTAAAAAAAAAATTTTAATTTTATTAATGCAATGTAAATTGCAATTTCTAATAAGTAAGAAAGTTTATTGGTAAACGCAACATCAGTAAACCAACAATTCGATAGATTCTTGATATTCGGTTGTTGTTAGCTTTAAGAACCTTTTCTTTTGATTACAATTTTTTCAAGAATTCACAGTATTTTTTTTTTTTTTTGCATAGAACATTGAAAAAAATTCTATACGAATGTTTAACATTAATTAGTGATACTGACTGTACTGTATATTATATATATATGATGGAAAAATGTATATATATTTGTCAACAAACATATGTTTCCTTTTAAAATAATGTATATAATATAAAATTTATTTATATCTATTATATAAATAAAATACATTCATTCATTTTATTTATTTATATACATTCGCATTGATTCATTCATTCATTCATTCATTATTCAAATATATTTATATTATATTTAAATGATTTCAATAAACGATGCATATGTTATTTTACATTTTCATGCATTTATTTTGATTAAATGGATGTATATATTATTATTATTATTATTATTATGTTCATTATTATTAGTATTATTATAGAATCTGTTTGTTTCAAATTCTGTATTTTGAATACAAAAATAAAAAAAAAACATAATATGAGAATTGTAACGCAAATACACACACACAGGATGTATTTTATATAATTTAATAATATCAAACATATAATAAATAATAATGCATTTTCGCTTTATAACTAACAATTGGTTTTAGCGTCTGACAAAAGAGCTTGTAGGTTTCATAATTTGTTGCTTCTTACGGTATCTGTAATTAGTAGACGACCTCTGTGTGAAAATTGAGATGCGATAATAACCGAAAAGCATCATAGTTTAATAGTCTTCAATAGGATTCGAACACACGACCCAAAAATTTTGTAAGAATTTTATATTGGAATTTATTTTTATCAACTACGCAGAGTCCCTTCGGCAATCAAGACAATCTTCAAAACGTCTTTGATCAATTCTTTCTTTACCCAATATTTTTTATGCTTTATGTTTTTTTCTTTAATTCAGTCAATTTAGTCAGTTTATTTGACATTTTGTATATATAAACGCACAGATTTTTTTTTTATTCACTTCTTCAAAAATTGTATTGATTCAATTTTTTGTTCACATAAAAACAAAAAAAAAAAAACGAACAGATATATTATTTTAATGTATATATATAGATATAAAAAAATATTTATTTATTTTATGTAAATTTTATTGATTTGAAAAATTTTTCTCTTTTATTACATTTTATTTATCGTATATATATATTTTTCATTATTTTTATTTATTTATTTATTTATATTATTTTTACTCCGTATATTGATTTTTTTTTCTTTTCCATCATTTTTGCTTTTATTTCTATTACATTTTGAATTCATTTATGTTATTCTGTTCTGTTTTCTGCTGTCGTTTGTGTATATTCATTCTTCATTAATAAGATAAAGAATATATATCTATATAATAATACCAGACATTATTATTTTTTATGCAATATATTTTTTTTTTTTTTGATTTTATCATATTATATTTTTTATCAAAGGAAAATAAATATATTTATAAAAAAATCTAAATCATATATGGTTGATATAAAATTCAATCTGTTTTATTAATGTTATATTTATAGATGTATGTTATGCTTAAAATTGATTAAGTATTGTTTTTCATAATGATTGAGAATCTGAATTTTTGTTTTACTATATCTGGGAAAATTCAAATGGAAAGAGGAAATCACAAAAAAAAAAAACCAGCATTTTATACTGATTTATTTATATTATTATTTATCTGTTGAATTTTCATTATATTATATAAATTGCGTTCCTTTCGATCCAACCAAGAGTAGAAATCAAGAGATTTTCCTAATCCGAATCGTTCTCTGCTATAGTACAGTGTTGTTCGAAGTGGGGGGGAATCTACAGTTTTCTTACTAGTTCTTACTAGGTTCTTATGAGAAATTTCCCAATGTTTTTTTGGAAAAGTGAAACATTTTGATGTGTTTAATAAAGATATAATAATAAAATAATATTAACATTTCATTTTTTTATTTTATAAGTATATATAGAAATAGATTTTCTTATACTGATAATAATAATTTATTAATTTTTTCTATATTTATCTTTTTCACTTTATATCCAGTTTCCTGGACGATTTGGATCGATTAGGATCAAAAGATTATCAACCAACAGAACAAGATATATTACGAACACGTGTAAAAACAACCGGTATCGTTGAAGTACATTTTTCATTTAAAAATTTAAATTTCAAGTAAGAATTATTTTTAATAAATTTCATATTTAACAATTCCAATTGAAATTTTATACTATATTTAAATACTAAAATGTTTTCATTTTACCTAACATATAGATTATTTGATGTTGGTGGTCAAAGATCTGAACGGAAAAAATGGATTCATTGTTTTGAAGATGTTACAGCTATCATTTTTTGTGTAGCAATGTCAGAATATGATCAAGTATTACATGAAGATGAAACTACGGTAAGTTTATTTTGATTTTGATTTAATTAGATATATATTTTTTCTTATTTGATGTAAATCCAAGAAAATCGCCTGTCTATTCTATTAAATATTAAAATTGAAATCTGAATAACAAAATACAAAAAATAATGTTAATGATTCATTTATGAAGAATATATTGAATATTGCACAAATAAATCTTTTTTCTTCTTATCAATTGTTATGTTTATGATTTAATTGAACAGTAATTGAACAGAAAAATAAAATATATATATTTTAAATACAGAATTTATCAATTTTTTTATTATATTATTATTACAAAAACTAAAAACCAATTATATAAATCAAACTATATACGAATCAGTTCATTCATTAAAAATTGTTATATATATTAATCAATACAATATGTTCATTAAATTAATGTTTATTCATTCATTCATCATCACATAATCATAACAAAATAACATTTGTATTAACATTGCAAAAATTGATAAAATTATCGCTTGATTTAATTTAAAATATATATATTGCATTAAATATAGATAATTTATAATAAATGAAATACATTTAATACATTCAGCAAGGGGTCAAATTAAAATGTCAATTATATTTATTGTTCAATTGTATATATATGTACAATTTATTTATAATATATATATATATATTTAAAAGAGTTATATAAAATAATAAATTATTATTATTATGATAAAAGACTGAATAAAATATATAGATATATAGTACGAATGTTAATGCACTTTATTAGAAAATAAATAAATTCATAAAGATTGTGTATTCAATATAAAATTTATTATAAGATGATGATATAAATTTCAAAATTTGCTGCTTGCTCTGTATGCAAAATTCAAAAAGAATTCAAAATGTTTCTATTTTTTACTTCTTTATTATGCTATGCACATAACAAAGATTATTATTCTTTTGTTTCTTCATATAAAAAAATTAAGCAAATAATTTCTATTTTGAATTTATGTATAATCATTTTTTTTACCATAATTTCATAATCAACAATTCTTGCGGGTAATTGAATAAAAATCTCATATTACATATTATAATGTTTTATATTTTTATTTTGCTGTCTAAATACCTTGCAAAAGTTTTTTTTTTTATTAAAAAATGTAATGATTGTAAAACTTTTTATATGTTTTTTTTTTTCAATTGCACATTTCAAAGACGTAACTCTTCTATATTTATATATATATATATATGTATAATAAGTATAACAACTATTGAATTTAACTGGGAAATTATGTTAAATATTTTTTTTATTCACAATATTATATTAAAACCAAGTAATAAAAATCTTTATATATATGTAGATAATGTAATTTATAGATTTAAAACATCATATATGTATATATAAAGTTTATTATGTTATAATTTGATTATATATATATACATAAATCGCGTAATAAAGCAAAATAAAGTACATCCATTTCTTTATATTGTTACCAAAAAAAAAAAGACATGATGTTTCTTTTTAAGTTACCATCTCCTTCTAAGAACTAACGTTGGCTGCTAATTGCATGATTCGTATTTTATCAACCGCTGTATGAAACAAGCTCCTGGTTCATCCATACCATTGTATTGCGTTCCTGACCCTTTCTACGATCCTGTTGTCGTTTACCCTTAATTTTGTGTTGCATAATAAGTGGGAGTAAATTGTACTTGTTTACACCAAAATACTCCAATTTCCTTTTTTTTTTGCATTGTATCTATAAATTCTACCGGTTTACCAATCATTTTCAACTCCTTTAAAGGTATTTTTTCACTAGGTATTTTTTTATCATTCTCCTGTAGATCCACCTTTCAAGGGGATTAAAATTCTAACACATGAACACGGTTATCGTTTATTATTCCAACCCATGAAAGATAATGCTGAAGACATATCATTTAATTAATATTAATCGAAGCCTTACACTCAAGTTTCTCGATAGTCACCATCAATTTTTATTTTCATTTTAAGAAACTCACTTCCTGCTGAATTTTGCACTTGATTTCTTCAGAAACATTCAATTTTTCACTCAATCAAGATCCAATTTCATACGAAAATTTTTCAAATCATTTCCTTGTTCATAAAAAAAAACTACTTTATTGCCGTTTTATTTATCTTCAAAATAGAACTAATTTTTACGATTATCTTTCTTCACAAAATTTCGAATGATACGTTAAAAATTATTCTAGATTCTAGATCATTCTGTCAGAGGTCACACAACCGAACCGAATTTATTTCCATCCTCCATAGACCGCTTTATATTTTCCTTCAACGATTGATCTGTAATCGCCCAAACACCTCGTATGTATCATTTCTTTATTAAATTATCTACATATAAAAATATGCATTTGAAAATGCATCTAACAAAATAATTTAAGTTTATGAAAAAAAAAAAAAAATGTTGCAATAAAATGAACAAATAATAATCGTGGTTAAACAACAATAAATAATTTATATAGTAAAATAACAAAAATAAAAAATTATTGCTTTTTATTATTAAAAAAAATAATAATTTGCTCTATTTACTATATATATCCCCCCATTTGAAGAAAATTAAAATCACATCACTTCATTTCATTTTAACTGTTGCGTATAACATCAAAATCAACAACATTATTGCATTATTGTGTAAATGCTAAACTTTAACATATGTATTTTTTTTTCTACAAAAGATTTCAAATTGAATAAATAGTTTATGCAAACGCATTTCTTTTTATATATAATAAATATTTTATTACATATTTTTTTCATACATATATGTTATGTGATGCTTATTATTGTTAATGTGCAATATAGAAATGCAATTTTAATAAAAATATTCATTCGTAACAATATAAATATATATAAAGAGCATTTCCATAACAATAACATTGCATTATTATAAATATATAACTTCTTGAAATCATCACGACCAGCAGCTTATCTGATGTTATATTTGAAATGAATGAAATGTAACTTTAAAATGTGTATATCACCATTCACCATATCACTAAAACAAAAAGAAAATAATAAAAGTTTATATATGTTTAGTTGAAATATCACAGTCGGTGGTATATTTTCCTTTAAGAAGTATCTGTTATCGGTTTGAAAACTTTTTTTTGAATATCTTCTCTTGTTATTTAATTAAATGTAATTAAACTTTATTCATTCCGTATATATAGTGTCTATGACAGCTTTGATAGGTTAAGGTATAAGAACATTCAAAAATATGTTCTTCACAAATTTAACATTTAAAAGTTTTGTATATATAATAAATCTTCAATTAACAAAATATATTTTTTTCTTCCTCTGCTGTATATTGTTTAATTTTAAATATTTTTATCGATTAACATATCCTTTTGATCATTTTTCATAATCATTTTTTTTTTCATAAATATATAATTATAATCAATTATTTTTTTCACTCCGCATATACAGAATCGAATGCAAGAATCATTAAAATTATTCGATTCAATTTGCAATAATAAATGGTTTACCGATACATCAATTATATTATTTTTAAATAAAAAAGATTTATTTGAAGAGAAAATTCGTAAAAGTCCATTGACCATTTGTTTTCCAGAATATACAGGTAAAAAAAAATTTTTGAATATAATTTATTTTCTCAATATTGTATAATTTAATGCAAAACAAATTAAATTAATTTATATATATAGGTGGTCAAGAATATGGTGAAGCAGCCGCTTATATTCAAGCACAATTTGAAGCCAAAAATAAATCAACATCAAAAGAAATCTATTGTCATATGACATGTGCAACAGATACAAATAATATACAATTTGTATTTGATGCCGTTACTGATGTTATTATAGCAAATAATTTACGAGGCTGTGGTCTCTATTAATTTAAAAAAAAAAAACAAACAAACAAACAAATTCTATTAATCATTTTTATTATAAATTTTTTTGTTTTTTTTTTTTTTTTATTATTGTTTTTAATTAATTTTTACGAAACAAAATTAAAAAAAATAAAAAAAAAACCAACAAAAAAAAAACACAAAAAATCTTTATCTATATATACTAAAAAAATATTACCATAATATTAACGTATATAAATATTATTTATAGATTATAAATTATTTATATAAATATATATATAAAAAATAAAAAAAAACACATACACATACATAAAACATATTATAATATATTAATTATATCCCTTAATTAAATATCCACACAAAAAAAAAATAAAAAAAAAATATTGTTAGTGTACTAAAAAAAATAAATTTAACAATATAAAAAAAAAATAATAACGAAAAATTAAACGCATTTAGTTAACACACAACAAAAAAAAATAATTTAAATTAAAAAAAAAACTTCGAACATTAAACAAAAAAATTACAACCAATAGATTTTTTTTTTTAATTTTTAAAAAAACCAACCCCATCATAAAAGTTGTACAATTAATTTAAAAAAAATTTTATATAAATTAAAAAAACTTGAGTATTTAAAATTTGAAAATAATAATTAAAAAATAAACCCAATGTATCTTTCTTTTTTTTTTTTATCTATTATAAAATATTTAATATTAATAATAATAATAATACAATTGCAATAAATATATATTTTTATTTATTATAATTTAATTTTTATTTTTTTTTTATTCTCATATTTGCATAAAAAAATAATAAGGTTAAAAAATTATAAAAAAAAAAAAATCAGTTCCTTTATTTTTTTTTTCTAAAAATTTAATTTATTTTTATTATTTTTTATAAGTTTTTTATAATCAAATTAATTTTAATTCTAACACAAAAGAATTACTTTTAAACACACAATTATTTTTGTCGCGTTTTTTTTTTTCATTAATATTAAATAAAAAAAAAAAAAATAAATGATACATTGCATTCTTTTTTAATTCTATTTCAATATTTATATTTTTTCAAATTTGTTTTTAAGGATTTAGTTTTGTTTTTTTTTTTTAATTGCATTTTGCATACGCGCACATTCCTAAAGCGATTTAAAATAAATATTATTGAATGCGTAAAGGGTTTTTATTTAATTTTATTTGATTTTGTTTTTTTAATAAGTCATTTAAATATTTAATTATCATTTTTTTTTAACTAATTTTCTCTCTCTCTCTCTCTATATGTATAATTTTTCTAATTTATATTTTTTTACATAATTTTTTTTTCCAATTTTTTTTTCAAAATGAAACCAAAAAACTATATAGTAAAAAAAAAAAATTAAACAAGCAAATGTTTTTTTTTTTTTGTTTTTAATTTTTAAAATATAAATATATTTATAATATATATATTATTATATAGGAAAAATTTTGTAAATGTAATGAAAATTGATTATGAATGCGAAAATAAAAAAATTATTATTTATATATATTTACGATACGAAATATTTATTAAATTAACTAAACAAAAATAAAAACAAATTTATTAAGATTGTATAAACTAAAAAAAAAAAAAAAAAAACACATTTAAATATATTAAAATATAAGCCAATCAATACCAAAAAAAAAAAAATTAATAAAAAAGGATAAATTTAATTTAATATTTAAAATTGTATTATATAATAAAAAAAAAATATTAAAGTATAAATTAAAATTAATTAACTAATAAACAATATTGGCCGGTCGGCAACAAACGACGCGTTATTTTATTGTTAAAAAAAAGAGAAAAACTTTTATAAATGAAAAATTTAAGGTTTTTTTTTTAACATTTCAAATAATTTAATGATAATTTTATACTTTTTTTTTTTTCAATTGAATTCACAAATTTCAAAAGTATCATCAAATTTCTTTTAAAAATTATTTGGAATTTATCATTTGACTATTTACTATTTATTTAATAAAATACAAATACTGGAGTAAAAAAAAATCTATGGTTTTTCATGAAATTTTCATTTTTTCATTTTTACACAATAATTTTTATGCGGATTTGACGCTCCAGACGATATTGTATTATTATTATTTAAATTAAAAAAAAAAAAAAACTATATAAATTAATAATAATTATAGTAATAACTTATAAGGTTAAAAACAAAAAACTAATTAATTTAATTTATTTTATTATTTTTATTTTATATTTCATTTAATTATAATAATTTTTTTTTTCTCTTATAATGGCATATAACAAAAAAAAAAATAAAAATAAATTAAATATCTCTATCTAAATGTACAACAGAAAAGCAAAAAAAAAAAAAAAAAAAAAAAATGTTGTGTGTTGGTATTGATAAAAATAATAATTAAAAAAATTAAATATGTGAAAATATAATAAAAAAACAATTTCATATATTACATATATAAGATATATCAACAACAAACTTATTAATTAAAATAATAAAAATATATAAATATTATTATTGATTAATTTTGTGATGGAAAAAAATAGCACAAAACTTCTGGTTTTTTTTTTTTTTTTTTGTTTTTCATAAATAGCAACAACAACAAACGCGCATATATATAAATAAATATAATAGTTAAAATTATTACACACTGAATTTTGAATTTTGTTTTAATTAATTTAATTTATTTTCATTCTTATCAAAAAAAAAAAATTATCAGATGGTATTTAATTATTTTTATTATATATCAAATAATAAAAATAACAAAATGATTTAAAAAAAAAAAAAAAAAGTACGCGCAAATTCATATTAATAAATAAAAGTATATATTTACAGAAAAATAAAATAAAATAATATAATTAATTGTTATTATTTGAATTTTTATTTTTAATGTATTGATTGTATTATGTAAAATTAATATTTAATAATAATTTTTACCGCACGCACACACACAAAAAAAACACACACACAATAAAAATAAAATCACAAAAGTATAAAAAAAACGATGTTTTTATTTTTTTTTTCTTCATTTTACCAATTTTTACCAGTCGTTCAAATGCTTTTATTTTTTTTTTTAGTTTATTTATTATTTTATTGCTGTTTAAGTAAAAAAAAAAAAAATAAAAAATAATATGAAAAATGTACAAATTATAAAAAACGGAAAAATCATTGCTTTTACGTTTTTATATTTTATATTTTTTTAAATTAAATTTCAGATCCATATTTATTTTTATTGAAAATGTAATTAATTGAATCATTGAAAACTAAAAATAGATCAGTTTATTTTTGCTTAAGAATTCAAAAGCGCTCATTCAATAATTAAATGACGGAAAATGTTCGTTCGACATAAATTACACTACATGGGAAGTGATGATTTTTATTGTTTTTTTTTTTTTTAATCCATTGAGTTTTAAAACGAGATTTCCATCAGAATAAAATTATAAAATCGATAATTAACAATTAAAAAGAAAATTCATTTCCATGAAGCGTATTTCAATTATTTCATTTCTGATTTTAGTTTAATTTGATTTCAATTTAAAATATTTAAAAATTTATATTAATTATATATTGAAATTTCTTTTAATTTAATCATATTTTAATTTTCAAATAAATGTAAATAAAAAAATATTCGATTATTTTCAGAACCAATTATTTATTATTTATTTGTGTGTGCCAATCAACTATATTTCATATACAATATATATATATATACGAAAAGAAAAAAAATCAAAATTAAATTCTAATTAACAAAAAATAAAAAAAACTCAAACGCAATTTTTGCAATGCTACAAAATAAATTTTTTTTATTAAAAACAAAACCAAACTTATATAAATATTAAGTAAAAGAGCTCAGTTTGATTTTTTTTTTTTTTGAATTTTTATGTTTTTAATTTCTAAATCAATATTAATTTAGCCGGTTTATTTAATTTAGCAAAAAAAATATTAATTATTAAAAAATTTACGAAAGAATAGAAGAAAATTAAATTTATAATAATAATAATAATAATAAAATTAAAAAACAAATGATTTGATAGAAAAAAATATAATAATAATAATAATTTAAAAAAAAAAAGTTAATATTAAATATATATTTATTTATTTAGAATTATATTAAATTAATGATATAATATTTTAATTTTTATTTTTTCATAATCATCTTCATCGTCGTCGTCGTCGTCATTCGCTATGCATATTTATTAATTTACGTGATTTTTTTGCAGTTTTTTTTGTTTTATGTTTTGTTAATGATTTTTATGAAAAATGTCCATTGGTTAAATTAATTAATTAATTGATTTTTCATTGTTTTTTGTTTGGTTTGGTTCGTCTTCAGGATTTATAGAATTTTATCAACATATGACCCTTAAGAACTCGAACCTTTTTAACAATCCACTTGAAATATAAAATTCAGATTTTCTTCTGAAAAACCTGACAATGGGGAAAAAAATTCAATTTCATATATAAAAATATTTATTTTGATTGATCAATTTATTAAAAAATCATCAAAAATATTATTAAAAAATTCAAATATTTCATAAATAAGATAAATATTAAAAAAATAATATCTAATATATGTTTTATTATATGTAAATAATGAATGTGCTCATATATTTTATTAAATTGTATATAAAAATGAAATTAACACTAAAAATAATAAAAATCAGTCTTATTCTTGCATATTTTTTATTTTTGCTCATCAAAAATATCATCGTATTTTATTTAAAAAAATAAATAAAAAAATAAACAAATAATAATTATTTATAGCTTTATATTTTTTATTTTTTTTTTTTTTTTCGAATTTATTTTGTATTATTTCTACTTAAATTAAATTAATAATAATATGTATAGATATTTTTTTAAATTAATAAATATATAAGGCATTATTTATTTTATTTTATTTTAATATAATCTCTTGAGTGGCTCTAAGAAAATGAAATAAATTATATTTATAAGCACTGCCACAAACAAAAATTTAAAGAATTTTTATCATTATATTATATTATATAATTAATTCTATATTCAATAATTTTAATTTCATCTTTTTATATATTCTCCAAATCTATATCTTTATATATATATATATATATATTGCTATAAATAAATGATAATTTTTAATATCCCACACATTATTTTTAGTTGTAATTAAAATAATATTAAATAAATAAAATAAAAAAAACAACACCCATCATACAAACAACAACAACACATTTAAACATTTTTAAACCAAAGAAAAATTATTGTTGTATTTAATTTTAATTTTAATTATATTTTTAAATGATTTTAAAAAGAACTATAAATAAAAAACTATGAATTAGATCGAATGAGAAAAATCGCATATTTTAAATCAAAATTAAAAAAAAACAAAATAACAAAATTATTGAATAGAAATTAAATGAATGAAAATCTAAATAAAAAAAAATAATAATAATAATATATAAAATATAAGTAAATATTGCGCGTAAATAAATTATTAACAACGTACAAAAGCTAAAAAAAAAAAAAAAAAATTGTATTTAATTGTGAAGGAAAAAAAATAAATTACTGCTTTTTGTTTTCTCCAAAATGTGCGTGACTATAAAAAATAAACTAATTATTACATAATTTAATTTGTTTATCTTTTCTTTTTTTCCCAATATTTTTTTTTTTTTTGTTTTATTTGTATATTTTATATGCATATTATGCGAGAGAGGCTATTAATTAATTAATTAATTTTTTTTTTTTATTAATATCTTTATATAATAAAAATATGTGTATTAAAAATAAAATAATTATTATAAATATATATATGAATGTGTATTAAAAATATAATTATTTGCCATAATAATAAAAAAAAAAAACATTTTTAAAAGATCAAAAGTGTATAAAATGAGATAAGATAAAATTATTATTATAAAACAAAATAAAAAACAAAATATCGAAAATTAACTAAAAAAAATCATTATTTATCATGATAGTTTCTCTAGTCATATATAGACAGAAACCCAAAAACAAAAACATACAAATAAGCGAATAATTAATTAATTTTTTATAAACTATTTTAAAATTCGCAAGGGGTTTTTTTTTTTAAAAACAAAAAAATTATTCATCAAATAAAATCAAAAGAAATTTATAAAAACATCAGTAAAAAAATTTAATAAAAAAAATGCTTAACACAACAGATTTGTTTTTTTATTTTATTTTAAAACAAACAATAAATTAATTTTTGTTGTACAAAATAAAAATAAATAAAAAAACACACACACACACAATCGCAATGTTGTAATTAATATTTAATATATAAAAATAATTTATTATTATTATTAATATATTATTAACTTTTACTTATAATATATATATATATATCTATATATATATATAATATATATATATATTATTGTAATAATAATAATAATATTTACTATTTAAAAATAAAAAAAAAACTAAATACTAAATAAAATCTCAAGAACCAAAAATTTAAATAAATAAAATGAATAAAATTCTGTAATAAAAAAATTATCTAAAATAATAAAAAATACCAAAAAATACAATTTGAAATATTAAATTTATATAATTGATGTATGTAAAAAAAAAAAAAGAAACAAAAAAAAATGTGCCGCGATTAATAAAAAAATTATTTTAAAATATTAAATTCTATAGTAAAAAACTACTCGTGAAATATAAAAATTACGGTATTAGACTAAAAATAAATAAATATAATGAAAAACTGAAACATCAAATTCATAAATCATTTTTCATTATATATTATATATAAATTTATCTCTAAAAATAATTAAAAATAAATATATATATATATATAAAACTAAAATGAAAAAAGTGTCAGAAAATATTGTATGATTTAGTAAAAATAAAAAAATAAACGTAATATAATATTTTTATTCGATTTTATCTTTAAATAAAAATAAATAAAAAAATACTAACAAATTATATATTTACAAAATTTACCAACACATAAAAAAAAAAAACACACACACACACACACAAAACACTCATCAACATTAATAAAATTAAAAAAAAAAAAAAAAGTTTCACACCAAAACATTATTAAATAATGGAAAAATAAAATTTAAAAAAAAAAAATCATAATAATAAATATAAATACCTATACAATTTTTTTCTTTTTATATTTATTATATCTATTATTATTATTATTATATTAATTTATTTTTCATTATATTTAATAATAAAAAAATTACAAAAAAAAAAAAAAACTTTATATATTTAATATAAAAATTTCTCAGTCAAATTTTTTTAATTCACAAAACACACACAAATCTATCTTTTAAATTAAAAAAAAAAAAATAAAATATTTACACACAACAAAAATTCCGCTAAATAAAAAAATAAAAATAAAATAAGCTCTTCTTCTAATATACAAAAATAAAAAAAAAAAAAAACACAATTAAATTTATTATAAAATAATAACTATCTTTTTTATTACATATAAAAATCTATAAATAATATTTAAATAACAAGTAATAAAATATTAACAAACAAAAATTAATAATAAACAAAAAAGAAAAACTAACAAAAATAAAAAACTAAAAATATTTTTTATAATTTTTTTTTCTATTTAAATTTATTTATTTTATAAAAATAATAATAATAATATAATATAATATTATTTTTTATTCTTATTTTTTTCTTTTATTTAAAAATTCTTTTATTAATTTATTAATCATACTGTATTTAGCAAACGTTTTTTTTTTTTTTTTTTTTTTCATCTAAATATTTTAACTTAATAAATTTCCTTTTTTTTTGTTTTTTTTTCTTCTTTTTTTTTATATATACATAAATAAATTAATAATATATTTATAATTAATAAAATTAAAAAAAAAAAAAAACTTACAAACACACACACACACACACACACACACACACACACACACACACATTCATAGAAACACTCATTCACACACACACTCATAAAAATCTATCAACAAAATATAATTAATTAAAAAATAATAGCACATTAAAATATAATAAAAAAAAATACTAATTTTTAAAGAAAATTAAATGTTTAATGATGAATGAAGTAAAGAAGAAAAAAAAATCAATAACAACAACAAAAAAAAAAAAAAACAATATTCTAAATGATTTTTAAATGAAATTATATAAAAATTAAATAAAAAATATGGTTGTAAAAAAAACACATACACATTAACAAATAAACACACACACACACACACACAAAACACACATAAAATATATAAGTATATATATATATATATAAATATATAAATTATTGTTATTATAATTAATATAAAACAAAAAATAAAAAAAAAACAAAATTATGAAAAAGAAAAATAATAAAATTTAAATTATAAAAATAATGTATTATTTGAAAGTATATATAAATATTAAAAATTAATTTAAAAAAAAAAAAAATCAAATAAACTTATAGGAAAAGAAAAAACCAAACAAACAAACAACAAACAACAAACAAAAAAATAACAATATAATATATATTAAAATTAATTATGTATATAATTTAATTTTTATTTTATTTAATATTATTTTTTTTACCAATTTTATGAAATTCTTTTATGGCAAAAAAAAAAAAACATTCGGATTTAGGTTCTTTATTGTGGAGGGTTTTTTTTTATTATTAATTTTATTGGTTTATTGGTTTTTTTGTTGTGATTTTATTTAAGTTTAATGATTTATTTTTTGTAATTTTTGGAAACGAAATGGGACTTGTAATAATTAAAATTGGAAAAGGAGGAAAAATACTTTAAAGACATGAATATGCTGATTCAAAAAAGGGGTTTCCCGATCACAGAGTTTAAACAATCGATTGTTTTGAATTAAAATATAACAGCGATGAATAATTTAAATAATTCAAACAATCCTGATTTTGATTAATGACATTGCGAGGAAATATCAGTTTAATGGATTAAAGAAATACCTAACTGTGTAATTTCATACCACCATTCATTGGGGATATTTGTATAAATTTGTTATAGGAATTAAAAATATAGAGAGAATTTCATTTAGGAGGTTAATTTGGTAGAAATGGAAGATCAAGATCATCAGATCAATTTAATAACTAATCCAAAAATTTTAATATAAATTTAAAATATAAAATCTATTTTAATTATTAAAATCTTAAAACATTCAAATTGCTGATTTTAATTCAATGTATAATATAAATATAAAAAAAACCTTAAAAATGTTTTTATTGAACAAAAATAGATAAAAAAAATTGATTGATTCGAGAAAAGATAAAAATCCAATAAATTCATTTCTACATTATCTAAATTCATTTATTTTATTTTTTTTGGCAAATAATCACCACACACCTCTCATTTCTTTTTGGATATTATAATATTTTTGTAATGTCAAATGAAATGTTTTTTTTTTTTGTTTTTATTTTTATTTTATATTTTAAAAATGAAAAAATAATGAAATATTCAATTTTTTAAATTATTATTTAGTTATTTATTTATTTTTATATATTATGTTTTACGGTATTTTATTTAATAAATAATATTTTATAACAAATTTAATAAATAATCAATATAAATAAATGATAGAATTGTTATTTAAAAGTGAAAAACACAAAAAACCAAAAAAATTTATTAAATCGTTTTGTGTGTTTGAGGATCAAAAAAACTATATAAAAAAAAATTCTTTTTAATTGATAATAAATTATTAAAATTATTATTTAATTTCTTATCTTATTTCATTGTTCATAAAACCAAAAAAAAAAAAAAAAAATTAAGTAAAAATCAACACGTATCAGTTATTTTTATTTCTATTCATTGATAAGATAATTATTATTTATTTATATTATTATTTCAATGCAAGTGTGTGTGTGTGGTGTTTTTTTTATTAAGTATATAAAATAGCAAATGCGAATTAAATATAAATTACAATAATAAAAAATAATCAGATAATTGATAATTTGTTGTTGGTGTTGTTGTTTATTCTATTATTTTTAGAAGTGGAAAATAAGAAAAATCATTCAGTTTAAAATTTAAAATAATATCGTCAAGAAGAACTCAAACCACAACGAAATCCGTGTAAGTACACAATCATATAAAAATTGTTTTGATTATTTTTTTTTGTGTGTGTGTGTGTGTTTGTGCGATTCAAACAAAAAATTAAAGTTCAACAATTTCTATATATTTACTGCTTTCTATATCATTTTTATATTTTTATTTAGTTCGTGTTTGTTTTATTTTATTTATAGTTGTTTTGTTACACAGAAGAGTAATTTTATAATTTAGCAAAATAATTAAAATAAAAAAAAAAATATTAATTAAACATTTAGTGATTTGCTGTATAGTACAATAGAAAAGCGTATGAACAATTTTTGTTTTCTATAATCATATTTAAAAATATATATTCATCAATATGCCAATAACTACTACCGTCGGAACTAAAATTAATCCAGATTTGATAAAGGAAAGACAAAAATGTACATTTGATATTGAAGAATTGGCACGTTGGTGGCATGGCGGTGAAGGAAAATTAAAAGAAAAACGAGATCGTGGTAAGTATACATTCGGCAATAATTTTTGGCTTATTTCATATTTTTTTGATTATATCGAATTTATTTATAATTATATAATCCCATTAAAATTACATTAAAAATATAATTAAAAATATTTTAGTAATTATCCACAAATTAAAATCATATTTCTATACATTATAATTATTACATGTAAAATTAGAAATTTTTATAATTTACGCATTAAGATATTTTTACATATAACTTTATAAATATTTATTTTTATATAAAAAGATATATGCGCTTTATTGTAAATAAAAATTAATTTAATTCCAATATAAAAATTCCTTTCAAAATAAGAAACCATATTGAAATATATACTATATCCATTCATCCATCCATCCATTCATTGATCAATCAATCCGCATCCATTGCCATATAAAAATAATTTATGTATATATTGACGCAACAACGAAATGATTGAAATTGCAATTTGTTTATTATAATAAAAAAAAAAATAAATTAAAATAAAAAGCAATGTTAAAGGTCGAATAATAATAATAATTATTACCCACCAAACATAATAAAAAAAAACATTTTTATAACTGGTTTTTATTATTCATATATATGTGTTTATTATTTGATGATTGGTGACTAATTAAATTACATTTTTTATATATAAAATTATATATACAATGAGTTTTTTTTATTATAAACTCTTTTAATTTTATTCATTCAAAACTTTTTTATGAATATTAAAAAAAAATATAGTTTAGTTATAGTTTAGTTTTTATTGTTATAGGGAATTTCTGAAGGTATAAATAATTTATTAATTCGATTTTTGATTGAAACACACAAAAATTAACATTAACAATAACATTGAAATGGAGTATCGACTGTATGCTAATTTTAGAGATGAGAAATCCAAGTATTTTCATATAAATAAAATGATTTTTTATATGATTAAATTAATTAAAATTTAAATTAATATAATGCATAGAAAATATACCCACTAAAAAACATCCATTGATAATCCAAAAGTAAATGAATTGAATTATTATAACTCTGTCTGTAATCTGTCAGAATAAAAATGATACAGAAATTTTTTCTATAGAACATCAATGGAATTTCCTTATAGAAAATCAATGGAATTTCCTTATAGAAAATCAATGGAATTTCCTTATAGAAAATCAATGGAATTTCCTTATAGAAAATCAATGGAATTTCTTATAGAAAATTAATGGAATTTCCTATAGAAAACCAACGGAATTTCGTATAGAAAATCAATGGAATTTCCTATTGCAAATCAATCGAATTTCCTATAGAAAATCAATGGAATTTCCTTATAGAAAATCAATGGAATTTCCTTATAGAAAATCAATGGAATTTCCTTATAGAAAATCAATGGAATTTCCTTATAGAAAATCAATGGAATTTCCTATTGCAAATCAATGGAACTTCCTTATAGAAAATCAATGGAATTTCCTTATAGAAAATCAAGGGAATTTCCCTATAGAAAATCAATGGAATTTCCTTATAGAAAATCAATGGAATTTCCTTATAGAAAATCAATGGAATTTCCTTATAGAAAATCAATGGAATTTCCTTATAGAAAAGTAATGGAATTTCCTATAGAAAATTAATGGAATTTCCTATTGGAATTTCCTAATAGAAAATCAATGGAATTTCCTATAGAAAATTAATGGAATTTCCTTATAGAAAATCAATGGAATTTCCTTATAGAAAATCAATGGAATTTCCATATAGAAAATCAATGGAATTTCCTTTATAGAAAATCAATGGAATTTCCATATAGAAAATCAATGGAATTTCCTTATAGAAAATCAATGGAATTTCCTTATAGAAAATCAACGGAATTTCGTATAGAAAATCAATTGAATTTCCGTTAGAAAAAATATTCTACGTTGAATTGATGATGTGTAAATGACTATTAAAAATGTACCGCCGGCCCGCAATGATATAAAGAATCACAAGTCTGAAACTAGAGTTATTTATAGCTGTGGTTTTGATTTTAATTAAATTAAACATTCATTTTATTTTCCAGAAATACGTAAAAATCTTGTGAATTTTTTTTGGTTATTTTTCAAGATAATTATCCGAGTTTTTCAAGATAATTTTCTATAGAAATCGAATTTTTATATTATCTTTTCAATTTGATTAAATTTTCCCGCCCAAGAGATTTGACTTAAAGAGTTTATTATTAACTTAATCTGGATTATCTTTTTGTTAATAAGGAAACTTTATTTATAACACATTTACATATTTAATATATTCAAAAAAGGTTTTTTTTTTGTATTGCTAATTAATTTTTCAATCTAATTAAGTGATTAAGTTCACGACAATTGAATATCGAGGGTTTTCCGGGCTGATTCTGCCATACTAACGAAACAATTCGAATTCCTTTACATTTTCGCATTAGTTTTCTTTATCTTTCCTGCAAATCTTTCTGAAACCGATCATTTAAATGTATAAATGTGATTAATCTACTATTGATATTAAAAAAAAAAAAACAAAAAATATAACACTTTTCAAATTCATATGATTACATTTTTTTTTTAACATATTAAATTATCTTTTGTTTATCATACAAACACAGCTTATTAACTGCATGATTAAGCGAATAATAACCGTATAACAACCATTTAAATATATTTTTTTTTATTATATTATTTCATTATCTTAATATGAAAAAAAAATAAAAAAAAACCTAAGGAAAAAAAAATTTATTATTATATTAACAACAGTCGTGAGTATTTTGTATTTAAAAAGAAAATGTATTGGTTTTATTTTTTGTAATTTTAATCAATTATATCGCGTACTTTTAGAAGAAAAAAACCAATACTACAAAATTATCTAATATTTTATTAATTTTTTTTTTTGAAATTTAACAAGATAACAAAATATTTATTTAAAAAATTTATTTATATAGAAAAAAAACGATATAATAAGGTGATAATTTATTGTAAAAAATAAAAAAAAAATATTTGTTAAAATATGACATGAAATTAGATTATTAATTTTAATTTGTTAAAAAATATAAAACAACAACAAACAAACAAAATATTATTATATAATTTTCTATGCGTTTCTGATTCATTTAATATATTTTAATATATTAAATACTTTGGTATCCAAAATATCAGGCAGTCACAGAGTTCTTTAGTATTTATATAGCGGGGACCAATTAATTTAATTATTTTCCTTTGGAGAAGGGAATTTATGTGATTGAGGTAATCTAAAAAATTGTCTTATAGGAAAAACAATTAAAATATTCGTTAAATTGACCATTGAGTAATGAAAATCGTTTTGTAAAAAATTACCAACAATAGCATTACAAAAAATCAAGCCAACAAACTGTAAGTTAATTCAGACAATTCAGACGTGTTTTGTGAATCTTCCAAAGTTCTGTAAATAAAATCATCCAAACGAAAGATCCATTGAAATCTCTCATATAACTTCTCTCATATACCATATAAATTGAATGCAATCAAAAAAATTTTATTCCAAACGTGATAATGAATGAATAAATTTAAATATCATATAATGAATGTGTTTTATTTAAAATACAAAGTGCTTTATATATATTTTATTTTATTTATGCATTATCATTATTATTGCTGGTGTTTGTATTGTATTTTTTTTTCTTTTTTTTTAATTTATAAAATTATCATTTTATTTATTTATTTATAGAAGTTCTTAATACCATTAACACTAACTATGTATAAAAGTATATAATAATAAAATGCGTTATAATAATAAATGCTTTTGCTTAAAATAAACGAGAAATACTTTGAATTAATGGTATTTAAATTGATTACTAAAAAAACATTTCAATTAACATCATAAAATTCATCGTTTTTGTTTACATAACAAATATTTTATAATACAGTGATTATATTTTCATCGGTAATCTGTAAATGAAAGTGAAATTAATTCCCAATCATTCAATTTTTTTTTGTTTATAGAAACCTATTTCTTAAATGATCCTGAATTACAAGATGACATTCCCGTTTCACATTTATCCCATAAAGAATTGTATGAACATAGTATTAAAAAAGCCACATTATTATTTCGTAAAATGAAAAAAGTACGTGATGAGGGTCGTGATGGTGTTGAAAATTATATGTAAGTCAATATATTTATTGTTATGTTATGTTATGTTCATCGATATGTAATGAATATGATAAATTAAAATATTATTTTCCAAAAAAAAAATTCACTGCACTGCATTTTCAAAGCCATTTTATAATTTGCACAATTTTTTCAAACACTTTAATTTATATTTTAATCTATCAAATTAATTGCACGCAAACTATTTCTAGATATTTACATTTTAAATGGTTTATTGGCTTTCTCTAATTGGCTAATTTGATAAAAATACTTTTCATATTTTCATAGTCAGTATGATTCTATCTATAAACTTAGGGCATTATTAAGTGGTTTACTTGGTTCGGGTATATTAAAAGAGGGTAATCCAATTGGTGTACATTTTGTAATGTTTTTACCAACAATATTGGGACAAGGAACAACGGAACAACAAGCGGAATGGATGGGACGTGCATGGAATTTAAGTATATTGGGAACATACGCACAGGTAGTTAATTTTATAAACAAACCACAAAAATAATAAAATTTTTGTTGTTGATCGATATACTAATACAATACAATTTAATATATAGACTGAACTTGGTCATGGAACATTTATTCGTGGTTTAGAGACAACCGCAACGTATGATTCAAGTACACAAGAATTTGTTATGAATAGTCCAACGTTAACCGCTTATAAATGGTGGCCCGGTGGATGTAAATATATTTTTAATATTTGTCGGTTATTTCTTGTATTCTAAAATGATTTTCTAATAATGGAAACCCACTTTCTATATCTGTCTGCACAGTAGGACATAGTTCTGGTTATGCTGTTGTTGTAGCTCAATTGTATACACAGGGTAAATGTCATGGTATTCATCCGTTTATCGTACAGTTACGTGATGAAGAAACATGGATGCCAATGCCAGGTATTAAAATTGGTGAAATTGGTACGAAATTGGGTATGAAGGCGGTAAATAATGGTTATTTGGGTTTTGAAAATGTTCGGATACCACGTAAAAATATGTTAATGCGTAACGCTCAGGTGTTGGAAGATGGAACATATATAAAATCACCGGCTAACGTATTAACATATGGTACAATGATGTTTGTACGTGTGGTTATCATTAAGGATATGGCCAATTATCTTTCGAAAGCGGTAACAATTGCAACACGTTATTCGGCGGTACGTCATCAAAGTCAAATTGATACAAATTCCGCGGAGGTTCAGGTTATCGATCATGTCACCCAACAAATGAAAATCTTTCCAAATATTGCCAAAAGTTTTATCTTTAAATTGAGTGCCGATTACATTTGGGATATGTACAATCAAGTGACCGGTGAATTGGATAAAGGACAATTAGATCGTTTACCAGAGGTAAATAATTTTATCATGTCACAAGAGCTATAAAGATTGTTTATTAATATTTTGTTATTTATAATATATCAATGGAACGAATTTAGCTCCATGCTCTTTCGTGTTGTTTAAAAGCTGTATGTACAGCTGATGCAGCATTTGGCGTTGAACAATTACGTATGGCATGTGGCGGTCACGGTTACATGGAATGTTCAAATTTACCAACAACTTATGGTAATGTAACGGCTGCATGTACATACGAAGGTGAAAATACTGTATTATTATTGCAAACGGCAAGGTAACGTTTTTGATTTTTGTGCTTTTTTTTACCAATTAAAATAATAGTTTTTAATGTCAAATATATAATAAAACTAATATATGATAAAACTAAAACCATTTAGATATTTAATGAAATCATGGGCTCAAGTATTAAATGGTACCACTTTGGTACCAACCGTTTCGTATTTAAAAAAAGCAACAAATAAAAATAAAGAAAAATGGGATCCGTCAATTGTTGGCATTATAAATGCATTACAATCAATAGCGGCCAAGTAAATTAATATTTTAACTAAACTGAATTTTATTGAATATTTCTTGTAAAACTTAACATTTATTTAAAAAAAAAAAAATTTGTTTACAGTAAAGTACGTTTAACATATGAACATATTGAAGCACGTAAAAATGTGGGTGGTAAAAGTCAAGAAGATGCTGCAAATGAAACGTCAATTGAATCGGCACGTGCCGCTGAAGCTCATTGTCGTGCATTTTTAATACAATCAGCATATGAAATGACGAAAAATGTCCGTCAAACGTTATCTGCAAATTTCGCCACCGTACTTTTACAATTAATTGAATTGTATATGGTTGATACGTGTATTAATTGTATGGGTGATTTATTACGTTTTACAACAATTAGCGAACGTGATATACAACAGTTACAAGCGCGTTTAGAAACGTTATTAACCAATTTACGACCGAATGCCATCGGTATCGTTGATGGCTTTGATATACCCGATGGTATTTTAAATTCAGCACTTGGAGCGTACGATGGTAATGTCTACGAACGTATATTTGCTGAAGCCCAAAAAAGTCCATTAAATCAAGAGCCCGTCAATAAATCATTCCATTTATATTTGAAACCTTTTCTTAAATCTAATCTATAGGCAATAGGAAAATTTCTATTGAAACACTGTTTTTTTTTTTTTAAATAGGAAAAAAAAAACTTAATTTTTGAGTGTTTTATATTTTGTGTATTTGTAATGAGAAAACAGTGAATGTGTTTTTTTTTGTTATTATATGAATTTAAAATGGGAATTTATTAAATAAAATTTTTTTTTTATATTGGTGCTAGCGAAAAATAAAACATAAAAGTAAAAAAATTATATATATATTATAATTTGGGGTAAAATTTAATGTTTTTTATTATTATTTTATTGTTTTTTTTTTGTTTTTGTTTTATACTTGTAAAAATTTATCGTATTTATACAATTTGAGATTGATTCTTTTTTTTCCCCGTTTTTTTTTATAGATATATATTAAATATATACAACAATTAAATGTTATACTAATTTTTGTTTTAGTATATACTTTAAATGATTTTTTGTTATAAAATAAATAAATGTTAAATATAATAATTTTTATGGAGTTTTTTGTTTTTAATTAAATAAATTATTTAAGGGGTTATTGATTTATCAGTATTGGTTTTTTGGCTATTTGTTTTTCTATTATGAAAAATCATTACGTAAGTTTTTTAAGACAACATTTTTAATGGGTATTATATCAGAAGGTTCTCCATTTTAGCTGTCTAATTTTAAATGATTCTATAAGAGAATGAAAAACAAGGTAGAAATAAATCGTTATAATGAGATTTTCTGTATTTTATATAACAAATTTATCCAGATTAGGGCAATTATCAGTTTGTTCAACTTCAATACGTTTATGGCAGAATTGCTTTAGCACCCGTAAATCTTTCGTATTCTATTGTCGTGAACTTAAGTAAAGAAAAAAAAACGAACATATGAGAGAAAACAAATTTAAACTGAAACGAAGTAAGAAAAAATAAGTCATAAGTTTTCAAATAATTATCCAAGTTGCACTTTAAGTGGATGAATCCTTAGAAATCAAGAAAAAAATATATAATCGTTTAATTGAAAAAAAAATATCTCTCAAATATTGATTTTATCATACCTAACTACGAAGATTATAATATTAAAAAAATAAAACGTTAACGTTTTTGAAAACCTAAAAAAAAAAAAAAAATTGAACTCGCTCACTTGAAATGTTGAAATTATTATATGAAAAAAAAAAAATAAATGATACAAAATTTCCCATTTTATATCTATTATGCATAAAAATATTAGTTTCTAATTAAAATTTGCATAAATGTATATATATATAAAATATATTTGTATAACTGCAAAACTCAAGTATGTATAGTTTTTTTTTTTTAATTTTTTCATTTTCTCCCTTAAAAATCACATTCATACAAAATTTCATATTAAAAAATTAAATAATATTATGTTGTGTGAATTATCTGGTGGTGGTGCGCGGTGGTAATTTTATTACAGACGAGTATGAAACCCAATTGTTTTATCGCATCACTTTATTTTTTACATATATATATGGAATTATAATTTATATATGGTATAAAAAAAAGCATCATTACATGAATAATAATATTAATGATAATTTGTTCTATTATATGAGAAAAATTAAAAAAAATGCGACTTTTTAACGAACGACAACAAAATACATATAATTTTACTTATATACACAGTAAACTTTTATGGTATATATGCGAAAAACCATTTATATATAATGATAATAATATGCTTCTATATATATATATATATATATATCAATAACGCAATTAACCAACCCTTATACATATATTAGGAAAAAAAAAACAACAAAAGCTGATTCGAGTCAATGTAAAATTTTATATGCATCAAAACAAAATAAAAAAAACCCCTAACAGATCAAATCAGTATTTGATCGTTTTGAGACGACAAAATAAATATAAAAATTTTCATATAGATAACTGACTGCGCGCGATGACTGGATATAAAAAAATATTTGTATAAATATCCTTTTTTTAATTTATTGTTTTATGTTGTTTTTTTAGTATATGTTTTTAGTTTTATTTTAGGGTACAAAATTCAAATTAAATGTTTTATAAAAATAAAATAAATATTTATTATATATGATGACGATGATTATGATGAAGTTATATATAATAAAATAATAAATATATTTTTGGATGGGTTTTTATGTGTGTGTTTGTGTGTGTTTGATGAACAACCCCCTAGAATGTTTTTATTATTATTATTATAATCCACAATTTATTTATATTGCCACACTGCAATGCTTCTGATACTTCTGATGCTGTATATATGTACAAAACAACAAAGTTTTTTTTTTTTTTTAAATATATAATCTTCCTCTTCATTGTTATAATTCTGTTTATATATATATATATAGAAATTGTGTATATATAACAAACAACCCTCTTTAGAATATCATCTTGTATATATAGAAATATATTTATAGAGAAGTTTTACTGATACTGTATTGTAGATTTATACATTTATAAATGGGGATGGTATATAGCCAAGTATATAGTGTTGAATATATTTTATTATAAAGCTTATAAATAAAATTTATATAAAATGGTTAAATTGTTAAAATTTTGTTTATTTCATTGCATTGTATATATGGCTGGCTGGATATATATCTAGAAATCTACATTAACAAAAAAACATTTATATATAGCAAATATCACAAAGTTTTGTTCATATATATATATATGCATAGACAAAATAATATCAGGAAAAGTTTATACTTAAAAAAAGCTATATACGTATATCTATCTATAGAAAAACATTTGGATTTGTTTATCTATTTTTTGTATAAACTTTACGTGAATGTGCAAATGTATATTTCACTTCTATATAGATAGATATATGCATATATAATTCATCATTATCCGAGTATCCGACACACACAACACAATTCAACACAACGCGAATATTTTTTTTTTTCATTCTAACTTACTTATATATATAAGGAAAATTGTCATGATTTATATATATACAAATACATAATATAAATTGTTTTCCTCCGATAAGCGCGCGGTTTTGATAAAATAAATGTTTTTGCTGTTAAAAATATATATACATATAGATGTGAAATATCTGAATGCCTTATAATATAACTAATAATATACCATATAACAATAATATATATTTATCTGTGTTTATATATATTCATATATATATATATATATATCTATATATCATAGAATATAACAATAATAATATATACATAAGCTTAAACATATAATATAGTATAGTTTATATAAATGTTGGTATGATGATGATGATGATATGAAGAGGTGAGATTTTCATTTGATATACAAAAAATTATTATCGCACATTAAGTATAAAGATATTGTTGAAATCAGACGTGAAAATTTGTTGGTGTTTTCGTTATTTAATTTTTTCAATTTCAATTTTTTTTTTGATGGTTTTTCTTGGATTTTATTTTTCCGCTTTCGCTTTTATTGAATTATTTTCGTTGAATTTTCTAATATAATCATATAATGATATGATGTGAATTTGGTGGATAAATTTTTTTTAAAGTTTTCAATTTATTTGTGGTTTTCATATACATATACGAAAAAAGTTCTTCCGTAAAGGATTAATTATTTAATTTTATTTAATCTTATAAGAATTTTGTGATTAAAACAAAAGAAAAAAACCACCATTTTGTGTATATAAAAATTAAATTAATTATGTGAATTTATTTTTTTTTTTAATTAATTCAATTAAGTTTTAGTGTTAATGAAATTAATTAAAGTGTTATGTTATATGAGTACAAAGGAATTAATTATTTTAAAACCCTATATATAATTAATTTTTTTTTTTCATAATTGAATTGAATTGAATTATTGTGTTAATTTTCTATATATGTGTTAAATTAATTAATACTCATATATAAAAATGCATTCACAACAAACAATATTTTGTTCCTCAACGCCATCATCATCCTCATCCTCATCATTATTTATGGGAACAACATTATCATCACCTATAATACAACCGATACCATTAACATATGCATCAGCACCAACATCGTTAATGGTACCAATAACACCCTCATCCTTAGCATTAGCTTCAACATCCTCTTCGTTATTATTTTCATCATCATCACCATCCCCTTCACAATCATTTTCATCCTCATCTGTATCTTCATCATCGTCTGCATCATCATCATCATCATCATCATCATCATCATCTTCATCGTATACAGCATCAATTTCACCATCACCATTAGATTTACGTCCCGCCCTATCAAATACACCATTGTCAACCAATCCAAATGCAGCCGCAGCAGCAGCAGCAGCAATATTATCAATTGATTCATCTGGTATAGAAGTCACCACAAATACATCATCGACGACGACGACGACTGCTGCTGCTTCTTCTGGATGTACAACAGCAGATGATAAAAATCGACAACCCTTAGTTAAACCACCGTATTCTTATATTGCATTAATAACAATGGCCATATTACAATCACCACAAAAAAAATTAACATTAAGTGGAATATGTGAATTTATTATGACAAGGTAAAAATAAAAAAAAAAAAAAACAAATGAATAAATTTTTAATTATTTAAATTAATTGAAATGTATCATATCAAAATATTAATATGATGATGATAATTTTGAAACGATTATAAGAAATACAGATTTTTTTTTTTTATAAATATACAACCATTTAATTTGTTATAGCTGTTATAGAGTTAATTATATATAAGGACCTATTTCAATTGAATTAACTTTCGCGATCGGTATATTCTGATTTTTATTTTTTTGGTATTTAAATGACATTTATACGGTCATGATTCAAAAATCGAAAATTGTTTTAAAAATGTTTGTGTTGTGATTTTTAATAGAATTATATTAGCATCAACGGTAGAATTATTTATTAAATGAAATTTAAAATAAGAAAAGAATAAAATTAAATCCTTGTTTGCTTGTCGTCGTTATATATAGATTATCGTTCAAAAGGATTTAAGGAATTGAATGTCGAAGTTTTACGGGCGTTAAAACGATTCTGCCGTAGTAACTTACAAATGAATTTTCTTTTTTACACAATAAATTTCAAATATTTTATAATTCTATAATAAAAGGAGTTTTCCTAATAAGGAAAACAAGAAATAAGGATTTTATCGACGGTATTTCCTTTTTAGTATTATTTTATTTTGATTAAATCTTTACATATAATATTTCCAATGCAATGCAATTTCAATTTCAAAGTGTTTGGGGTGCGTTTATTAATTTTTTTTAATTAAAAATTATTTGTAATCAATCAGGGATACATTTCCTGATAAAATATGAAAAATTAAATCCACAATTTATCCGGTTGATTATAAAAATACATTGCAAAATCCTTCGAATCAATCTTTTTAGATATTTTATTTTGTTTAGGATTAATTCTTTAATAATAGATTATTTTAAATCATTAAGGAATAACAGAAAGAAAATTTTATGGAATTTCTTTGGTTCTATATGCGATTTCTAATAATAATCACATCAAACATGAATCTCTTATGATGTTATAAAAATGGGATATCCTTTTGAGGATTATTGACATTTTCCAGGACTATTTATTATATATTATAGATTATTATGTATATATATTTTTTTTGAATTGAAAAATTCCCATTGTCTATAATATATTTATAAAGAAATAACACTTTAATTCTTCAATCGCTCGCATTTCAACAGCATTTACTTTGTATAAATAAGGATATTTGTGTTTTTTTTTATATTCTACTTCTGTTTTAAAGCTTAAATGAAATTTGTATCCCTGAATTTATTAAATAATTTAAATATAAAAACGATATATTGTTTCATTTTAAAGAATATAATATAATATAATATAAGTTTTATTTGTATTATATATGAAATGATGAAATGTTTTATAAATTTCTATATATATAAAACAAAAGTAATAATCACTATATCATGACGACATACAATAAATATATCATAATTGCACACAGATTTAGAAACTATAATTGTAAATTTTATTACATATGTCATATATAAAATAAAAAATAAATATCATATCGTATAAATACGATTATAAATAAAATAAAAACAGCGCAGCGAATATTGAGCAAATATAAAACAAATCTAAAAACAATTTTCAAATAAATAAAATAAACACTCGCAGTGATTGTATAATTAATCTACATTTTATTATTCTTATTATTATTATTATAGATTTAAGAAATACTATATTAATTAGAATAACATTTTAAATCTCTTTTATATTATTTATAGTTATCTTTTAATTCACATTAGCGACATTTTCATGGACGATTTTAAATATGAAATTTTCTATATGTATTTGTATATATTATTTTTGCCGTCTTGTATTTCAAAATGATTATAATCGTTTGTTGTTTTTCTTTTACAATCGATTACTAAAATCCAGAACAGTTAGAAAAATATTTATTCTGTCTTCAGTATTTCAACGTTTTGATAAATTTTTGTTTGCTAAAGAACTTTTTCTTTGTCATACACGGGGAAGAAAATTCTCTGTGAGGAGCTTAAAAATATTATATAAAATCCGATAAAATTAATTAAAATATAATTTACTTGAGATTTCTTTTTTTTTGGTTTTTCTAAACATTAAAATTATTTTAAGTTTTTCTTTAAAAATTATAAATTCTGTGTCTTTCACCCATTAAAATTTCAAGATTTTTGCTAGATTTTCTACAATGATAATGTAAAAAAATATTCGCATATCAAACATCAAAAAAAAAAAACATTCTTAAAAAATAATTTTTTATGAATACGCCAAATGCGATTGATAAAATAAAGGAACAATTTAATTTTACTATATATAAAACACAAAAACGGAAACAAACCAATCATATATTATTTGATTACAGATTTCCATACTACAAAGATAAATTTCCGGCATGGCAAAATTCAATTAGACATAATTTAAGTTTAAATGACTGTTTTATAAAAGTACCTCGGGAACCGGGTAATCCGGGTAAAGGTAATTTCTGGACATTAGATCCATTAGCCGAAGATATGTTTGATAATGGTAGTTTTTTACGAAGACGTAAACGTTATAAACGTACAAATTTATCACATCATCATCATCATCACCATCATCATGGTGTACCATTTCCCGCGGCCGTATTCAGTCCATTTTCACCATTTTGGGTACGTAAACCAGTTCCCGTATTACCAATACCATTTGGTGGTGGTGGTGGCGGTAGTAATAATCCATCTGCCACAACAATTAATAATTCTACAATTACCTCAAATGATCCATCATCATCATCATCATTTCATAATTTTCAAGATAATTTTGATGTATTTTCTGGTGGTGGTGGTGGTGGAGGAGGAAATATTACCGGTACAATGAATTCAAATGGAGAATGTTTTCGAGGAGGAGGAGGCGGAACAGGTACAGGTAGTGTTAATAATACTGGTGCCATTACCAATTCAAATGATTCAAAATTAAATTTATATAGAGATGAAATAATTAAATCAAATTATTATGATAATCGTGTAAAATTAGAATTTTTACGTAGAAATATGCAAGATGCATTCCGTCGAAATTCACAATCATCAACAACAACAACAAATCTAGATGTATTTGGACAACAAAATCATCAGGGATTTGTTTTAAATAATAATAATAATAATAATAAAGAACCGACAGATCTTTTTTTTGATAATATTAATCGTAATGTGACAACAAATTTATTAAATAGACAAAATATAGCCGTTGATGATCATCATTCAAGCATCAATTCGAATACTAATAACAACAATAATAATCAATTAGAAAATCACAATCGTCCAGATGCAATGAATTATTTTTGTTATGATGATGATGATTTGGATGATGTATCAGAAAATGATAAAATTGATGTTGAAAATGAAAGTGAAGAATTGAATAATGTAAATGTAAATGAAAGAAAATGTACAATAAATGAAAATATGGTTGAAGAAAATAATGAAATAATAAAATTACCCGATGACAACCGACGACGACATTCATCATCATTTTTAAATGTTTGTAATAAAAATATAGAAAAATCAATTAAAAAAACGAATCATAATAATATAATAATTGATCATTCAAATAATAAAAATTCAATTGATCATTTAAATACGACTGCAGCACCAGCAACAGGTATATATACATATATTTTTTTTTACAGAATTATAATAATTTAAAAAGGTAATGTAAAAAACAAATGATATTTAAATTTTTAAAAATATATAGTTCCACACACTGTGAATGAAGAATCAAATGAATTTTCTTCTACAAATCATTTATCATCATCAACATCAAATAATGATAATGGTGCAGAAACTGCAGAAAGAGATTTACGATGTAATCAGACTGGTGAAAATTACATTGATGAAAATTATGAAAATAAACATATTTGGCAACAAAATTTCAATCACAATAATAATAATAATAATACAATACCATTACCAATTCCTCAAAATGATGATGAAAATTCAAAAAAATGTTTTGAAACAACAATATTAGCCGATTATAATGAATTTAGTAATAGTAAAAAACGAAAATATGCAAATGCAAGAGGTTTTAGTATAGAAAATTTAATAGGACGTACAACAATCGATGGTAGATGAAATTATTTATAAATAAATTTTATCAGTTAATTTTTTTGCCATATACACATTCCATATATAGAAACATCACACACACCCACACACATATAGTATAAATATAATTCAATTCGATCCATATTTATAATGCGTGTATTTTTTAATTAACCAAAAAAAAAAAAATTATTTAAATAATTTGTATATAGAAATAATTAATTTTTTTAATTTAAAAAAAAAAAAAATTGTATATAAAAATGACGAGTATCTAGTCGAAATTTAAAATTTTAATTTTAATAAATTTGTGAATTTAATATATATTATTTTAATTTTTAATTATTAATATATATTGGAAATATTTATAACTATATATATATATATATATATATAAATAGTAGTAAAATTAGTATAAGTATATATTTATTTTGATTGAATGTCTATATATAAATTATACTTATATAAATTTTTGTTAGTTATACGCACATTATAAATATAGATTTATTTAAAAAAAAAATCCATCCTATTATTTTTAAGTGAGAATAATTAATTAATCTATAACAAAAAAATAATCTCTGGATTTCTTTTTTTTAAAATTCTTTTCATTGTTACATTTAATTTTTTGGTTTTTTTAGAATTCCTCTTAAGGTTTCACCGTTTCACTATAGCTTTTTCCTATATATATATTGTTCCTTTTATTTTGTTATTTTTACCGAAATCTACAAATTTAAATGTGTAATTTTTTATGCGGATTTAAAAGTCCTTTAGATAATTTGATGATTATGGCCCAGATAATATCTGGGATTATGGCCCAGATAATGGCCCAGATAATCATCTAGATAATTATCATCATCTAGCCCAGATAATTCATCTGATTTTTATTGTCTCAATATTATTTAAATTTGACCGACTCAGAATCACTAATTTTATTATTATTTTACATTTGGTATATAGACAAAATAATCCTGGATAATTTTTTTTTAATTTTCCTATAATAGTTTTTCGTTTATTGATTTTATTCAAAAATAGTTTACCTTATGATTTGATTATTATTAAATTATCCATCAATTTATAATTTTCTGCACGTTAAAATCTCTATAAATTATTATTATATATTTTCTATAATCATCATTTATTATTTTTTTTATGAATATAATCAATTATTTACAATGTTTTAATTTTATTTATACTTATATATAGATAAATATAAGATTTATAAGAAATATTATTATAAGTTTTTGTGTATAAAAAAAAAACTTAAAATTTTTAAATAATATTAAAAAAAAAAAGAAAATTCAAAATAAATGAAATTTATAGTTATATGATTTATTTTTAATTTTAATATATATCCTTTCGAAAAATAGTCCTTATTATTCACCATATAGATTTTTTTTAGCGTTAATTAATATTTTTAATAATCTTAATTATTTATATTAGAAATTAAATTTCAGATAAATTTATCAATTCATGTGCAACCTCGACAAAAAAAAAATAACTTCTTTATATTAATTATAAATTAAATGTATACTACACTGTGTACAAATATGAGTAAGACTTTTCAATTTAAACTTCCTTGGTTTATCTATTTGGACAAATGCTTTTATTTTTACTTTCGTAGTACTGTTATTGACATTGGTGACAAATTTTAGGTCAATTGGTTCATTGCTGTAGTAGTTAGGTGTGTGTGTATGTGTGTGAACAAAGAAAAGTTGTTTATTTGATTTGTTTATTTTTTGATAATGTCTGAAATTATTCAACAAAGGAGTAGCATTAAATTTTGTGCGCGAAATGAAATATCGGCCGCCGAAACGTTCAGAATGGTGCAGAAGGCCTTTGGTGAGAAGTCGATGTCAAGAGCAAGTGTTTTCGATTGGCACAAATTGTTCAAAGAAGGCCGTGAACGCGTTGAAGACGAACCACATCAAAGACGACCAAGAACCTCTACTGATGAGCTGCACGCCAACAAAATCAAAGAATTGGTGCTGCAAAATCGTCGATTGACTACTAGAGAGCTTGCTGATATTGTTGGAATTTCAATTGGGTCAGTCAACACCATTTTTAAAGACATGTTGTGCCTGAAAAAAGTCAGATGTTGATTGCTGCCAAAAACAGTCAATTTTTTCGAAAAACATCGTCGCATGGCAGTCTGTGAAACAATGCTCGCTGACTATCAGGATAATGAAATGGACCACCGAATTTGCCAGATTTAGCTCCGTGTGACTTCTGGCTATTCAGCAAACTCAAAAGACCACTTCGGGGACACCATTTTGATTCGATTGAAGAGATAAAAGCCGAATCCAAGAGGGAACTGATGGCCATTCCAGAAGACGAGTATAAACAATAAATTTGAAAATGGGGAAAAGCGTTGGCATAGTTGCATTGCATCAGGCGGGGATCATTTTGAGGGTGATAATTTAGATTTAGAAAAATAAATAATGCTTTCAAAAGTTATAAATAAAGTCTTAGTCATATTTGTATACACAGTAGTATATATTTTATTATTTACAATTTAGGAATTGTTATTTTAAAAAAAAAAAAAATTATAAATTATAAATATGATTTATTTTTACATTAAAAAAAAAACAATAAATTTAAATCATATTCAAATCGTGTGTGATATGACTCTTCGTTTTTATAACAATAATAACAATAATTTCGTTGCTTTTTTTTTTCTTCTCAACTTTGATAACTATGACGAGTCAGTATGTATACCTTATTTTTTATTTTTTTTTTTTCAGATAAAATTATATATTATTTTTAAAAACAAATAATTAACATATTTATATATATTATAAATTAATGTTTAAAAATATATATATAAATAAATAAATAAATAAAATTATATAAACAAAATAAAGAAGATTATACTTATCTTAACATTTACTATAGCGAAAAAATAACATATAAACAACAGCGAGTGTATATAAATTAAAAAAGAGATAAATTTTTTGTTTAATATTAATAATTATTACTTAAAAAAATATACCAACCAACAGAATAATGAAATGGAATGAATATAATATTAAAATATAAATGAATGATTTAATGATTATTTACCGAGTGAATTATGTATGAGTGAAGAATATAAAACAAAAATCTAATCTAAATTATGAATAATAATAAAAATAATTGTTGTCTTAAATTTATCTCGTCTATTCAACAATTATATATTCAAAGTATTATTATTATTATTATTATTATTTTATTTTTACATTAATATAAAATTTATCTACATTTTATAAAATATTATTTTCTATATAAAACAAAATAATAATTAACCCAATAAATGCTATATTAAAAAATCTTTTTTGATACTTTTTGATCATATACAAAATATATATAATTAAATTTAATATTTTAAATTGCTTGACTTAATCCATTCACATTATATAATAATTTTTCATAAACACAAATCTCATACACGAATGCGAATATGTTGGGATGACATCAAACATTCATATACTATATATATGGGTTAAAAAAAGGTGACAAAAAAAAATTATATTATTATGATTATTTTTATATAATATAATAATAAATTTACAATTTATATGAGATGAAACAAAAAAAAAAAACAAAATAAATATGTAATTTATATTAAAAAAAAAAAATAACTGGGCTGCATTGCGACAATTTCCTATACTCTATACTATATATAATAATTTTTTTTTTCTTATTTCGTATATAAACATTAATTTAAATAATTTTTTTATTGTTTGTATAAATAAACCAAATTGAAAAACATTTTGTTTATTTATTATAATTTATAAAACAAAATAAAAATCTTAACACAAAAAAAATGTTTATAGACAGATTATTAATATACAATCGCATATTTTGTATATGTATATAATTATTTAATTTTTGAAGATTCCTCAATATTTGACAATTTTATAACCGCAACAAAAATTTTATAGAAAAATCTTGATAAAAAACCGTATAATGTTGTAAAAATATAAAAAACATTTAGATGCGATTTTATTATACTTACAATTATAGTGATGACTTTTAGATGGAAAATATTATGATGATTTGTTTTTTATATACATCATATATTTAATTATTATAAATTTATATTTATTTATCAGAAGGTTTTTAAAAAATAATTTACGTAATTTTGATAATATTAAATTATTTATATATATATATAGTTTTTTTATGATGTTTTTTAATTTAAATTTATTATCATATTTTTTCTTTCAAAATAATTTTTAGATTAATTATTTATCCTGGTAAAAATACAAAATAACATTTTAACAATTTTATAATCTCAATATATATATTATAAGGAATTATTCAAGAATGCAAAAATATTCACAATTTACTCTAAAGAAAATTTCGTTGGCAGATTACTAAGATATAAAGCCAATTAGTTGATAGATTTTCTATTGAAAATTGACGATTATCTAAATTTTTGGTGGGGCATTTCAAATACACATTTTCGTTGATGATTTTCTATAACAAATTTTCGATTTATGTTTTTCTACAAAACGAAATATTCAAGACCATTTTCGTGCGAGCAGACTTTCAATATAAATCAAATTAGTTGATAGATTCGTTTTCAATATAAAGTATTATAATTTAAATTCTAAAAAAACATTTTTTTCTCGAGATTTTCTAATGCACATTTTTGTTGACAATTTTCTGTATAAACAAATTTTAATGGAGATTTTCTATTGCAAATCCATTGACAAATTTTCTATATAGAAAATAGTTGATTGATTTTCCACATATAGCACATCCGTTTATAGATTTTGAACAAAACAAATCATTGATATAGATTTTCTATCGCAAATAATTAATAGATTTTCATTATAGAAAATCGTTCATGTAGACGATTTTCTAACGTACATGTTCCTTGAAGATTTTCTGTAATTATATTTTCTTATTCGTTGACGATTTTCTATAATACACATCTTTATTGGAAATTTTCTATATAGGAAAATATTTATTACGATTTTCAATAGCAAAATTTTCGTTAACGATTTTCTAATGTACATGTTTCTTATAATAACATTTTAAAGAATTAATTTAAAATAATTATCCAATTCTAATTATTAAAATTTTGTATATACTCAATTTTTCTCATATGAAAAGAAAAGAAAATACAATTTACATACATAAAAAAACCTATTTTTCAATAAAATTCTTCAAAACGATTGACTTTTAAAATAATTTCCTATATAAATAATTATCTTTTCCTTTATATATTCGTTTTCTATATTATTAATATCATATATAGATTTTCTTTATATAAGTTTCATGCGTATCCTATATATATATAATGAGTTTTTTTTTTCTACATAAGGATATTTTATCATTGAAGCTGAATATAATTTTTATATATTTTCAAGGATTATTTGTTTCGCATAAAATAATGTTTTTATATTAAGAAATTTTTCAATAAATGGCAAAATCTTTAATGAGATATCGTAACAATTATCATAATATACACAATTTTTATGCATATAGTATATATGAATATGAGTATTTAAAAAATATACACTATATAACACTGTGTGTTAAATTAAAAAAAAACTTTATAATGATAATTGTAGTATATCTATGTGAATGTTTTCCATTATTCAAGCAAAAACATGCATCTATATAGGAAAAGGACATATTATTTCTGCGTGTGGTGGTGCCCTAAATGATATAATTTTTCTCTATACATATTACAAAAGTGTATATATTTTTATAGTAAAAAAAGGACACAAAAAAAAAACTGTAGAAAATTAAACCATTTTGTGTTTATGAAATCATAAAATTTTTCGTATCCCTCAATGTATATATTTTTTTTTATATACAATTTATATAAGGATAAATATACAATTTTTTTAGTATTTTATATTTTGTAGTCATTTTACCTCTGTATATTATCATTCATATATATATTTTTATTATACATACAATTTGTATATCCTTTTGTAAACCTCTCTGTATATATATATATATGTATGTATAACTATACCAATATTGTTATGTAAATCAAGAGGCGGGATTTAGCACAATATTATTTTGTTAAGGGTATATATATTGTTGTATAAAAAGATGGAGACTTTATATAATATATATTTATATTTATATAAATAAATCGTATTATATATCCTGTGATATTTCTATATATATATAGTTATATAGAACGGAGATGAACGAAGCGCAAGACCAATATCTGAGGGTAATTCAAATAAATTGTTGTTTTGGAATCATCGCATATAAATATATATATATATAGCGATATATAGATTTATACAAATAAAATATATATATCTATTTATATATACATCATTGATGTTAAATGAAATCTATTTTCCTTGTTGTATATATATTTTTAATATCCACAAATTTATACAAATATATATATATATATTTATATATTGGTTTATGTATAGATATATACATAAAATTGTCGAGAATCAAATCAAATTTGCAGCTGAATGCAAACAAAATATATTCTATATATATGTAATATTTATTACACAAATATACATACATATATAGTTAAATAGAATCCCAATAAATACAACATGATTTCATTGTTGTTTATATCTATATCCTTAAAATATATGTATATTTATATTTATTATAGGTATAGCTATATATAGATATAAATTTATACAACAAAAAAGTATATATTTACAAAAGGGTGGTTATACAACATAAATATATATTTATATGAATTTATTTATATATATACTATATTTATATATAAAAAAAAACCTTCATCATACTCGCATGAATAATAAAAGATAAAAAACAATTTCAAAAAGTATAATAAAATTTATTTAAACATAAATTTAAATTTTGGATATATTTTGAATGAAAAAAAAATAAGAAAAATACCACGAAAATCATTCTGACTCACAATAAATTAAGCTATATTATAAAATTTGCCTCTATAGTCTATACAATTTAAGTATTTTTATTTAAAATTTTCAATTTTAAAAGGATATTTTATTAATTAATTATCCAATGCAGTTTTTAGTGGTATACTTTCCCTTTCACCTTTCAGTTGAGTACTATAATCTGATTTGAACCTATCCTAAACTGCAATAGTTTTCTATATGGAAAACAAAAACATTATTTTGATATTCATAAAATTATATACTAAAATGGTTGACTGAATTCATAAAACATAAAATCCGATAATTTAATTAATAGGTTCATTTAATTAAAAGTATATTGTTTAAAATTTTCCAAATGTCGATTTTTAGGAAACTGTAATATAGGAAACTGTTCAGTAATTGCTTCAGTAACTATACTTTCATATATGATACTGTATATGAAAAATGGGATAATTTTTAACAGACAAATAGCAATTTAGTTGATAGATTTTCCATATCAATAATGTTGATAATTGTTTCGTTAACAATTATAGCAAAGTTTCGTTGGCGATTTTCTTAAACACATTTTTATTGAAGTTTTCTAGTTTATTGAAGTTTATTCGGTGATAAATTTTCTATATAGCAAATCGTTGAATGGATTTTTCATAAATAACAAAGCATATTGTTATAGATTTTTGGTATATAGCAATGTAATTGATAGAAAATCATTGTATAGTTGACTATATTTTCTAGAGGAAATTTTCTTTAACAATTTTCTATATATAGGATAGTTTCGTAAACAAATTTTTTTGTCTAGACAAAGTTTTAACAATTTCTATAACAAATTTCAGGAAATTGAAAATTTTGTTTGATAAAAAACTTTTGTTTTTGTATACCATAGTATAATTATTTTATTTTTAACGAATGTATACCTTTCCGAATTTCACTTTACTCCGACGTCGGGACAAATTTTTACACGTCGCTCTACTGCGGATAAAAGGTTTCCTTGAATTGAGTTCCTATGTATTTGAAAATCTTTACGTTTCTTTGCCAGTTTTTCAATAAATTTTCGTGTGGAACGTGGATTTTTAAAACTAATATAACCATTTTCATATATATATTAATGTTTTAGTTCCAAACTCTCTATACGTTTACAACTAAACAAATATATAAATGAATTCATCTAAATAATTATGTGAAAAAAAGTTGTATCAATACATTTTTAGATAGTTTGCGTTTGGTATAGATTTATTTACATATAGATGAAAAACATTAAAGAAAAATAATGAAATGTATTTATATATATGCGATATACATAAAATTGTACAATATATAGTATACATTTAAAGTTAGTAAATATTTGTTGACATGGGTTAAAAGCTATATCTGCTGCAAGTATACGGTTTATAATATATACAAAAGTCTTTTATCTAAATAAGTTTATATTTTATATATACATTCATCTATCTATATATTTATATTTTATATACATATATAGTTGTATTATTGCAAAATACATAAAATGTGTTAGAGAATGTTAGAAAATATATAATAAAAGTTGAATAAAACGAAAAGTTATCTGAATATATATATAAATATATACATCGATAAAAAAGATACATCTATTTTTTGTGTTGAAATACACACGATTATAAGTAAGTATATATATATATCTATATCTATATAAATTTTGTATTGTTATAATTTATTTTATTATAGTACTTAACTTTTATTATATCTATCTTTATATATATATATACATTCAAATAAATATATATATCTTCTACCATCATATACATTTAGTGATATATACATAAAATCTAATATATGTTTCATTAACGCAGCTAAATATAAATATCATCTATATAATAATCAAAAAAGTTAAGTGAGTAACTACGAAGTTTATCATTTATTATCATATGCACTTTTCATTTAGAATAAACACTCATATCAATTGAAAATCCTGTAAATTTATCAACTTATTATCTATAATATGGAAGTTTTGTACATTCATCTATGTTTCAAAATAATAATCTAAAATTTAGGGTAAGTCACAATTTTTTAATATAAAAAAAAATCTATATATTTATTTATTCTGTGGAGTATCAAATTTTTTAAATACCTAAAAAGATAACTTCAAAAAATTCTGACAAAATCTGATTGATTGGCCGTAAAGTTTCAACTCCTTCGGCAAAACAACGTGAAATTTTATTTATTTTACATTTAGTTGCTTAAACAAATACATTCAGCACATAAAAACAACAAATAGAAATACCATAATTATAATCTTATATATTGCAAAAGTATAGCTACTGCCCACAATCATCAACCACATCAATTTGATATTTGATGTATTGTAATATAACTAAACCATTCGTTCGTAAATGTATCAAAACATATCAAATTTTTTATTGTTTAATTTCTTTTCATTAATATTATATCTTTTAAGCGTACAAATAATCTATATGTATGGTAAATATACAAAGTCAAAATTAAAAATTATTGATGCAAAAACTTCTTAAGCTTTATTTATTTATTTTTTTGTTGTTGTTAATGCTCAATTGTGTATAAATACAATAAAAAAAATTCAACAACAAATAAATATACATATATTTATTCATAACATCATCACAACAATAATAATAATAATAATAATAGCAAGGATAGAATTTTCTTTTTCTGAGATGATCATGGGTAATAAATATATAAAATAATTTTTATTTTTACATTCGTTTAGTATATATACATATAATTTTATGATGAATTTGTATATGCTTTATATTTTTTATTGAGTATTTATATATTCTATTGTATTATTCTAAATCCTTCAATGAAACCAGAAAAATACACCCTTACTATATAATATTAATAAATGGATATATATAGAAAAAATTAAATGAATACCAAATATAGGTATATATAAACTTTTATATTATTATTTGTAAACAGCGGGTATTTCAAGATTATACATATATATTGAATTGCATATATGTATATTTAATACTGAAATATTTTACGCTTGGTTTATGCTCTTCAGGAGATTTTCTCTGTCTATATAAAATTATATATATAGATGATAATGTGCAAATCACACATAATTTTGGGGGTGAATATTTTATATATATTAAATATAACCAAATTATATTTCAATATAAAATTTGTTATTTGATAAAAATTTTATTTCTTTATATAACAGCAATATATATATATAGATGACAAATTGAAATGGATATATATTATATATTATATATAAAATTGTATCGCACCCTCTATAAAATATGTGGTATATCAAAAAAAAATTTTTTTAAACATATACAAAAAGAGGCTCATTCATTGATATGAATAAATATAATAAGGAGTATAAATAAATAAATAATAATAATAATAATAATAGTATTGCGATGATTTTTCTTTTGTCATCGCATTGCATAAAAATTCAAAGTGCCAAGTGTACAAATTTAATAGTTATCCCTTATTATCTGAGCATCCAAGTGATCAAATAAGGTTTTAAATATACATCACAATATTTATTAATGAATGATTTCATCCTATGTAAATTTATAACAATTATATTTATATATAGAATAGAGTATTATTTATCCATGCGGTGAGGGTAAAAACACCCAGACGATTAGCGTTTATTTATTGTATATTTTATTTTTTTTCGCTTTATTAAAATATTTATTGATAATTTAATATATAATAAAATAATACATGATATATTATTATTATTATTATAAAGTTCTGTTTTTGCATTATAAACAGAACTTTATATAGTTAAACTATATTTATATGAATAATATTGTGGATTTAAATGTGTTGTCATAAATATATATATGTCATAAATATATATATATATATATATATATGAGTTTTATTTTATTTATTTTTTTAGAAAAATAAGGAAACAGGAAATTATGGATTTATTAATATATATATACAGATATATTTTAAACCGCAACAAAACGAAAGGGAAAATTTATTATGTTTATATTTTTCTAGATACTTACAGAACTGCATATATAGATATTATAAATAGTATAGTAGCGCATAGTTTATTTTATTTAAACATATTTGATTTGTAGTAATAAAGTTTATTACATTTTATTATATTGGTATTTAATCCGAATGTTTTTTTTAATAAAAATTTAAGACATATGCGAATCATCTAACATTTTCATTTCAATATATACATGCATGTTTATAGATAACATATATTTTATGTAATTTATTACATTTTTAATATATTTTATTATATTTGGATAAATATTTGTATAGTTATATTTGATATAAACAAATGGATCAATTTCTCTAAACCCTATGTTTAGCATATAATTAATTATATCATTAAAGAGATAGTTTTTAATCAAAATAATATCATTGTGATTTATCTCATCGTATATATGAATACTTTTTTTTTCCATATTTTATCGTTTTATAGATAGAAGACATTGTCACGGCGACCGTTCTGAAAGGTACATGCTTTAATATAAATTAAATTTATTATAAGAAACATTTTTTTTTAAACAAAATTTTCCGGAAATCCAATGCTTCAAATTTTGTATTTATTCGAATTACACCCATAGCTTTTCTTGTATTCTCCTTATATATTTAAAAATTCATTTCTGATTTTCCATAGAAAATTTGGAAATCGCTGGTCATTGGTTTAAAAAAGATATTGTCGATTTTCCAAAAAAAAAAAGTGTTTTTTCATTTTTCTTTTGATAAAACAAACAAAAAAAAAATGTACTTGGGTTTTGAATGTACTTGGTTTTTCAAAAATGTACTTGGGTTTTCAAATGCGATAAAGAAAAGAAGAAAATTATGACCATAATTTAATGAATTCAAAATTTGTTTAAAAACCATTTTTTGGTTTTGTAATAAAATTAATTTATATTAAAGAATATCCTATACTGTTTTGGTCCTCAGAAAACGTTTTATCACCACTGGATGGATGGATGGAAAATTTATGAAACAAAATTGTAGTTAAAAAAGAATTTAAAATTTGAAATCGTAATTCTAATTTTAATTGTGCATATATTTTTAAAATATTTTTTCCACATAAAAGAATTCTAAAATTTTATCTAAAATTAAGAAATTATTCTTTAATTTGAAAAAAGGGTTATTTTATATAAAAAAATGTTAATAGAATAGAATATGAATAAAGAAAATGTCAATTGCCTATTCCTCTCATTCATTTTGGAATTTAATATATAAAAAATATGTTATTGAGTTCGTTAGGGTTCAAATAACTTAAAACAATAATCAATTTTTGTTTATTCACATAAAACTACTCATTGAGGTAATATAAATAATAAAAAGATTCAATATTAAGTTCAATAAAAACGGATCAAAAAATGATTAATTATTACAAATATTAATAATAATAGTAATAAATATACATAAATCAAATAATATATATATATTTAATGATTATTATCTATATATATATATATAATATCTGTCGCAAAAAAATCTATAAATGTATAATCCTTATTCAAATAATTGTATATTATTATAAATAATATCAATATGATGAAATACTTTTCAAATTGAATTTTATAAAAAAAAAAAAAAACATATTTTATTGTAAATAAAAACTACCCCCTAAATATTTTTTCTGTATATATACATATAAATTGTTTTGTTAAAAATGGAAAAAGCGTGAATGACACGTGCAAATTTCAATTAAAAACGTGTTAAAGTTTAATATAATAAAATTGTTTGTTGTTTTCTGGTTTGGTTATATTTTATATATTTATTTATTTATACTCACCCAAAAGAAGGATACATAAGATAAGTGCATAACTGCATATATATAAACATTAAATTTGTTATATTGTTAAACGGGGTATTTGCTGGTTATAATATTCAGTGTTAAATTTATTTTGTATAATATCAATATCAAGATGAAATGCGATATTACATCTCTCTTTACATAGAGTTTTAACTTTTTTTTTTTTATTGTCAATGTTGTTTGATTTGTATTTTTTATATTTGAAATATAAATATCCTGTCCTGTTAAAGAAATAAGGCGTCAAGTGTTTATAAATAATATATTGGTTTTTATATTTAATATATTTACATAACACACCAATAATATGTATTATATATTTGTATTTATATATAGGCGAGATGAATGGATTACAACATTATATGTACATTTATATTGCTATTTATTTATTTGTTGCGGATATATTATATTTATATTATATGTGTATATGCTTTTGGATGGTATTGTTATCATAAAATTATAGGTCCTTATGGACGTGTTAAGACGGAGGTTTTGATCAATCATTAGTTATATAAAATATGTATAATATTTGTATGAAATTTTCCAAATTTTCTTAAGGAAAATTTGTCTATAAACTACTTTTTTCTATTAGAACAAACGCCGTCTGAATAATATCATTACAGAGTCTTCAATATATTTTAAATATTTATTATATAAATTATATAAATATGTATAGAAAATCGATCAATGATATATACCATACTTATCTATAATTTATTTATTTATTGATTCGACCATCGGCCGACCTATTCACATTTCACATAGAGATTATATAGAGTTATACGATTTTCATATTTATATTCATACATATATATAATAATAATAAGTTAATAACAAATATGGACAAAAGGGATAGCAAACAATAAATATAAATATATACAAAAATAATGCATTATTGATTTATATATATATATACGCTTTATAACTCAATATGCAGAGTTGGTCCTATACAACCATTTTATGGTGCGTCAGTAAGTTATCGTAAAGTAATGATTAAAATTCCATTGTTAAGTTATTATTATGTAAAAACAAACAATTTTTACATAATAAGGAACGTTCTGAACTTCCTTATTGTTCGAATTGAGGCATTACAACCTTCGCATAATCGCCATTGCCAAACCAAACCACATGAAATTAAAAATAAAAAGAAAATACGCTTTGATCATTTATGGTTTTTTTTTACATTACAAAAACTGAACATGTTTTAATACCATTTTCGTTTTGTTTTTTTTTTTATAAAAATTTACTTTCGTTAAAAAAGATTTTCCTCAATAATAATAATAATAATATATATTTTAAAATATTTAAAAATTTGCAGAATATTCTTGAGTATGTTTTGTATATATAACAATACAAAATTTGATTATGTATATTCAGGATATACTTGAAAGATATTATGAATATATGGTTATATATGGTTGGTGGGTGAGTAAGTAATTGTGAGTGAATGGATAAAGGAAAAGTTAAATTTGATATATATTATATATAGAAAAGAATTTAAAAAAAATGTGTTTATTTTGGTTGATTGTATATATATATATATATAATTTGTTGTATATATATATATAGAGAGAGATTAAAAAAAAATATTTACAGATTTTCCTTGTATTAATTCCTCAAAAGGAAAATATTGTTGATATATAATACAATATGAATTGTGTAATTTATAAAAATATATATATGTATATATATATATATATATGAAAGAAAATAATAAACAACTTTGATATTTTAATCACGCAATAAAATTATGTTTTTTAAAAAATAAAATCATATTCATATATATGTATAGTTAAGAGATCGTGTATTGTTATAACTTTTTTTTTTTTAATTCTATATATATACAATACATTATTTCAAAACATATACAGTGTTTTTTAACTCCCATTGTAAAATATTTTCTATATATATAGATATATTTATAAGGTAAAATTTTAAGCAGTAATGTAAACGAGAATAAATGTGCTTTGTTTCGTATACATACATATTTATATATACATTATTAGGATTACCTGTGTAATTCTTATGTATGCGTTTATTATTATATCAATCTATATCAATCTTTATATATATATATATACATTTTACATCTACATAAATACATTTTTAGATTCGTATATAAGTTTTACGATAAAGGAAATGAATATGCAGTGATATATAGATTGAAAATTATTATATATGGAAAATATAAAAAAACACTGTAATCAGGAAAAAACTTACACTGAAATGCCGTAAAAAATATGATTAAAAACATTATAGATTCTTACGCCATCCATATATATATATGTATATATGAAGGATAAGTTAACAATGCATTAACTTATATAACTATATATGCATATATGCGGGTATTTATTATATATTGTGTATCAATACTACTCAATATACGTGGCTGGCGTATATACTTGAATACTTTTTAAAAATGCATAAAAGATTATATATAAATATTTCATTTTACATATATACGTGATTTGGATTTATATTTAACTTTAAGATTTAAACTCAATCTATCTATACTCTATAGTATATATATATACTGATTATGTATTAAACATATTATTTACTTATATATATCGCGTATATATGAAATGATCATTTGTAAATTACATATATTTATCCTTTTGTTTTATGTATATATAATAGTTTCGTCCTAAAAATCAACTATCGAATCATTAATTAAATGTTTGAGGTCTTTGAACTCAAATAATGACAATTGAAATTAAATAATGTCATCAAGGGTTTGTTTTCTAAACAACTCCTGATGGCGTAAATTGGGGGAGATTTAAGTCACGAACTGTGATTGTGATGTATATAGTTGATAAAACATTCCACTTTAAATTCTGACTTTATACATTTTGTGGTTTGCCGTTCGAATCCTATAGTGAAAACTGGATACATTTTTTCCTATTTTTCTGTTATTTTCCGATTTTGAATTTTACATATAGACTTAAAGGTTTTTCCCATGGAATTGGTGTATACAATTGTCGTCACCGTAAAAAAAAACCCAAAATTATGAAACTGGAACAATAGAAATCACGTAATCGGACAATAAAACCAATGGTTGTTTTAAGGATTATTTTTTTGTTTCAAGAGAGATATAAAATTTGATGAAATAATTCAATTTTTGTGTTTTTCTATATAACAAATTCAATAAACACATTTCAAATGTAAATTTTTTATGGATATGGAAAATGATGTTATTATATTATTATTATATTTTGGTATATTTTGGTCATGTTATCCATATATATAGATACAGCTAAAGATTTTAATATCCCACTATCACTTGAAATATATATGTGTTTGAACAATCGCATATATATACATATCCTTGCGATAGATAATTGATATTATATTTCGTTGTTCGTTGTAACACGTGTCGCGAGTCAACCAATTTTTTTTTTTTTCAATTATATCCTCTTGATGTACTAAATAAATATATGTATAAAGATAAATTTCAATTACATTGTGATGTGTGTATATTAAATCAAATGATATTTACACCGATAAAAAGTAAATATACATCAAATATATATAGTGCGTGTATGCTCTACAATAAATTATATAACAACATATAGGATTTTGATTGGTATTTTTTTCATATATAAAGTATAGTACATATTAACAGTATATTCTTATAAAAGAATTTGTCTCTTTTGAAATATATATATATACATATATATGATTTTGTGTTATATAACTATAATAATGTATACATTTTGTGTATAAATTCAATGTATAACTATACTTAACATGAAAAGATTCTATGATGATAAACTTATTTATTATAAAGCAATATATATGGTTTGTGAATGTTAATATTACATTCGTCGTGATATATATTTACAGACATAACAGAGAAATAAAATAATTGACAATAAATAAATATTAGATAATAAACATTCCATAATATCTTATTTATAAATATACTGTGTATACAGACAGGTATAAATAATTGTGAAAATGTTTAACACAGATGAATGCAATGTAATATAAGGATTTACGCTACTTAATTTATACATTTTTTTAGTTATTTTATATTATAAATAATGTCAAAACGTATCTTGAATTTAATAATAAATAATACAACCGAATAGGATATTTTATCCAAACTATTTTTTTCATACTTATATACCTATATAGAATAGAATATATAAGCAGTATAATAAGTAAACAATTGATTTTTTTATAAGTATTTCATGCTGTGAACAAATTTGTATATATAAAGATATATTCATTGAATGGAAAATTGTTATATAATTTTTCACCATATGGATGTATTTAAATTAAAAAAAACTATATATTATATAGAGTGACTTATTTTAATAAAATATACCCTCATTTTTATCAACATAAAATATCGTTAAATTAATAAATAAAATTATTATAATTCACTTTTACACCATAATTAATATCGTTTTTTTTTCACAAATAAAATTTTTCTTTATATTTATATATATAATTGTATCAATTCTTACGTACTAAAATTAACGTGGTTAAATATAAATTTATCCACGGTGAAATACCTACGAAGAAAAATATTGAAGATATTTGGTATTCAGAGCACAATTTAAAATAATCTATTACTATAATAGCGCTTTTGTTTACTTTTTTTTATAAGGAAAAAAAACCATCATTTATATTTGGCTACACAGAATAAAAATAAAACGAACACAAAAATTTTTTTTTTCTTTTTCTTTCCACATATAAATATCGACTGTCTTTTTTTAATGTGTTCGGTATTTTCGCTAAATTTAGTTTCGTTTTATTGAGCAACTGGAAAATTGTAATAGTCTGTACTGTATAAAATAAATCAAATGAAAATATCGTGCATTGATATAGATATAGAATAATAATATCTCCATAGAAACCTAAGCGTGGATAATTTACTTCGCATCGAAAAGGTGATGTTAATTTATTCATTATCGTAGATAATTTATGGGCTCTGAATACGAAAAGCGTGGTTAAACGAAATATCTCCGTAGATATTTAACCACGCTGAGGCCTGAATAAACCCAAATATATATGAATAATTGCAACCCTTATTATATTTAAAAAAAATAAAAGGACATTCATTTAGATTAAAAAAAAAAACAAAATAAAGATTTAATCTTTAAATACTTTAAATGTACACGTACTTTAAAAATATATACAATATATTAATGTAAATAAAATATATTTAATAATATATAAATGAAAATAATGTATATAAAATAATAAATAATCATAAAATTAAATATAATAATATATTTAAATTAAGTTGATCTTTTTCTTTTTTTTTTATTTATCTATACACAATATCGATATTGTCGTCATTTCTGTATTTGAATCCTTTCCAAGTATATTATATTATTATTATTATTATTATTATTACAAAATGTTATCAAAATTTATTTATTTATCTTCCCCGATTTACAAATATACATTGTTTAATATTGTTATTTGGTAAATATTTACTTAATGGATGTTAATCTAAAATTGAAGAGTTGTGTAACGTACAAAAAGGATAATCATGTAATATTATTTTATATTTATATATATATAAATGTTTACTTTATTTATTTTTTTTTTGTATATATTAATAATTCTTTGTACATCCATCCATCAATCGTGTGGAGTTCATTTAAACATATAAGTTTATAAAAATTGTCCACAATTACACATATTAAAAAAAAGGAACATTATTATATATGTATTTATAAAAAAAAACTATATACCCTCTTATATTATACGCTTATAAAAATATATTTTTTATATACTTGAATATATTTTGAATAAATAAATGCATATATACAGTAGACTCGTGATTTAAGGTGACAATTGATTGCAGGGAGTACGTTCCCTATTTCACAGTTTACAGTTTACTCGAACACTATACTCTTTGCTATAGTTAGTACGGAGTAGTTTGTCGTAGAAAAATCTACTCTTACCTATAAGAGTAATCGAATGGAACGAAACTATGGCTAGAGATATCTATCAAATGTTGAGGTTTTGTCGTCAAATATCGAAATTTTGATTGATTTACCGTTCCTTACTTAAAGGCTATATAATACAAAATTTGAAAGCGTTCCCTATATATCGAAGTTTCCTCTGAATTCAATGGTTCCTTATATCGCTCATCTACTGTATATATACATTATTTTATATTATATTTGTTAAATGTTGTTAAAGTGATATACGGAAAATGTATATATTTATATTTATTTATTGGATTTGATTATTTTTAATTTGTTTTTCGGATTTAATAATATATATATATATATATATATATGTTGTTAATTGTAACAAGTTTATTTGTTCACGTTCTTTGTATTCGGCGGATACATTATTTATTTATTACACAATTATATATACTATTGAAATGATTTAGTTATTATAAATATAATATTCTTATATAACATTTGATTTGTCTACTATTTGTCGGAAATATAAAATTCGTATATATTTTTATTTATCTATTTATTTTCTTCTATTTGGTATGTATATTTTGGCGAAGTATAACCCCCTGTTACGCGGCGACAGTTTATGGGAAAATCAACTTATGTTAAGTATTTTAATTCTATATGTCATTAATCTATATAATAAAATAGTTTTTCTATATAGGGAAAATTCTGTACAAATTTTTTCCCATATATGGCATGATAGTTTTTCTAAATAAAATGTATGATTTTTATTTCGTTAAATTCGAACATTATTGTTTCAAATCATGGAATTTATAACTTGAAATCTGGATTGATTTTTTATTTAATTCTATATATCATCAATTACTCAATTCAGCTAAAAATTATCAAACCCCATTCCTCGATAGAGATGGAAAAAAACCATATATGGTTATAAAAAATCTATTGTGGTCGTTATATTATCAAGGTATGATTATGAATAGTTTTGAATAGACAATCTTTATATATTTAAAGGAAATTGTTAAGTATATATTTGGTACATTTATTGTTTTTGATATAATATTCTTGTGTAGTGATACAAGAAAAATATATAACCGATATAGAAAAGCTTGGATGAAAATGGTCAATATTGTTCAAAGTTGTTTTGTTATAATATGAAAAATTATATTCAAAGTTTTTTCTTCTTCCTTCTTCTTCTTCGAACATAAAGATATTTTGAACATTGAACTTTGAAAATTGAATGAGATTATTAAGATATAAAATATATCTTTCACCAAAAAATGCAATCAATTTTCTATAATTTTCTAATTATCCGTCGGTGTTTTTTTTTTTTATAAATTATTTGTATATCATGAAAATTACAGAAAAAAAAATGTTTAACAAATGTTAAAAAAAATTATTATTCACACAATTGAATTCTCTACACTACTGTTTTTCATCTATAAATATTAAATATGCATAAAAAAAATGTTATTCATATTATTGTTATCGATTGTTTTATTTTTTTTTTTGAGTGATGCTGATGCTTGATATATCAATATATCGTGAATAAATCTGTGTACAGATAAACAAAATTTATATTTAAAATCTCTTATACATTCAAAATTTGTTTATATTATTATTATATGTATTTGATGTATTTGATGTGATGATGGATTTATTGATGATTTGAGTATAGGGGCAAATTTATTTTTTTTTTGCATTTTCTGCAATATATTTTTGGTTCGTATACATACAGAATAAGTATATATAGGAATATTTACATTCATATTATATATATAGTTTTATATAACAGATGAGGTACCTATATTTTTTGTTATACAAATACTTAACGCATACACATTATTTATTAGGATGACTGTTTTATCATTTTTGGTTTTTTTTTTTTAAATTGAACTTTTTAATTTAAAATTATTATAGATTCGTTTTCTAAAAATGAAAACTATATAAGAAAACTATAAGAAGAAACACTTTTCAAAATTCACAGATAATTGTTAAAGGTTATAAAAAATTTAAAAAGTCTGACTTTTAATAATAGTTCTTTAAAATATCGACGTTATTTGTATTAAGGATATAATAAAACAAAAAAATTATATAAATATATATTTTGTTATATATTGTTACCCTAATATCCATATAAGTGTAATTATTAAATATACATACATCATTGTTTAATCGTGGCAATTTCTACATTTATAAGCATAACATAACTCTGAATGATGTACCATATATATAAAAATCGCATCTCAATTGAAATGGTTTTATGGGTAATATAATCGTATAATATACATTATTATAGAAAATATATATTATATGTTTATTTAATACACTTTATATATATCTCCATTCATATAATTGCCGCATTCGAATTAAACAACTCTCTTACAAATACACAATAATTTATATATATATATATGAAATAAACACTTAATAAATATTCAAAATCAAATTATATATATATGTTAGTCAGTATCAATTGAATTTTAAATTATATGGTAAATGAAATGCATTATTATTATGTATATATGCGAAGAATAAAATATATATACACTTGTCTTTATGTATTTTATATAGCGCATTTTCACATTTTATATACTAATAATTTTTTGTGCATAGTGCAAAGTTGTCCGGGTGTTCAATGACAAAATATCAAAATTCAATTCATATAATAATAAAATAATATATTCAACTACAAATGTATATATATAATACACCATATACAAACTTAAAATAATTATATATTGTATAATATAACCACTTGAATTTTTCTATAGAATTTTTTTATTTATTCCTTTATTCCTTTTCAAAAAAAAAAATGTACTTATATTAAAATAATTTATTTACTTTATTTGTACTTTTTATTATTATAATATAATAATAATAATAATAATAATAGTTCATTTTGATATTCTAAATCAATATACTATACATATATATTGATATGACATTACCCATTAACACACGCAAAATTTTCAATGGAATATAATCGTTATATATATATATATACAATATACATATTCAAATAATGGAGAATAATTTGATTAAAAAAAAAAAAAAAGTGAAATTTAAATTGTCACTTATTCAAATTAAAAAGGATACTTTTTTTTTTAAATATCTATTGTATACATATACAATGCGAACAATGACTAATACATAATTTGAATTAATATATATGCAAATCTATAAAAATTCACTTGATCGCCAAATATATATGAATAATTTTTAAAGTTTTGTTAATTATTTTTAGAATAAGAAAATACAAAAATATATACTTTTCAAATACTCTTTCATTTATCTTTATATATCTAACATATTATATATAAATCTTTTGAAACCATTTATATATCTCTAGTTATTTGTATCTTAAAGTTTTCTTCCCCCAGAAAAACTCAGAAATTGCTTGAATTTATGACAAAAATTGTTTATGACATGGTGTGGGGGATGACTAAAAATTAAAGAAAAAACAACGGCGTAATTTAACAAAAAAATAGAAAAGTAGATTTCTCGGAAAATCGTTAGTTTTTCTTTTGATTAGTTCATATAAAATCAACTGCATACAATAAAATATTTATAGATATTTTCACTTTATAACAGCAGACAATCTTTTTTTGTCATCCGACAACACCCTTCATCGTTCTGTTATGTTTGTCTCTTAATTTGTTGCTTTTACGTGCCGATAATTAGCCGTATACGATCAATCCTAATAGGAAAATATGCAACTTTGTGTGAAAATTCAGTTTCGACCGAAATATCCGAAAGTTACTCAAAATTCCTCCTCCCGTATATTTGAAACCCCGAATCTCAAACGAATTTTGTCAGAATTTTGCCGCCTGTTACCTGCTTTTTAACAACTACATATACAATACTGCAGAGTTCATATCCTAAAACATTCAAAATTATACTCAAATAAATTCCGACATGTATATTTTTATAGTAAAAACTTTACCTTTTAACTCTGCTTACAATAATATATACACATATTTAAATAACCTCCGCGTGCGCAGACAACGTTAAAACTAAAACAAATTTCTACGACTATATATACAACAATATATTTAAATTGCCATTTTGTAATAGTATAGTATATGTTGGTTTGTGTTAAGCCAATTTATAATAATTAAATGGTATAAAAAAGCAATAAGTAAAAATATAAAATTTTACAATTAAGAAATCTTATTACAAAAAAGAAATAAAAATTATTTAAAGTGTTAAAATCATTTTTTTGCGAATGATAAACTATATATAAAAAACTATGTATATATATTTGAATAAATTACAAATAATATTTTAAAATGAATCGTAAATATACAAAGAGCAATAAATTATATATAACAAACAAGTATATTAATAAAAAAAAAAAAAATCAAATCCTTTATTTTTCTGTATATAAAAAAAATACTATGTGTATAAGAAGTATAATATTATGTTTTGTGTTAAATTTTTATATACATATATTTCTAAAAGAATAAAAAAAATATCATCATCAGCATTTTCAGAAAAAGGATCAACATTTTCCTTTTTTCTATATATCGCATATATAACAAGAATAAGAGGGAAACATAAGAATTATAGAAATGAAAATATTTTCCTATATAGAAAAACTTGTGTGTGTTTATTATATCTACAAAATATATACAGATCTATATAAAATAAAATAAATCTTTATGTTGATGTTATTTACGTTTCCATGGCAATATACAAATATTTTATACACATAAAATGGAAAATAAGCCAATGAAAAGTGGGTGCTGGAACTTTTATTATAACTTTTTCATTTCAACATATATATATTCACAATAACCCCATAAATCGCAAATACATTAACATATATATATATACATATATATTGGTCCTTTATCATATCATTTATATAACTTTATATATATATATATATAGTACTGTGCATAAAGTACATTATATGCTTATCTAGAAAATAAATATATACATAACATCACATATAATATGAAAAAAAACAAAAAGAATTTCCCATTTTGTATATGTCTCTTTTCCCTCATCGACTCGCTTGTCACCGCACAATTATCAAAACGTGTGGAAAAAGTTTTTCCAAAGAAAATTATTTTCTTTTTCTATATACATATATTTTTATAATTTTATATATTTATATATAATATTGAAACTTTTAAAGTTATCTGTTATATATACAATTTTTTTTTTGTTGTATAAATAATTTTGTTTGAAAATATGGAATGAGTTTAAAAATGTTGATGTATGGTGGTATGGTTTCTATAATGATGATGACGATGGTATATAGTTATATATATGAATATATACATTCCTGATATATACAAATTTAATATACACACAGATCTTTCTAAACTAAAACATAAATTATTTGTATATGTAAACTTTGAGGAATTCATCAAATAAATGTTTTCGTATTTCACTTTGCTTAGTTATTTCTATATAACATTTCTATATATATATAAATGTATTATCTATATAAAAGTACAAACATTTATTGGAATTGTGTATATGGCAAAAATATATTCATATATACATAAAAATATGTTTTATAAATAACATTTATGTACATGTACATAAATTATTGTCATGAAATATGCTTTATTTATACATACAATATATATATAGTATAGAATAGATATACTAATAAAAAAGAAAATGAAAACAATTGAAAATTTTGTGAGCCAATGGTAAAATGGTGTTTGTGTATATTCCGTTTTATCATAAATTTATATATGCAGAGGTATTTATATATATATGAAAAAAAATGTATTTTTGTCGGGAAAAAGTGTATAAATAATATATTATATATAAATTTTTTTTTATAAATTGATATGAAAAAAAATAATACTAAAGTGGAAAAATGTCACAACTTTTGATAATAATAATAATAATATAACATCTATATATATGTATAATATACATATATATGATATTTTTTTTATATTACATTGCATATGTTTTTTGTTTCAATTGCTGTGTGCATATACAATATACATAAAAGAAAATATATATATATATATCGTGCAAAACCCATGATATATATAGAGTAAACGTTTGTGTATATTATATATAAACAAAATAAAATCGGTGGTAATATACATATATAGGAAAATAGGAAAATTGACAAAGCAAAAAAATAAAAAAAGGAAAATATATTTCTTATTAATATAATGGCATATTTATAAAAAAAACGCTTTTGTGCATTCAATTTCAATTTTTTTTTTTTATTATATTATTAGTATTTTTTTTTTGTATTTAATATATTGTACAAAGCTTATTATTATTTTATTTTTTTTTTTATTAGAATTTTTATATATATAATTTTATCGTATATGTCTGTGAAAATGATTCGCGTTAACATTTATAATGAAATTTTCTAAATTAAAGATGTATAAATATATTAATACTTCCTGTTTCATATATATATACACGTGTATATTCAGTATATAATTGTATGTTATTGCATTATGCATGATGATATAGAACAATTTTCTTTTAAGTATAAATCGATTTTCGATTTCATTTAAATGAATAATACAATATAATTTCATTTTGGTTTTCATTTCATCATTTACATTATCTATATATAGAGTATTTTATGATTGGGTAATTTTTTTTTTTTTTTTTTCGTTACTACGGCAGAATCGGTTTAGCGCCCGTAAAACCTCGGAATTATATTGCCGTGAGCCCGTAACGAAATCACTTAATCAGGTGATAAACTTTAGATGCATTGAATACACTTAAGTGATTTTGGGTGGTAAATCTATTATAATATGTGGATTAATTTATGAAATTTTGAAAATAAAGCAAACATATGAGATAAAAAAAACTTTTACTAAAACGAAATAAGAAAAAATCACTCATATGTTTTCAAACAATTGTCCAAGTTGCACTTTAGGTGGATTAGTTTTTAGATAAGATGAAATGTTTAATTTAAATAACTGATAATCAAAAGTAGGGGGAAATACTAGTTCAGGGAGGCTATTCCATAATCTTGCTGTTATATTGGGAAAAATGAATTTCCAAATAGATCCTACTAAAATAGATCCTATGAAAAACTAATAGATACAGAATATGAATGAGCCTTTTGTGAATTTCTCGAATTATAAGAGAAGTTAATTGGTTCAGGAATTAGCTTTAAAATTTCATTAGAGCATTCATGGTAATAATACCTATAAAATGTGCACAATGAAGCTACTGATCGTCTATGATCCAATGATTCAATGGAATTTGTTATTGTTTCATTTCTGATCAGCGAAATAGCGTGTTTTTGGATCCTAAACGTGTCTTATTTATTTAATCTTTACTTATTTAATCGTTAAAATTTCCACTTCAAATACAAATTTTTGTAAGCCATATTATACATCCTAATGAGCCTCTCGATAATGTTAAATTTACATCAGTTGCTGTTATACGGACATCATCCGGTGATACATTAAAATTGTATATTATTATATTATATAGCCAATGAAAGTTTGAACAATAAATATAACATCACATCTGGTTATTAATAAACCGAAGAATAAGAATATAAGAATATAAGAATATTAAGAATATATTTTAATCACTTTTACTTTTTGGTATCTTACTGCTGGTTCTTACTAAACCAAACCGATTCTGCCGTAGTAAAACGAACAAAAAAATAGAGTATAGGTTCCATAAAGACATTTTCTTTAGTGTATTAACTCTTATATCAGTTTGAAACGAATTAATATGGTTTAATTATTTATAAACAAATCAGAATAAAGTATAAAAAATCAAAAACCTATATATTTAAAATAAAACGGCAGCTCTGTCTAAATTGTATTATTATATATATTTATTACATGTAAATGATTTCAGTAAACTCTCTTTAAAATGCTAACAAAATACATACACATTCAAAATGGTATAATTATAAAATTTTTAATTATTCAAATTTCTTTAAGTTAAATATACAACTGTAATTTATGAATTCGAATGTGCAGAGATATAAATATAGTTTCAGGAAACAAGTACAAAAACCTACAATAAAAGATTGGATACAAGAACGACATTATATAAATGAATGCATCATATACTTATTTTATACATTTAAATATTTTTTCCCCACTAGTTTTAAAATAAATACAAGAAAAGATATACAGGTAAAATATCGCATGGTGGTGATTGATAAATTATTAACTTACCTTGAAATTAACTCAACGTTAAGAAGAGAGATATAACTGGTTTAATATAGTAAATATATATAAACAACATTCATCAACTTTATATATTTAAATTTTTTAAATTTTTTTTTCATTCTCCTCATACGTTTGCTTGGTATATTTTGTTTGTGCTATTTGAACATGCGATACTGTAAATAATAATAATAAGTGATAGTTTTTTTTTATTGTTTTGGTTATTATAAGTTTTCTAAGTTATAAGAAATATTATTATTATTATAGAAATATTTTTAATTTAGTAATAATATAATTAAAAGAACGAAAAGTTGTTTTTGGAAACAAATTAAATAAAATAATGATTGTGATTAATAATTTATTTTAAAACAAAGATATTTTTATCAATTAAATATAGGTTTTAATTTAACATACAAAATAAAAATCAATTAGTTCATAAATCAATAAATGTTTTGCTTAATTTCTAAAAAGTAAAATTAATTTTTTTATCTGTGTTAAAAAAAAAACCATTGTAAAAGAAGTGTGTTAAATAAGTGAATGAAAGAGTTAAATATACATATATATATATATAATATAGTATATGGTGGTTTTATTACGACTGATACTGTTATATTATTCTATATAAATTCAAATTATAAGAAATACAAAAATAAAATATACACCATTTATGACAATATAATAACATTATAAAATATTAATACAGGTAATATAATTTCCAAATATTATTAAAGGTTAAACAAATATAAAAACGTTACTATAAAAAAGACACACCACTTTGGATATTTATTTATTTTTAGAAATGAAATAAAAAATGTGTAAATAACATTTTTAATAATTAATTGTTAGATGAAAATATTATTATATTTTTTTCAAATTCAAATGATATTTTTAGTATTGTTGTTTTCCAAAATCGATGACAATACAAAATAAAAGATGTGTATATGTATAAAATTAATTGATATTACCAATTTAAGATATAGTTGGTATAATTTTGTTGTACCTCCTTTTTTCTTCTTTTAATATATAATAATAATGACTAATAATCTTTGGCTTGTTGATGATGATTCAACTGCAAGTAAAATTAAAATCCGTTTGTAAGAATATAACAACGAAAGTGTATATTATTTATATAAATAAATAACAAAAAAAATGATCGTAGGTTTTTTTAAAATATATAATAATAATAATTAATAATATTATGTTTTATAATTTAAATCCATACCAAATTAAGTATAATGTTTTTTATTTTTTTTATTTTTCTAAATTAAAAAAACAATCATCAACTTTTACCAATAATTATCTTTCTTTCTATTTCTATTTATTTTTTTTTAACTATTTAAAATTTTGAACTAATTTATAATTTTGGACATAACAACAAAACGGACGGTAGTTTTGCTGCATGCTTTTATTTAACATTTGAATGGTCTAATTTAAAAAAAAAATATATAGAAATTTATATTTTAAAATTTATATTAATTTAATTTATGTTTTTTTTTATTCATCACAGAATGATGTTAAATTTAGATAAATTTATAATAATTTGTATTGTATTAAAATCAATTACATCCGAATATATACCACCTGGACCAAAATATAAATGTCCTGTAAGGTAAATTTTATCATAAATCATTTTTGTACAAAAATATATTTTTTAAAATGGTTTAAATTTTTTATTTCTATACATAGGTCACAATCAATTTATCCGTGTGATTGTGTAAAAGAAAGTGATGCCGGTATTTATATAAAATGTGAAAATTCAAATTTAGCAAGTTTATCGGTTGCATTTAGTAATTTAGCCCTATTGAATGCACCAATTGAAGAGTTAATTTTAACTAAATGTCATATTGGTAAGAATTTATTTTATATTGTAAAATGATTTATGAATGGTTTTTTGTATATACAACAAATAATTCGCCGTTAGAAAAGTTTATAATTTTAAACTATTCAATAATTATTTTATAGATCATCTTTATGGAACATTATTTCATAAGATAAAAGTAAGAATTTTAAAAATTGAAGATACCCCATTAACCAAAATCGATGAACATACATTTCATGGAACAAATAAAACGCTACAAGAATTTTACATAAGAAATTCCAAATTTATTGAATATCCTCATTTAGCATTTAAGGTAAATTTTTAATCTATTTTTAAGCAAATGAATTCTCGGATTTAATCATAGAATATATAATATTATTATTTATTCTAATTTCATAATATATATACAATTATATACGCATAGATATTGAAAAATTTAACAATTTTAGAATTTGATACTCATAATATAACAAAATTAGAAAATGGAATGTTTTCGGAAAATGTACATTTAGAGAGATTGTACATAACAAATGGTAATTTAACTGCATTTCCAGTTGAATTGTTTCAGGTAAAAAAGTGATGAAATACATTTTTTTGTTTTTGTTATATTATATTAATAATAAATTAATAAATTTTTATTTATATAGCCATTAAAAAAATTGAAAACACTTGATTTACATGGAAATCATTTGGTGAATTTAAAAAAAGGACAATTTAAAAATTTACGTGATGTTGAAGTATTAGATATTAGTTTTAATAATATAACAAAATTAGAAGCCATTCAAATATCCGATTTAACCAAATTGGGATGGTGTAATGTATCACATAATTCATTAATTGAATTTACTCGGTATAATATAAATATTTAATTTATTTTATGATTTTCACTTTTTACTTTTTAATTAATTTTCGCATTCACTTTTTTTTTCATAATTATTTCAGCGGAACATTTGCAAGAAATTCATTATTGAAAGTATTGAATATGTCATTCAATAAAATCAAGCGTTTAGATTCAAATCATTTTCGTGGTATGCGATTTTTAAGGTAATTTTCATTAAAATCAAAAAAAAAAGTGGATTAATTATTTGTATATGAAAACGAAAAGAAAATCGTAAAATAAAAAATTGTATAAAGAAAAAATGCACCTCTCTCAAGTGCATAACACCATAATATAACATTTATATATATGATAATTTAATATCTATATATGACGAGCGGGTTTATTGACATACAATTCCTTAAATAAAACTTGATCACAAAATTTACAAATGTTAAATTGTGGGTGGGTGTTTATTGATTCAAAAAGAAAAAAAAATATTCTATAATTTTGTTTAAAAAATATATTCATAATAAAAAAAATGTATTATTATTTTATTTTATATTGTAAATACGATTTAAAAAAAAATAATAAATACATCTGCGAGTAGTTTATTGGGTTACAAAAAACGATATGGTTTTCTTTTAAGTATATTTGACTAAACTATATTATATTCAATTGCATTCTTCTATTCTATCTATTATTTTCAATTTTTAAATTTATTTTTTATAGAACTAAAATAAAGTTTTTGTATTAATTAAACAATTAACATTTATATTTTTCCATATGTAGACGTTTGTATTTAAGTGATAATATGATAAATGAAGTTGGACGTAGTACATTTGGATCCGTAACAAGAATTGGTACCATTGATTTAGCAAGAAATTTCATTAAAAAAGTGGATTATCTAATGTTTGCTCAATTAAATTATGTTGAAGTAAGTTCATATTTTTTTTTAATTACTTATATTTATATAATTATTTAATTTTGTTTTTATTTCTATATATATATATATATATATAGGTAATTGATTTAGCCGAAAATAATATAACAGAAATTCAAAAACAATCATTTACCGATTTGTATTTAACAACAATAAATTTAACTCGAAATGCAATATCCAAAATTGAAGATAATTCATTTCAAAATTGTGCAAATATTACGTTATTAGATTTATCGTACAATCAAATAAGTGATATACCAAAATATGCATTTGATTCAACAACATACGCAAATGAATTACAATTATCATATAATTTATTAACAGATTTATCTCAAGTAAGTATTTTATATATATAATTTATGAATTTTAAAATATAAATTTATTAATATTATTTTTTAGGTACCATTACATAATATGACAGGTTTAAAAATTTTAAATGTATCAAATAATGCAATTACGACGATACCGGTTAAAACATTTCCAAAACTATATGAATTACATACAATTGATGTATCACATAATAATATAACGACAATTGCAAATGCTGTATTTCAAACATTATTTTCATTACGTAATTTAAATTTAAGTTATAATGCATTGGAACAAATTAAGCCACCAACATTTGGTACATTACCAACATTATTGGAATTGGATATGAGTCATAATTTATTGACGGATATTGCTCGTGGTGCATTAACAAAATTAGCCAGTTTACGAATGTTATCACTGGAAAATAATCGTCTGGAGAAAATATTTCAAATACCAATATCATTGAATGCTGTTAATTTACGTAATAATTGGATTGCAAGTATACCGGATAATACATGGCCAGTTATGAATGCTCTATTGCATTTAGATTTATCCGGTAATCGTATTATGGACAGTTTAAGTTCAGAAACATTTCGTGGTCTGTTGACATTACAAAGATTAAATTTAAATTCAAATGGTATATCGAGAATACCATGGCAAAGTTTACAGGTTCTTTCAACATTACAATATTTACATTTAGAGGTAAAAAAAGATATTTTATTTTTTATTTGCAAAAATTAATTTTAGTTTTTATATAGAATAATAATTTAACATCATTGGCGAGAGGAGCATTTGGAAAATTACCAATTGTATTTGAAGTGAATATGTTTAATAATCAAATATCTAATATTAGGTAAGTTATTTATGGGATGAGTAATATACATTCATTAAACTTAAATCTATATATAATAAATTAATTGTATTAATAAAAATTAATTTACACTGTCAATAGTCAACGTGCATTCGATGGACTTTTACAATTGTTAACATTAAATTTATCAACGAATGCGATACGCGCAATACCGAATGAAGCATTTTTTGGTTTGGTATCGCTAAGAAATTTAGATTTATCACATAATTTACTTGAAAAATTAGATAATAAAACAAATGGTTTATTAGATGATTGTTTAAGTTTAGAAAAGGTATATAAATTAATTACTTTTTTATGTAGAAAGTGATTTTAACTATTACTATTTTAATTTACATTTCAGATAAATTTAAGTTATAATCGAATAAGTTTTGTGACACGTAAAACATTCCCATCGAATCGTTACATTCCATATCGTTTATCTGAAATCGATTTAAGTTATAATTTAATGCCGGTCCTTACGTATGACATAACATTTGGTACGAAAAAAGTTAAACATTTAAATATTTCGCATAATTATGTTAATGATATACGAAAGGGTATCATTGGTAATTTGAGTGCATTGGAAACATTAGATTTATCATTTAATAATTTAGAAGATTTGAATAGAGAAGTGGATATATTTAATTTACCCGCAAATATAACAAATATTTATTTACAAAATAATAATCTATTTGATATGCCAATGAAATCATTTGAAAATCTAACCAATTTGAAAATATTAGATTTACGTAATAATCAATTGGATACAATCGATTTGAAATTAATTGATAAAGTTAAAAATGGTACCGATTTATATTTTGAAGGTATATAAAAATTAAATAATTTAAAATGAGTTATAAAAAAAATTTTATGTTATTAATTACCAAAAAATTTTTTTTATTTTGTCAAATATATAGGAAATCCAATAAATTGTGATTGTAAAATACGTCCATTAATACATTATCTATATCGTACAATTGCATCACAATCATTTTATTCAAATATAATATGCAGTAAACCGGAACACAATGAAGGACAAATGATAACATCGGTAAATGATGATCATTTTAATTGTATTGGAAATTTAACATCGGAAACAGCTTTAAATGAAAATTTTGATATATTACCTGATATAAAATTTCGTGATATTTCATTGTACGCGGTTAAATACTATATATTTTATTTAATCGTTTTTTTTCTAATTCATATATATTACTATTTCATTTCATTTTACAGTTCACAAGGTAATTTAACAATTCAATGGTATGTTGTACCGCAACACAAAGATATTGCTGATTTCTATGTAAATTTACGTGATGGAGAAAATAAAATATTTACTGAATATCATTTGCCGTACTATCAACGTCGATTTTCGATGTTTGGCAGTGAAATACCATCGAACGGTGACTATTCAAGATATTTACAAATTTGTGTATTGGCCAAAAACAGTATTGGTGATATTGGACATTTTTTCCCAAAACAATGTGTTAATTTACAAAATGATTTCGATACCATTAAATATAAATATCCATTAAATTCAAAATCAATTTATAATATATTAGATATTTATAATAAAAATATACAATCAAAATATGAAATTCAATCATCATCACCGTACATGAAAAGTTCTTCGAACAGTGTTTATAGAAATTTTATTAATTATTCATCATCATCATCATCATCAGTCTGTGTTATTATAATCATAAATATTATTTTATTTTATTTTAATTAAATTAAATATAATTCATAATCATTTTGAGATTATTTTGAATTTTTAACAAACAGAAAAAATAAAAATGTAATAAAAAAAAGATAAATTTTAACTGAATTATATGTGATTTAGAAATTATAAATAGAGATATATATAAAATGAAAATGTTGATATAATATTTTATTGTAACAAATTTGAAATTACAAAAAGAAAAAGAAAATTATATAAATATATATGTTTATTTTATTAATTTAAATTATTTATATTTATCCAATTATTACCGGACATTTATTATCGCGGTGAATCAAAAGTCAACTGTTTACTGAAATGTTACTTGCAAGAAAAAAATGTACAATTTACTTATATTAAAATCAAAGAGCACGTAAAACATAATTGATATCCGTTTTATATATGAAATGTGATAGGGCTTTTTATTATTATATCTTGAATATATGAATATATAATACGAAGGTAGGTATATATTATTGTAATATATCAATAAGCGGATGGAAGTCGTAAAAAACAACAAATATTATATAGACATTGACTTAAAAATGCATCATTATATAATTAAATAATATACAATTATAAATATCACGACATTTCTGAATATATCCCAATATATTCAATAAAAATTAATTTTATTTAATTAAAACTACCATTTTTCTGTCTTCAGAATCCTGTACAAAATAATTCAAAATAACAGCATGATAACAGGCGAAAATTAATTTATTTTAATATAGTTATTTATAATTGAGTGAAAATCTTTTAATAAAATAATGAAAATGTATAAATCAACAACGTCAATATAACATAACAAATGCACAGGTTGATTCCTATATAAGATTCCAGAAGATAGTTTCTAATGTATAAAAAAAAAAAGATTCGGAATATTTGATTTTCTTTTCCAGGTAAATTTTCTGATAAAAATAATATCAAATCTGATTCAAATTAGTTGTAAATTGTGATAGATTATGAGTGTTTGGTAATTATTTTTACAGAATTTTCACAGAATTATAGAATCAAAAATTCCTAATCCGTGTGATTATAAATAAAAAAAATGTATACTATAGTAACATTTGTTTTTTAAATGTACTATAGCCGCATACAACACAGAACAGACAGGATCCGATAAAGTTTTGTTATTAAACAAAATTAATTATACAACTTATTTGTGATTAATTTGTTATATTGTTCATAAGTATATATAGTTTATTCAGAGAATTAAATCACATATACATCCTATCGCAAAAAAAAAAAAAAAGATATGAAAAATATCAGTTTCGCTTGCCATATACTCTTTTGTTTTTTTTACCGACCCATTGACTTAAATGTTGTAATATGAGATTATATTTGCAAATATCAAAGTTTGTATATATATTCATAGTATGTGACCATACAATTTTTTTTTATTATTTTATATACAAATTAAAATATAGACTCTGTATATATTATTATAGAGGATATACATAAATATATAGTATATATAACGATTATATCTCATCATATCGTATATCTTATATTATAATAAAATAAACCCGGCAGGTAAATCAATATATGCAGTCTATACAAATACAGAAAATTACTATACCATCTCTAGAATCATGCAATTTAAATGTAGTATAAAAAATTTTGACCAAAATCAAAAAATTTGATATTTAAAAAGATTATTGTTTTGAATAAAACTCCAATTTAAAGTTGTATTTGTTTAAAAAAAAAACAAAAAAATTGCATAAATGTAAAAAAATACACATAAAAAAAACCATAATAATTTTGTTATCTTATATCTATAAAATGTATATTTGATATACCAACAAAAAACAAAAAAAACAATCATATTTATAAATACACATAGATCATTACGTACAGGTATATTTTCATTCGATATATTGTGTATTTTTATATATACCAAATAATACCACCAATACGAATATTATATTAGTTATAATAATACATTATTAAAAAAAAAATAAAAAACATAAAAACAACGACAACTAAAACTTAAAAAGTAATACTCGTTTATAACAAATTTATTATTATTATTATTAAGTAAAGTAATGTACAGGTAAATAGACGTCAAATCTCGCGTTGAAAATATTTTATATTTTATATAATCGTTGTTTTTTTTTTTTTTTTTTTTTTATTAAGCTCTATTTGCGTGTGTGTCTTTTAATAATAATAAATACAAAATAATTATAGTGATTATAAATATTTTTGTGATTAATTTTTTTTTTTTTTTGGTTTTATCAAATGATTTAATTATTTAATAGTTATCCTTTTAATATTTTGATTATTCTTCGAGTGTATGTGCATATTTTTTTAGATGATATAAATTAATTCTTTTTTATATCAATTACTTATGTATAAAAACAAATAACATTTTAATGATATATTTTATCTATATATAATATATAATTTTTTTTTTATAAATTGATAAGATTCGTGTGTGTACTTTTTTTTTGTACAATGATTTTGTAAATAATTTTTTTATTGTGACAAAAAATACGTAGGAAATAACTAAAAATAATTTAAGAAAAAATGTAAGTGTTACAATTCATCATATATATTAAAATATGATAATGAATATAAAAAAAAAATAATTTTTTTAGTTTTTAAAATGAATTTTTAAGTGAAAGTAAATATAACGCAAATAAAAATATTATTAAAATTTGCATTAAATTTTAAAATTTAATATGGAGAAAAGTAAAACATTTTTAATATTCTGATATACAATTCAAAATAAAATAATGTAATATTCATCATAATTATAATAAGTTGTATTATATTAATTAATATTTATTGTAATTATCTTAAAATTATTGTATGCGATATATATATTATAATAATATATACAATTCGTGAGAATGCATAAAAAACAAAACTTTTATAAACATTTTTTTTTTTTTTAATATTAAAATTGTTTATTAATAAAAATATACTCTGTATTTAATAATCATTAAAAAAAAATAACGCAAATATTTATTTTTTATATATCGTTTTTATTGTCTAGAAATAAATATTTAAGATGCGATAAGATTTATTATTGTTTTATTTTTTTACATGATCATCGCATTCGCATCACCACCACCACCCAATAATTTTATTTGTTTGGTTGGGTTTTTTTTTTTTTTTATTTTACCTTATTAGATTCATTTTTTTTTCTGTTAAATCAGTTTTATATCAACTCAAAAATATGTATAATATAATTTATATATAGCTTAGCTTTTAGACGGTTGTATATATTGTAGAGCAAATATATTATTTATTTTATTATTTATATATATGAAAGTGCAAATATATATATATAATAATGATGCTGTTTAATTTTATTGTATATCTATCAGGGTTGTGGAGTCGGCCCAATTTTCGATCGACTCCGACTCCGACTCCAGCTTTATAGAATTTTATAATGTTTTAAGGGAAATAAGTTATATTTAATGATTTTACATATATGAATTAACTACATTTATAATTCTTATTAACTTCATTTTCATTTTTATTTTCGGATTTCCATTTAATTTACTAATAAAAATAATAAATAATTTCATTTAAATAAGGCATATATTCTTTATTCTCCCTTAAAAATTACTTCTTAAAAATAAAATGGCATCAATCAAATCGGCTTTCATATTTGCTCGCAAATTTGATTTTATTATGCGTAAAGCCGAAAATAAACGCTCCATATTGACTTGGGTTGGTGGTAGTGCGGTGGCTAACAGTGCAGCATGTTGTACAATTTCTGGATATTTGCTTATCGCACTACGCACATCTAAATTGCTGCTTCGATCGAATTTTTCCACCGTCTTTAGGCATTCATTGAATTCTAAACAGAATTTATCAGTTTCTGCCATGCCATTTTTTATAAAATACGCATATACAAATATTGTTATGGGGATTTAATATATATGCACTGCGAAGTGTTTATACGTGAATATACGATATTCTACATTTTCCATTAACAAATGCCATACCATTTTTTACTCCTATATATAAATTGGGTTTAGTATACTCAATTATTCAATATTTGTATTATAAAAGACAAAACCTTCTGATGTTTACTTTAATAATTAATAATATGAGGAAATCAATGAAATTTAAAAAAAAGTGAAAAATGTAATTGATTATTAATGTGTTGGAGTCGAGGAGTCGGTCCAAATATTTCGACTCCGACTCCGACTCCACTCAAATATAACCGACTCCTCGACTCCGACTCCGACTCCGACTCCTCGACTCCGACTCCGACTCCGACTCCGACTCCGACTCCGACTCCGACTCCGACTCCGACTCCGACTCCGACTCCGACTCCGACTCCACACCCCTGATATCTATATATATAAAGCGAAAAGATACAGTCGAATAAAGATGAAATATTTATAATATATATATATATATATATGGCGTTCGTTATGTATATATACCAATAAATATATGTTTACACGTTTTATTATATATATATATAATTTGTAAAATTATAACTTTAAATTGTGGCTGTTGTCTGTTTGACACAAATTATGTTGATTTCTTTCTGTTTTTATTTTTATAGTTTTTGCTTAAGTGCGGCATTGAATTTAGAGATGCTAAATATATAACTTGTTTTTTTTTATCTATATCTATCTATATTCAATGATATTTTATTATATGTATATATGTTAGAAGAATTTTTAATATCTATATTGTTTTGTTTTATTAGATATTTTATTATATTTATTTTATAAAACATAACTCGAACTGGACATTTTTTTTTGCTATTTTACCAAAAGAATAGAATATTTCGAAAGACGCATGCGCTAAAAGTAAATTAATTATATTCTATAAAATAGAATTTTTTTGCAAACAAAATTTTCCGGAAAATTCAATTTGGATTTAATTTTCCAAATTACAGGCATAGTTTCTCTACAATTTTCTCTCGCATAATTAAAAAATTCAATCAATTTCTGATATTTCGTAGAAGAAATCTGGAAAATTTGTTCGTTTGTTTAAAAGATATAGTTGATTTTCCAAAAAATTGTATGTATAATTTGTTCCATTTTGGATGTACTCTATAAAATGTTTTGTACCTATATCCTCAGGTCGTTCACTTTTACAGTATCCGGAAAATGTATTTCAATTTATTATAAAGCAACTAATTAGCTGTGTGCCGTTCAAAATATCATAACCTCCTTGAAATCTGGGTAGTAATTTTTTCCCGGCTCCGGCTATGATATAGAATATGTAATGAATCGTTAAAAAATTTTTTTGCAAATATGAAATCTTACTTCATAAAGTTATATTTGTGAGAAAATAAAAGAATTTCCCATGTATAAATAAAATATTCAAACAAATCCGAAAAATATTCTCTGTTAATTCCGACAGGAACTGCGGTATGGACTATTCAATTTCCTTTATAATATAATATATTTTCTATCTGCTGATGATTTAAAAATGATAATATTTTAAAAATCTATGAATAATCTTTTTTCAATTACATACAGAAACAAGAATTAATTAAATTTTTCCGAATTTCTATATCCTAAAAAAATCATTAATTCTTCTCAAATTATATTACAAATCTATACAAATATATATAATACAATATAATCTTTTATTTAATGTGTGTGGTGATAAATTCTCGTACATTTACACATAGCGGAATAAAAAACATTATTTATATGAATATATAATATAAGATTTATTGTGTATATTTCCAATTAAATTTGTTAATTTAAAAAATAAATGTACGAAATATGAGATGAACTTTGGAAAGTAAACAGCATGAATTAGTGTGAAAAAAAATATATATATAATATATATATATATGCTTTATCACACAAAGATAATTAATAATATAACTCTTCGCATATAAGAATTCAATTGGCAATGCATTAATAATATTTAATTATTTAACAAATGTAATAAAAGATATTTATTTTTTTCTATATAGATATGATTTATTTTCATTTAAACATTAAAGCATGATAATGAAAGAGAAATAATACCAATATGAACCAAAAATCACTCACATTCGAGGTACAGATTTCCAGATTGTATTCATATATGAACTTTTCAATCATTTAACTAATTATCTTTATAGTTTTTGGCGAGAAAATTTGAATGATTTTAATTTTAGTTTAAACAATCTCTATTTCAATATTTTGATATTGAAAATAATTTTGCAACGCTATGCATAATTTAATAAAATTAAATATAAGTAAGACAGAATGTCAGTAAATCTTAAATGCTATGCAAATTTAGACCGGCATTAGAAAGAATATATTATTAATTAAGAGACATAATTTTCAAAATAAATATCAGGAAAAGGAATATTCGGATTTGATTATCATCATTACATTGCGAAACTAGCATTTAGAATATAATAATTTTCCGTACAAAATTTAAATATTTAAAATAAAAGCAATGAGCTTAATTAACAGCTGATTATCAATAGATTTATTACATATATGAATTCGAAATATCTCTATACGATAGTATATATATAAAAAAAAATATCTATATATACAATTCTGACATGCTGCAATGCTTATTATAATATTAAACTATACTTTGTCATAAATTATATAATATGTTTATAATTATATTGAAATACTTTTAATTATACATCAACATTTGCATTTGCATAATAATCCAAGTAATTTCGATATACAATTTATTATATATTTAAGTATATAAAGAAAAAAAAAACATATTAAAATTAATATAACAACAAGTCTATTATTGCAGTGATGTTGATCGTATAATCATATATGAAGTTGAAATTATTACATAAAAAGTTTATGCGTTGAGTTGAGATTATGATTTTGTTTATATGCTTATAAATACTAGATTCATATCTATGCAATATATAATATATTAGATTATATAGTTTAAAAAAAAATACAAAAAATAAAGTATATGCACTAAAAAGAAAATGAATTTAATGAAACGAGTCATTTATTATTATTATTATTCGTATATATGAGCGGTATTCGTATTTGTATGTAAAAAAAAAATACATACGAATTACGAATATAATAATAGACTTAAAATTATTTAATAATGAATTAAAAAAAAAACAATTCATACATAAAGGTTATAAGCAATTTACTAAAATAAATTATATATTTAATATTGTTATGTATAGTTTCTCTATTACATAAGATCAACAATTGATTTTGTTGTGCCACACAACCATCATATATTCACATTCATTATGGTATAGTATATATTTTCGTTTAAATATGCGAAGGCATTTTGTGTATGTATTTGATGAATAAAATTATAATTTTAATATTTCGTAAACAAATAAAATAATTTTTATATATACTATGTAAAGACTATGTAAAGAAATATATAAATCATATATAATTTTGCAAAAAATTTTGTTAACTGACTGCGAACAGCAGAAAAAACAATGATTATACAATGATTTATTATATAGACCTGTGTTTTTATTATTTATAGAAATGCAAATCATAATTTATTTTTTCTAACATAAAATAACTGACATAACTGATGAACGACACCGGTGCAACAGAAATATTTATAATAATAATTTTGTTAATTTTATTCACTTTTAATATACTTTAATTTAATTTTAAAATTATAAATAATATCTTTTTAATTCAATCCACTTTAAATCAATATAGAAATAAATTAATTTGTCCAAATAGTTTTTTTTTGTATTTATGCAGATTTAAAAAAAAAATTACCATTATAAAAACTCACCTTTATTATTATTTTTAATTAACATTAAATTAAAATAATTCATATTGTGGTTTTGTCCCAATTTAATTGGCGCCGACTGTTGATATATAAATTATCTGTTTATTATAATAAATCAATATATAAAGTAAAATTGTCCGATAAGTGGAAATTTTTTATCATTTATTTTTCAGCAAAAAAAATTAAAACAACACACATTTTTATAAGCAATCAATTATATATACAATATAATATAATATGGCCGGGGTTTATTAATAAAATCGTAAATAAATAATTAAAAAAAAGATATCAAATTGAGTGTTTTTAATTTTTGCATTACAGAGTAAAGAAATAAAATATTTATTTAATTGAGGACAATAAAAAAACCGTAATGGAAAGGTATTTGGAAAGATATTTTTACTCTATAAGAACAAAGCGATAGATTTTTAAAAGAAAATCGTGTAAAATAGGGAAAACTTCAATATTATTTTGTGAAAAAGCATAATGCAGAATCATCGTTTTTCAAATTACAGAATTTTCATATTTCAACTCGTCAATTTTATATAAATACATTTAAAAAGGTTACGATGAAAAAAAATACTTGAATATATATTTTTCATTCTTAAGTTCTTAAAATATTACAATTTTAAATTCATCTAAAAAATTAATAATTTTTTATATAAATATTTTGTTATCACACGTCATATACTACAATAATATAAATAAAATATAATATTTCAATTCTGCTAAAAGATTAATTCAAGTAAAAATGGATTCTTAAGTTTATAATAATTTTATATATGTATAATATAGTATTGACTATTGACATTATAAAACCAGAATATTTATCAGTAAACAAAATATACAAATATGAATTAATATAATCAAGGAATTCCCCAACATATATATATTGTATATGCATATGGAGATGCGATATTTAAGTTATTTATTATTATCTATTATCTATATATATGTATATATTTTCCAAACATTATATACATTTTAAACATTTAAATTACCGTGACTTCTGATGTCACCTCGAATATATTTTATTTTATTAATTATTTTTTTTTTTTGTTTATCTTACCTTAAATTTTTTTTTTTGTATTATATCGGAATAATTATTATTTATAGAGACAATAATATATAATAAGATATATCAATATAATATATATACAGAGTGGTAATTGTAGAATATACGATCGATTTAATATTTCCTTGATTGATTTTAGTAAAATACAAAATTTGTTTATATTTATACAGATTTAATTAATATACGCGCATAGATAATATCGCACGATTTGCTTTTAAAGGTAATTTTAATTATCTTAAATAAATTATATATTTTTTTTTGTCATTATTTCAATTCACAATCGCAGTTAAACATATTATTTTTTTTTAAAGATATCAAAACACCCAGTACATACACAGTGCGACAATTAATATTCCGGATTGGTCCTAGGAAATACATTAAAAACATGATTTTTGAAATTTTTGTTTTTTATTTTTTCAAAATATACTCCTCCTGATTCAATACAACTGTTACACCGATTTAATAATGATTCAAATGCGTGTTCCAGCTCATTTTTGTGGTATTGCCTCTAGTGTGCGTATAGATGCTGTTTGAATGGTTTCAATATCCTCAAAAAAACTTCCTTTCAATTTCATTTTAAGTTTTGGGAACAAGGAGTAGTCACATGGTGCTAAATCAGGTGAATACGGTGTATGATTTAACACACAGACTTGATTTCGAGCCAATAACTGACGAACAATAAGTGAAGTATGACTTGGTCCATTATATCCTGTCACAAACACCAACTATCTGATTCACGATATTCAGGTCGAATACGACGAATCCTGTCCATCAAACTCTTCAAAACTTCGATATAATATGCGCGTTTTAGCCATCTAAACATTTATACCACTCAAAAACTTGTGTTCTACCCATACAATTATGGCTATTAACTTGCTGCATCGATTTGAACGTTTCTGTTGCGGATTTACCAAGCTTTGCGGTGAATTTAATGACTGCTCTTTGTTCCATGTTAAAATTTCTACTTCAACTAAAATATTGTTTCACAAGAAATGTCATAACTTTTTTATTTGTCAACCAAATGCAATGAAATTTTTACAGACGATAGAGAAAACATCAAGCTTCAAAACATGTTCCATCACATAGATCGTCCCACTGGTTATTGAGATATGGTTTGAGTCCGGAATATTAATTGTCGCACTGTGTATATAAATAGATATTCACAGAATGAATACACTTTACTAACAATATACAATAAAAAAATGTGTATGATAACATTTTTAAAAAGGCTAATTATATTAACAACGATAATGATGAGTACAAAACTAAAGATAACCGGCTATATAAATACTACGCGTATTTGTATAAATTAATATTTATTTAAATCAACAAGATTCAAATACAATACAAAATATAAATAAGTGTATATAATACACATATTTAACAATCTGCCACATTAGACATTACCCATCATAATATACTTCATATACATCATTATAAAGCTTTAACAATCTATACAAATTAATATAATAAGCTAAACCGTAACATATATATACAATTATTAGTTAGTTTGGAGTCTTCTTAAGTGGACACAGACATCAGGTATACTACTTACTTACAGTAAGTACAAATACAAAAGAAATTATTGTTATGTTTTAACATCTATAATATATAATAAAAAGATAATTGTAAAAAAAATAATTTGCAATTTCTTACACTGTTTATTAGCAAAAAAAAAGGTATCATCAATATATTGAAATGAACAGTTTAAAATTGTCTATTATATGGTGGGGCCCGGGTAACTTGTGATTCTTAGTAATTTTTATTGAGGAAATTTTGTTTAATTTTCTAGAGGAAATTCAATTTAATTTTCTAGAGGAAATTTTGTATAATTTTCTCGAGGTAATTTTGTATAATTTTATGGAAGAAATTCTTCGGGAAATTCGGTATAATTTTCTAAAAAGAAATTCGGTACAGTTTGCTACAGGAAATGCACTTTAATTTTCGAGAGGAAATTCGATATAATTTGCTAGAGCAAATTTTATTTAATTTTATATAGGAAATTCGGTATAATTTTCTAGAGGAAATTCAGTTTAATTTTCTATAGGAAATTCATTTTAATTTTCTATAGGAAATTCATTTTAATTTTCTATAGGAAATTCAGTTTAATTTTCAATAGGAAATTCAGTTTAATTTTCAATAGGAAATTCAGTTTAATTTTCTAGAGGAAATTCAGTTCAATCTTCTATAGGAAATTCAGTTCAATCTTCTATAGGAAATTCAGTTCAATCTTCTATAGGAAATTCGGTATAATTTTCTAGAGGAAATTCGGTATATTTTTCTAGAGGAAATTCGGTATATTTTTCTAGAGGAAATTTTGTATATTTTTCTAAAGAAAATTTTGTATTACATTCATCGAAAGGTTGTTTTGTAAGGATAATCTGAGTTTTTTTTTTTAATTTTATTAAACAGTTGTTTTGCTTATTATTGCGTGAAGGCAATATATGCGAATGAAGTGTGAACTCATATCTTTCATAAAATATACACAATTTATTTTTTTATGTATACCTACCACATATCATAAACTTTGCATTTTGAATGGTATATAATATAAAAAAAAAACATAAATTTTTTTTATTGACAAGTTTACGATAAGTTTATATACTGTTTGTGGAGAAATTAATTATTTATTTTTACAATGTTTTAACCTTTACCATCTTATTACCTTACGACCAATTATTATTATTATTATTATTAATATAAATATATATTTAATGTTTATTTAAAAAATTACTTAAAATAAATATATTGGGTTTCTTCAAAAAAAAACATACACAATTTTTTTATTCTCTATCTAATTTTCGCGTACAAAAATCGACGATTGGTTTTTTTAGCTACCGAAAAACAGACTTGTTTGTTGTTCGTTTCATAATTTGTTACATTTTACGATGTCGCAAATAGCTGCGTATAACCAACGGCCACAGGGAAAAAATATTCAACTCTTTGCGAAAATTCAGATTCAAAAATAATCGGAACCTTTTTTTTACAATTCGGAAGGATTCAAATCCACGATCCAAAAATGTTTTTTATAAGAATTTTACGTTTATATTTTTATCAACTACACATAACAGAACATACATCAAATGGGATTCCTCAAATAATATATATTTTCAAATAAATAATTAAAAATACATTATTTTATTAACGCATATTTTTAATATAAATGAATTTTGTTTTTTCATTAATACAATTTAACAATTTTAAGTAAAAAACTATATATTTAAATAATTTTTTATGAAAAAAAAAAAACTATTTGTGTGTTCCATCATCGCAATATTTTTACAATTGGTAATATAGTATATTTTCATGTTTGTTAATAAATAAATAACAAAATATAAAATTAAAAAAAAATAACAATTTTATGGTACATTATAAATTATATATAAAAATTCATGTAGTACTACTTCTATCTATAATATAATTAATATAATTTATTCAAAATTGTTTGTTTTTTTTTTTTTGTTATTTAATTATTTGCAGTTTATATATATTTTTTATACATCCATAATAATAATAATAATAATAAAATCGTCCTCGAAATTAATTGTTCAGTTCAGTTTGTTGTGTTTTTCTATTTATTTATATAGAAAAAAAAATAATTATAATTAAAGGTATTTGTGTATTTTTTTTTTTTTCTGTATAAAATAAATTTTAATCATGCAATTTAATTATATATAAGTATATATATTTTTTTAATTATAATTAAATTCATTCAAAAACCACTTATTCAAAATGATATGATATATAGAGTTATCTGGATATGTATTTACATTCATTATTGTATTAATATAGATGATATTAACAATAATAATTTATTTTAGGCTTCTGATGATGAGTGCAGTTAAAATATTTACATTTAAAAAAAAAATCAATTTAGAAAAAATTCCCCAATTTTCAATATTCAAATTAATTTTATTAAAAAAAAAAACAATAATAAAAAAAATTTACTTCTTGAAGACGTCCCAAATCAATAAAAAAAATAAAATACAAATAATAACTATAAAAACCCCATCGGTTTGTGTAGCAATGCTTCTGTTTAAAGACAATATAAGTTGCGAAAGAAATCTCCTCTAGATTTTATATTTAAAAAATAAAATAAATGACAATTATAAAAATATTATTTATCTTCTTTTTTTTTCATTACAGATTACTATTACTACGGATATAATTTACACAATCAGAATAAAAAATTAATCAATTCATATTGATTTTGAATGATTATATATTACACGCTGAATATAAAAGAATTACATTTTTATAATGTGTTAGCGATTTTCAATTCAATAATATTATGATATTAAAAAAAAAATCTATTTTACATATATGAAAAATTGTTAATTAAAATAAAAATTAAATAAAATGAAAATAACAACAAATAAAATTCTAAAAGCATGTCGAAAAGAATTTCGATTATCTAATTGTGGATTTAATCATATGCCACCGGAGGAATTAGTTAGATCACAGGTAAGTGCGTGAGATATTGCAAATGCAATATAGACAATTGAAGTAAATTTAATTATTTATTATAAGAAAATTTATTAATATTTATATATATATATTATACATTTTTACGGTTCGTTTGTTATACCGCATATATAATTCGCGCATCTACTATATATATAAATGTTTCTTATTATTAATATATATTTACAGATGTGTTCGAATGAGTGTATATTATATATTTATTAAATACAAAAATTATTTATAATTAAGTGTTTTATTATTGTATAAATATTTTCCGGTAATTATTTTATATAAAATGTACGTACTGTGCTTTTGTTTTTGGAACGTGAAAAGAAGATTCTTTAATTATTTTATAATATATTATTAATTGAATAATAATAAAAATTTTTTATAAATATGATAGTAATAACTATATATATAACGACAAGGTTATTTAACAACCATTCAATTGTTTCATGTAACCTAATTAATTTCTTTAATACATTACATACCTTTATAGCATATAAAACAGTTCAATGAATTGTTATTATTATGTTATTGTCTTTATATGTATAAAATATTATTAAATATTTATATATGGGATTTCTCATATAAATGGAATAAAATTTATTATGTAAATTTTAATATATTTATTATTATTTGTCTCATATGGCAAGACAACATTCAAATTGCTATATATATTTATTAATATTTTGTTGGGTCAATCAATTTTTTATTTTTATTTTTGACCATTGATGAAAAACACAACGCGTCTTGAATATTATTATTATAAAATATATAGTTTAATTGTTAATTTTTGTATTATATTATGTATTTATGTGCGGTCTTTTATATATGCGATGATTGCCTTTTAAAAATATAATAAATATTAATTATAAATTCATTACACATAATTATATATATTTATGATTTATTTATTATTATATATTTTATATAACACAATCTATGATATAGAGACGTAAAAATCTATGATAGGGATTTTATTTATATATATAATTATAATATTTCATAATAAGTTTAATTTTATTATTTTTCCATTGGATTGACTCTTGACAAGAATTTTTTTTTCCTAACTGGAATTTTATTCAATCTCTTCCAATTGAGTTTACAGGATTTTATGGTTTCAAATATTTATTCCGATAAATAGAAACATTTTATAATGCCAATAGAATTGAATAAAAACACAAATTATAAAATTTAATAAAATTAAACGCGATTCCGTACTTTAAACATGGATAATTACTCAAAAAAAACATTAAAAAACATTTTTTTCTAATTCGAATATTTAAATCTTGTTCTTTTTTTTTTAATGCAATATAATTAATTATTTTTATTTTCTTTCAAATTATATCTATGTATATAGTGGCAAACACGTACAAAAAGTATATTTTATTTATTATATCGATGGGTAATTGGATTATTTTTTATTGGTGCTGTTGCAAGTTCAATGTCAAATAATGGTACAGCAAAAGATTGGGGATTATATTTTATATATTTAACAAATTGGGGTATTTTAGCATGTATGATTACGGGAATCTTTGGTATTGTATTGGTTACAAATTGGTATTTTCATCCAGAATATTCAGGTAAATGAAAATTTTTTATTTTATAATTTTAAATATATTCATATATTATTTTTGATAATTACCATTAATTGCGGTTTAATAGTTATCATTTGGGAAACATATATTTTGTTTTCGCATCCGTAAATTGTCTTAAAGGATTTTATTTTAAACATATAGTTCTATATATAATACATTTATGATAATAAATATACAAAATGGATATTAAATAATACATTTATTTGTTTTTAGAATAAGTTTTGTATTATTTTGCTGGGACAAAAATGTTTATATGTTCAGGATATAGTTATATAAATTCATTGTTCTAAATATATCTTAAATTTTTCATTATAAATCATTTTATAAGTGCTTTAAATATTTGAGACATGAAATGGGCCTATTCCATACAAATTCATGGTATTTGTCTTACCATCGCAAATTCTTTTGATTTTAAAATGTTTTTCTTTTAATCATATGTAGAATAATTGATGAATTGATGAATTGATATAGGACCAATAAAAAAACAATTTTGTTATATCTCATCTAGTCATATATCATATAATATTGAATTCCGTTTAGTATTTGCGATTTCTTATAAAATTATTTACATGTATACAGATACAATTCTGAGTGTGGATCAAAGTGTTAAATCATATATCGCTTTTAGTTTTAAATTAAAATAATTCTGTTTTGGTATATATTTTTTATCCATCATCAATTGTAATTCATTGTTTTTTATTTATGTAATTGTAAAAAACATAAAAAAAAATAAAAGTGTTAAAAAATTAAATCATTTTCATTTTATTTATTATATGTATACGGAAACAAAGAGAATTCTATATAAATATATATAGAAATTTTGTTAATTGTTCTATATAAATAGGCATTTATTTGTTACTATTTTATTTTTTTATATATGAAAAACAAATCACATCACATTTTAATTAGATAAAGGCATAAAGGATATAGATAGGTAAGTTTACATTATTTATATATGCATTGCATTTATCATATGGGTATGTAAATGTGAAAAATTTCATTAAAAAAAATATATATATATAGTTCAAAAAATTTGGCTTTTATAAAGAAAATATTTGGTAAATTTGACTCCGTTGGAAATTTTTTCATTTTAATAATATATAATTTCAGATAAAATAAATGAATTTAATGAAATGCCAATTTCATTTAAAATCTATTGGTGTATTCATAATACAACAATTGTTATCGCCATTATAATAACAATTATTTATTGGATATTTTTATATTCAGGTATTTAATGTGTAATTTAATTTAAACTATATCACAAAGTGAATTACTATTCCATAAAAAATGTATTTAAATATTATTATTTATTAGGTGGATTGATAACAGCATCAAATGCATTAGTACATGCATGTAATTCATCAATATTATTCTTGGACATGTTAATTGTTGCATATCCATTTCGATTATTTCACGTTTACCAACCGATTACATTTGGTATTACATATGCAGTTTTTTCTGCAATTTTCTATGCGGCCGGTGGAACTGATGGGTAAAAAAAATTAATAATAATAATAATAATTAATATATAGTTTTCAAAATAAAAAAAAAATTCAATTCAAAATTATTAATTATATATACATACAAATTAATATATTGTATAGATATGGCAATTCATATATTTATAATATTCTTGATTGGAATAAACCGGGTACAACAATTGTATATGTAATTGGAATATTTTTATTAGCCGTTTTTGTACATCTATTTCTATTCGCAGTATCAAAAGTTAGAGCTTTAATTTATACCAAATGGGTAAATAAAAATAAAATGGAATCAAATACATTACCAACGGGATCAACATCATCATCATCATCTAAATCATTATCATATAAAAAAAATATTAAATCACCAACTATTATACAAAGTAGAACCGTTTCAATGGTATTTGGAGGATCACCAAATAAAAATAATACTAATATTAATAATAACACTGATGATAATAATAAAAATATTTCTGAAAATAATAACAATGGTATTGATAATGAAAATGAAAATTCATATTATAATAAGTCTTTTAATAAAGATGATGAAAAATATTAAAATAAAAAAAAATTACAGGGATTTTGTATTATTTTTATTATTATAAATTTGTGTGGGATTTTTAAATTATAATAAATGATAATGAATTAATTTTAATTTTATTTTTAATAAAAATTATGTTTTAAATTTATATATGATGTTTACTTTTTTGATTAAAGTTTTATGATAGTTTATTCAAAAACTTCTTTTTATTTTAATTTAAAAGTTTTCACTTTTAGAAAGGAATTAATATTCGGCGAATATTAATTTATAAATGAATTCATTTTTAATGTGATTTTATTTTAATTCAATATTAATATAAAATTTATTGATTTTATTGTATTTTTTTTTTTTTTCATTTTAAATTATAGAAAAAATAAACGATGCTAATGAAATGCCTCTATCATTTAAAATCTATTGGTGTATTCATAATGTATCTCTAATATTGGCACTTTCAATTTCATTAATCTATTGGACAGTTTTACATCATGGTAAGTTTACGTAAATGGGAATTTTGCTTTCGTTTTACTAACAATATATAAAAATATTATGATATTATAAATGCAAATGTTTTGATGATTGCATTTTTATTGATTTTGGTATGATATATAAAAAAACAAACAACATGAGATTTATTTACAGCCATCTCATCGCAAATTGGTGATAATAAGATTTATTAATCAGTTATATATATTCAAATTCAAATGATGGAAGTAATTTGGATGTCCTTTTTGTCGATTATAAAATGGAGAAAACCCTATAAGAAAAAAAGGGTTTAAATAACTAGGAAAATGTATAAAATATAAATGTATATACTAACAAAATATAATTCTTTTTATATTTTATAAAATTTTTTATAAAATTTTGTATTAATTTATTTATTCTATATTTGTATATGCCCTCTTTTATTTTTTTAGCCGGAATGCCTTTAGATGCTATAAATATTTTAACACATGCATGTAATGCAATTATAATGTTTATTGATATATTAATTGTAGCCTATCCAATTCGTATATTTCATGGAATTCAAGCGGTCACCGTTGGTTTTACATATGGAATATTTTCATTAACTTATCATTTATTCGGTGGTTTAAATAAGTATGTGCGATATATTGATTTTTTTAATATATAAATAAATTATATTAAAATCTCTATAAATCATTTCAGAAATGGACAACCATACATTTATAATGTAGTCAATTGGAATTATCCAGGATATGCAATTTTAACCATCGTTGGTTCAATGTTATTGGCATTCTTTTTACATTGTATAATATTTTTATTGTATAAAGTTCGTGTATTAATTTATAGGAAATTTTATTTACATACATTTAATTTGTCAACAAATTCATCCGCTGCTTCGTTATCGCCAGCAAAGAACCAAAAAAATATGAAAAAGAATTTAACAAATACATTTGGTGGATCACAAATTTCAATGGTATTCGGTAGTGAACATCATCATAACCATAACCATCAACATCATCCTCAATATACAATAAATGGTGCTGGTGGTGTTGGTGGTGGTTTTTCAAATGATGGTTTTAAGGGTAGTCGTGAAAAATTTTAATAATTAATATTTTAACCGTGTGTATAGTTAATTATTGATAAAAATTATTTTTTATAATATATTTTGTTTTTAATATATAGAGTAGAATAATATTTAGTAAATTTTTATATCTGTGATTTTTTGCATAAATATATTATATATATTTTTAATATAAAATATATATATTATATATTTATGCAAATAAATAAATAAATAAATAAATGGTTTTTTTTAAGTAAATTAATTTTTTATTTATCACAATTCACAGACATATTTTTATTATTATTATTATTATAATCCGCCTCGGAAACCATCATTTTACGAAATGAAATTACAGCTTCTGCATAAACTTCATAAATAATAAATGCAATTAAATTATAATGAATTACAATTAAAAAACTATTAACTTCTAATGTAAAATTTTCCATCATCATAAACAATTTATTAGTACCGTCGCCGCTGATCGTTGCAATTGATGTTGATTTAGTAAAATGTTGTAAAAAATCTGCTATTGAACCAATCCAATTGGTAATGGCTTCGATAATCCACGGTGTATAAAATAACCAATTATAATTTCCGATATTTGATAATTCATATCCAAGGAGGACCAAAAGAGTTGGAAGAATCGTTCGAAATATATTAAAATGCGTATATTTTAAATTAATTGAAGATAAATCATCCAATTTATTATAACTATTTAGTTTGCTTATATCCAGGAAAAATTGATAAATTACATTTGTTTTTCTGGATCGTATATTTTCATAATTATTAGCTGTTAAAATAAATAATGTATATGATAATATGGTAAATCCTAAAAGTAATTTTATGAACTTTAATGTTCTATTTAAAATGCATCTTATTAAATCTTTAATCATTATATCAATATTTTTATATTTAAATATTTAATTATAATTTATTTGACAAAACTATAATTAATAAATTGTTATTATTAGACACATAATACCTCGAAAGTATGCTTCGATTAAAATTACAGAATATAATTAATAAATTATTATTTTTAAACTATACTACTTCAAATAAATAAGTAATTCAATTTCAAATTTTCACAGTTTTATATTGAAATTTTTTAAATTGTTTCTATCACTATTTTCTAATTATGAATTGTTCTCCAAAGGATTAAATAAAATCATTTTCCTTGGAAACCAGAAGTAAAATATAACTCCATATGACCACATAAAAATTCCTTTTGAAAATTTTTCCTATAAATTAGATATTTAAAAACTCCTTATAAAACCCAACTCAACCCGTTCTTCATATAGGAAAAATAAAAATCCTATAGATAAATTAAATATATATAGATAAAAATATTTTCTTGCATAAATAAAAACCTTATGAATGTATTTGTATTTATCACCACAACCAAAAATTTCATTTGTTCATTTTCAATTTTTATGAATAAAAAAATTCATTCATCTCAAATAGAAACTTAACGAAACGAATATTTTTATTTGGAATTGTCATACGGCGCCATATTTTTATTATTTTATTTTTTATTTTAAAAAAAAAATATTGGAAATTACACCAAATAAAATTTTTTATTTCGTATTATATTATTTTGTGTTTATTAAATTCATATTTATTAATAAAAAAAATCTTTTATTTGTATTATTTAAACAAATATTATAAAAAAAAATAAATATATTTGCATTAATTTATAATAGAATTTCAAGTATATATAAAAAAAAATATACAATTTAATTTTTACAAAAATTTGTCTTTGTGTTATTTGTTTGCGTTTTTTTTTCTATTTGATGCATTTTTGGTGTTGTTGTTAAAAACTTGTTTATTATAACAAAAAAAAAAAAAAATAAGTCCATCACAACAAAAAACCGGCGGCCAACATCAATAAACAACATTTTAATTAAATATATTTGCTATTTAAAGTTTTATGAATTAATTATTTAAAAATAAATAATCAAATATTATGTATATGAAAATAAAATAAAATTATGTTATATTTAAAATATTTGTAATAGTACCTGTAGAAGAAGTATTTAAAAAATTACTACACACCAATTACCAATAATAAGGTAAATGTAGATATAATTTAGAAAATAAATAAGGTAAAACCCGCATTTATACGAATTTGTTAACTTTAAAGTATTATTGATAATTAATCTATATTCAATTAATATTTAATTACAGAAATAATAGATAATCGCACAGTAGTGATTCCCGCCAAACATACAAATTTGGAAAAAATATTAATCAATAAAAGAGAATTGAAGCTATATTATAAGAAAGAAAAAAACACAATGAATGACTTGGAAAAATCAAATGATGTTAAAGATTATTGTAATTTTTTTTTTGCGTTATCTTAAATTATTTTGTAACAAAATTAATTGTATAAAATTACAGCTAAATCAGGATTAGCATCTTCTGCAGCAGCAGCAGCAGCATCATCAGTAGAACTAGCCACAACAACTACAAGAGAAACATCAGAAGAAACATCAACAATGGACACATCAACCAATTCAGATTCACCTACAGAAACATCATCTACAACTACAACAGCAGCAACATTATCAACTACAACAACAACGACAACATCACAATCACGAATAAATGGTGATAAATTATTTGAACCATCTGTTGATATGATGGTGAATGATTTTGATGATGAGCGTACATTGGAAGAGGAGGAAGCATTAGCGGCAACCGAATCTGAAGATCCATCAATGGAATTATCCAATTTACAACGTGAACGTGATATGCCTATTGATGAATTATTAGCATTGTATAATTGTCGTCCAACATCATCGGATACAGTTGGCGAAGATCTATCACGTACCCGTTCACGTTCATCGAATGACAGTAATAGTGATGCTGATCCCGATGAAAATGATAATGATAATGAGAATGAAAATGAAAACGAAAATGATAGTGAAGAACAAAATGATATAATCGATGAAAAAGAAGAAGAAGAAGAAGACGCATCTGAATTACATAAATTATATCCGGAAACATATAAATTAAAAAATCAAAAATTTCTACGAAGTAAGTTATAATAACATGGAGTTTCTTACATTTTTGGTTACTTATTTTAATATTTAAATCTATTATTTTTTTTTTGCAGCTTATTCAAGACAGCATAGCGAAGAGGAAGATGATGAATATTCACCAGAAGATGAATTTAAAAAGGTATGCATTTCTTTTTTACTATTTATTAAATCTCAACCTCAAGCAGAATTTAGTTTATAAAGTTCTATAAATAATATTACAAACGTTACGACGTTTCGCTTATCTTAATTGTTTATGTTGATTGTATTTTCCGTTTAAGTTCCATTCGGTCAATGTTTTTTTTTTTAAATTTCCCGATTTAAATTACAAATATGTACTTTAAAATGATTAATTTAAAACTAATAGTACATTTCGAATCAATCAATAACTGGTTTTCTGAATGTTTAAACTTTTTTTTTTTGTAATTTGTTTAATTGATAATTAATTTAAAAAAAAATACTAATTTTCCGTTTTTATTTATTTGAATTGAAACGATGATATCAATAACAACAATGCAGACAATAATGGTTGGTAGTGACTATCAAGCTGTTATACCAGAAGGATTATGTAAATATGGTGATGTATTACCATATGAAAATGCAGATAAATTAATATGGGATCCATCACAATTGAAAGAACATCAAATTGAAATATATTTATCTCGGGCAAATAAGAAATCAAATACCACAACATCATTAACGACAACAACGACAACAACTACAGCATCAACCACAACATCAACATCATCATCGTCGTCATCATCATCATCACCGTCGTCAACAACTGCAACAACTGGAGATTCACCATCGCAACAACAACAACAACAACAACAACAACAACAAGACCAACAAACTATAAATAGTTTACCGGTTGGAAAACATTTACGTGATGATGAATCATCATTGTATCTACTATTACAATGTGGTCATAATGTTGATGAAGCATTACGTAGACGTCATATGAATTTAATGGCCATCTCACCAAATACATCACAACGTATGAGTTTATGGTCAGAAGAAGAATGTCGTAATTTTGAAAGTGGTCTCCGAATATATGGTAAAGATTTTCATACAATACAACAATCAAAAGTACGTACACGTTCCGTTGGCGAATTGGTACAATTTTATTATTTATGGAAAAAAACCGAACGTCATGATGTATTTGCAAATAAAACACGTTTGGATAAGAAAAAATATAGTTTACATCCAAGTTTAACCGATTATATGGATCGATTTTTGGAAGAACAAGAAAGTAATGGTGTAAATAGTACAACTGGTAGTGGTGGTGGTGGTGGTGGTACTGGTGGCGGTTCTATTGGTGGTGGTGGTGGTGGTGGTAATTTTAATTTACGTGATCGTAGTGTATCACCTGGAATAAATTCATTGTTGTATGCTGATCATAAAAGACAACGTGGTGGTGGTGGTGGTGGCGGCGGCGGCGGCGGAACCGATTCACGTTCATCATCAACGCATTCAATAACACCATCACCGAATGATACATTAAATGATTCTATTATACATAATTTATCACAAAAAAAATCGGATAATAATCGTCATAGATCACATTGACCACCAACATTAAAACATCAATAAAAATTATACAAATTCTTATATGGAATTTATAAACGGAATATTCTTCTTTTTTTTCTTTTTTTTTATAAATTAAATTATTTATCATAAATAAATATCCAACCCACCAAAATTCAAAATAAAAACAATCAAATCAAAATTAATTTTTAATCGTTAAAGTATAAGAAGATAACGAATAATAAAAAAAAAGCTATGTATAAATGCTTATTAATTTTTATATAAATGTTTTTTTATGTATAATGGGAATATTTTTGTTCTTTTTTTATTTTTAGATAGTTTAAATATCCTTTTAACGTTTCTCGTAAATTGTAATTGAATTTAAATAATAAGTTTTATTAATTTTTTTTTTTTTCTGTTTTTATATTATTCTATAATAATAGTTTTTTATTTATTTTATTTAATTTCAATAGTATATTTAAAGAATTACAAAAAAAAAAAAAGGAAAAAGTGCCTCATCATAATATTAATTATGTGTTATAAATGTCCATGCTTTTTTTTCTTTTTTTTTTTTTTGAAAGATAAAGTAATTTTATAAATGTATAATTGTTTTTATTACAGTGTTTGTTTTTTTGTTTTAATTAATTACAAAATAAACGATTATGATATATTCTAAAAGTTCATGTACATGTTTTTATAGTAAATAAAATTATTAAATAAAATCATCGTAAATTAAAACAAAAAAACAAAAAAAATTAAGTTTTTCAATTAAAATTAAGTTTGATTATAAAAATAAATTAAAATTCTAAATATATATACAATCAATTTAATTAATTATTTGTTATTTGTTTTTTTTTTTTTTAATTTAGAATAAGAATACTATATTGAGGTGGTAGTTGATAGTTGGAACTCTATAGTTGATGGATTGGAGATAATTTACGAGATAAACCTTTTATTGGATTACTCATTGTCAGTAAAAGATAATCATTATTTGTAGAACTTTTTTTACATAGGAATAAAAACAGCTAGTAAATCGCGGAGACGGTGAGTTCATGATGGCCCTTTGGTAAATTTTCCATTCGTTAAAAAGTAAGTTAATAAAGTGAAAATTTTTAAGTAGATCGGAGCCGTCGTTAGGTAATAGTTTGATTGCTTTGGTGTCGATTTAACTGATGTAGAAATATTACCAATGAAAGACTTTGGTACATGCGAAATTACTCCTATAGAAATGAATCCTGTTTAATTATAGTATATAAGAACGTCTTTAATTCAAATTTATCACATCTATAATTAAATAACTAAATTGAAAAAATAAAATACAATCATACAAAATTTATATTATCAATTATATAATTCTTTTATTAATTAATTAAATTAAATATGAGTTGGATTTTTATTATATTGTGATTTTAAAAGAGAAAGAAAAAAAAAACATTTTTTGTTTTTAACATTGTTTTATGATTTAGTGATTTAATTAAATTTTTTTTTTTTTTGGTATATTATTTTATATATTAACAAAAATAATCAAAATATGTTTAAAGTAAGGAGACATTTAATTAATTTTAATAAATATATATTTATATATATTTTAAAAGAGAAAAATATAAACAATATATGATGGTATATTAATATAAATGTTAACGTTTAAGCTTTATTTTTTTGTTGTATTGCAAATTTTGTTTGTTTTTTTTTTTTAATTGTTTTATATATATTTTTTAGTTTAATTTATTATAAATAAATTAATAAATTTAATTTTAAATAAATAAATTATTAGCAAAAACACACATATAACAAAAAAAAAATGGACAATCATTTTCGTTTATTTTATTTATTTAGAATATAGTAATTTTTTAAATGATAATAATTAAAATTAAATTATTCGTCGTATATTATTTTATTTTTGTTAATTTTGTTATTTAGGAAAATTAAAATAACATTTAAAAATAATAAAAACAAAAATGTACAAACCTCTATATTTTTTTTTTATTTTAACAAAAATATTGATTGAATCTTTTTTTTTTTTTTAGGCTTATCAGTTGCTTAAAAGGTAGAGATTTTTTTTTTTTTTACTTTTAATTACCAGATAAAAATAAAATTTCATTAAGAACTCTTTTGGTTTTATTTTATTATTTTTTTTCCATCTAATGTCCATTTCTTGGCATTGAAAGTTTTTAATAAAAAAAATTAATAAAAATACAGTCAAATCTTTAAATTTCTTTCACCAAAAAAATTATTATTGCTTGGAACAAAAATACAAAAAAAAAAGGGGGTAAAAAATAAAAAAATAATTAATTTTGTTTTATTTAAAAAAAAAAAAAATTCTTTTCAATTTTATTTTTCTTCTTCTTATAGTTTAATAATCTCTTTGTCAATAAATCGTACATGTGTGTTTTAATGATGATTTAAGACAAAAAAATCACTGAAGAATATTTTTACAAAATACCAAAAAACTTAAACAAAATAAAAAATTCAATAATGAATTTATTATTATTATTATTATTAATTTAATTTTAAATAATTATATTATTTATATTTATAAAAGAATGTGTATCATTTAAAAACAAAAAAAAAAAATTCATGTCATTAATTTTCACATTTTTTTTTCTCGCTATTAAAAATAAAAATAAAAGAGGAAAAAAAAAAAAACAAATAAAATATAATATCACTTTATAAATATTATCAATTTTTTTTTTTTATTAATTTTTACTTCAATTGTATTTAATTTTTTTTTTTTATATTAAATGCATAATGTAATAAATTGAATAGAAAATAGAAAAATGGTGATTAATGAATTAAAAAAAAAAAAAAAAAATAGCACATTTCCCAACTAACCAATATAATAAAAAACAAATTGCTTTTGTGCTCATATTTTATTAAATTTTCCCGGCGATATCCAAATAATTATAAAATTTACTTTATCAGACGCAATTTTTGCTGCTTTATTAATTTTGGTAAATAACATTGAAAATATTAAACAAAAAAACAATTCACACACAAACACACGTGACTGATTAGATTAAAAATCACAATTTTTCAATTTCAAAATATCTACTGATTTGTGAGATATGATTTTATGAATATAAATAATATTAAATTTTATGTGATGAATGAAAGTAAAAAAAAAGAAAAAAAAAAAGTAATCCAATGTGAATGTTGATGACTTCTTATATATTGGCTAGATTTTAACTCTGCCTGAGTCATCTCAGCACCTTATTCATTTATTTTTTTTTAATAATTAATGAATTTGTGGGTTTTTTTTTTAATAATAATTAATTTTAAATAAATACTTATATCAATTTTATAATATTAATAATAATAATAATAATAATAGTGATAGTAATAGTAATAATAATAATAATAGAAAAACAATTAATTTATATAGTAATTTTTATAGTTTAATAAAAAAACTCATAGTAAAATATTTTAATTGTGGTTTGGTTTTTCTGGTTCCTATTTTAAGTATATACTTTCTTTTTCTTTTTTTTTTTTTTTAATTTTTAATTTTTATTTTTATACGATTCACAGCACTTTTAGCTTTTATGCTGTTTTGTAATTTCACTCGCCTCATATACCAATCAAATTTTGATTTTAAATTCATATATTAATTTGATATAAAATAAAACATTTCAATTTCTTTTCCATTTCCATTTCTTTTTTTTTTTACAAGACACTATACATTCGTGTAAATCTTTTGATTCATTTCCATTTCGCGTTAATTTTTAAATTAAATAATCAAATTTTGCCAAATTTTAAATTAATTAAGAAAATTTTTTTTTTTTTAAGGTATTTCTTCTATATTTATTTATTAATAATAATAATAATCAAATATTTTTATTAATTAATAATATATAGTAGTGTTACCGTAAGCGTTTTTTTTTTGTATTTGTTGTTGGTTGTTTTTTTTTATTAAATTATCTCGTTTTTAATTTATTAATTTTTTTTATTTTATTTATTTTCAGAAAGTTTTAATAATTAATAAAATATTTTTTTTTTTAAATAATTTTAAAAACTTAAAAACTAGAGAGCCCCCCCATATTTATATATATATGTTGCGCTGATGTTGGATTCACCACAAACAAACACACATCACGTCATATTGACGCCAAGTGCTCGACTTGAATATTCATATACAACATAACTGATTGATACAGCCGGTAAAACTTTTATAAAATTCGGTGTAATACCACGATATAAACCAGATACACCTTCGGTTGCAATTATACGTCGAAATACACCAACCATTGTATGATGCGTTTTCTGTAAATCTGTATCAGATGAAATGACTATATAATTGAAAGGGGGGAAAAAAATAAAAGAAAAATAGTTATTAAATAATCAATTAACAAATTTAATATATTATTTTTTTTTTGATTGAAAATTAATGATATGCGATTATTCGTTTAAGGATAAACTAAATATTTATCGATCAACTATATTTAAGACATTGATTTTATATAAGAAATGTTTTCATTGATTAAGTTTCTTGCTTTCATTATTCAAAAAAAAAGATAAGAAACATTTTTTTAAAAATAAATTGCATATTGAATGGTTTGTACGTTTTAGATTCACTAAAAACCAAAGAAACATTTAATTAATCTAATCTTATCGATTTAAAGTACTTTAAAAAAATTATCATTGAAAAAATCCAAAATGAAATTTCAAATTGTCCTATTTTCTCTAATAAATTTATATACTTCATTAAATTAACACCGATTTAAATTTTATAAACATTATTAATGCTAAAATAATTGTCATAATTGGGATTCACATTAAAAAAAAAACATTAACCATTATCGTCGTTGTCATCGTCGTCGTCGTCTTCGTCGTCGCTATTATACATTTAAAATTATATGATGTGATAAAAATAACACATTTATTTTTAGAAATTATTTTTTTAACGATTAAAAATCTATTTGAAACTTATTACATATTTAATTATCACACAATTTTTATTTTTAGCAAATCAAAAAGTAAATCCGACCTTTTAAGAATAAAAAAAAAATAAAAATAGACAATCATAAAAAATGATTTAAGATAATTTACAGTATCAATTATAAATCACACAATGATCCTTTTAGCATATAGCAAAAAATAAAAATACTTAATCTGTGAGATTTTTTTCGAAAAAATAAATAAATAAAATCATGAGTTATATTTTATCATAATATATTTGCGCGTGTTTAAAAAGAAAAAAAAACATTTTTTAAAGATAACAAAAAATAAATAATAAAAATGCATTAAAAATAATTTATACACAAAATACAAAGGTACACCACACATACCTTGAGCTTGTAAACGCGTTCGTATTAATGCCAATGGATATGAACACACTTGACCTAAGGTACTTGATACACTGCCACAACCAAGTAATAACCAAAAACTTGGTTGTTGTTGCGTTTCACAATTATTTAAATATTTTTTTTTTAATGTTTCATAAACGGCCAAATCGATACCCGCATATGGAATAATACCTAATAAATTTGGAATGTAACCACGATAAAAGCTACGTATACCTTCGGCCATATGAATTTTTAATGCTGCATCTACAATTCCCTTATATTGTCCCGTTTTCCTTAAGGCTAATCGTGTTTTTAATACTTCTAATGGATAAATTGCTGTTTGACTAATACCACCGGCACATGCACCCGCCAAAAATCGTTCATAAATTGTCATTTGTCGTGTTTCATTTTGTCGTATTAAACGTTTCACTTGTTCATAGGCGGCAAATTTTATTGCACTTTCCGGTGCGATTTTTAATACATTTATACCGTTACCACGCCAAAAACTTCTAACACCACCCTCTTTTAACATATAAAAAAAACTATCTGAGATTCGAGCTTTGGTTGTTTGAACCTACAATGATATTTTTTAGAAATGATTAATTTATTAGAAAGTTAATAAATTTATATAATTATTTTGAATATATATATACCTGAAGAAATACTTTAAGTCTATCTAATGGTGCTGTACATGTACGTGATACAGCACCGGCTACACCACCAGCTGCTAAATGTCGCCACCATTTACCCGTTTGCATTTCATTCGGTGTAAAATCATCGGGTACATTCATATCCTCTCCAATGTCCAGGTACTATATTAAAAAAAAAAAAAAACAAAAAAAAAATGTTACAATTAAAATTAATACATTGGATTTAATTAATATTTGTATTATTATAAATGAATTTTTGATATTGTGCGAATCAATTTTGTAATAATAGTTTTTTTTTTTCATATTTTTTTTACGTATAATTTAAATAATAAGCATTTTTTTTTTTTGCAGGACATTCGTTTCTATTTTAATTTAAAATTTTTTGATGATTAATATATACACGGTGCGACAATTACTATTCCGGACTCAAACCATATCTCAATAACAAGTGGGACGATCTATGTCATGGGACATTCGTTTGAAGCTTGATGTTTTCTCTATCGTCTGTAAAAATTTCATTGCATTTGGTTGACAAATAAAAAAGTTATTACATTTCTTGTGAAACAATATTTTAGTTGAAGTAGAAATTTTAACATGGAACAAAGAGCAGTCATTAAATTCAACGTAAAGCTTGGTAAATGTGCAACAGAAACGAACGAAATCGATGCAGCAAGTTAATGGCGATAATTTTATGGGTAGAACACAAGTTTTTGAGTGGTATAAACGTTCCGGGGATGGCTAAAACACAGGCTAAAAAACAAGAAAATTTCCATCGAAAATCAAGACAATGTTCGTAACATTTTTCGATAGCAATGGAATTATCCATAAAGAACTCGTTCCAACTGGTCAAACAGTCAGTGGCGCATATTATATCGAAGTTTTGAAGCGTTTGATGGGCAGGATTCGTCGCATTCGATCTGAATATCGTGAATCAGATAGTTGGTGTTTGTTACACGATAATGGACAAAGGCACACTTCACTTATTGTTCGTCAGTTTTTGGCTCTAAAATCAAGTCTGTGTGTTAAATCATTCACCGTATTATTAAATCGAATCATTATTAAATCGATGTAACAGTTGTATAGAATCAGGAGGAGAATATTTTGAATAAAAACATTTTCAAAAATCGTGTTTTTAATGTATTTCCTAGGGCCAGTCCGGAATATTAATTGTCGCACTGTGTATGTTATGATTTTACGTTTTATTATAAATATTTTTTCTTTATGTATTTCATGTTTTTAGTACTTGAATTTAATTTTATAGTTCAAAAAATAATATAACTATAACGCAGTAGAGTAAAAAAAATCTCCCTATTATCAAATTCATACATTATTTATAACAGTTAAAAGGAGATTTCTGTCCGATCAGAATGAGTTTTTTTTTTACCAATTCCATAGAGTGTTTTTAGCATTGTTTTTTAATGTACTTTTAGTTCTAGACAAAACACAAAAAAATGTTTAAAACTCTAAAAATGGTCATTCTAAATAATAATTTAAATATTTTTAAAAAATTAAATTTTTTTTCAAATATGAATTGCGTCTTTTTTTGGCAAATATTTCAATTTTTTTTTAATTGCAATTCTCATCATTTTTTATGTATATAATCTCATATAATTTTTAGAACAGAAATCTATAAATGTATTAATTAAAAAAAACAAAAATGGATGATGTAATAAATGTTTATAATTGCAATTTGAAAATGTGCTTAATGCTTGAATGTAAGATTTGTTGACTTTTTTTTTTTTAAATTTATTTATTTAAATAATCCACACTTTTACAATTTATTTCTCTTTTTTATTATCTAAATTTTGTTTTTTTATATAAAATAACCTTAACATTTTTTGTAACCTTGCCAATAATAAAATAATAATAATATATAAATTGATTTTGTATAACATCTCTATATATATATTTGTTATTATGATACAAAAACACAAATCAAAAGAAAATATTGCAATAGTGAATTTTAACCGGTTGATTTTACAAAGAGGACAACATCATAATAATAATAATAATTATAATTTTGTAAGATTTCATTGTAGATATTAAGATATTGTAATATTATCAATAACTTAATTGATTTGCTTTATTAAAAATAGATAACGAAAAAATTTATAAATAAATTTTAGATTAAGATTTGTTTTTTTAAATGGACCCCAGTGAATTCATTTAAAAATTACTTAAATAACTCATTAATTTTATATATCAAGTCCAGCATAATAATAAAAGGTTCAAAATTCAGTCCATTTCCTATATTAAAATTTCCCAATTATTTAATATTTATACTTTGATACCATAAATACTATGCAAATATATTATAATCATTAACATCGCAGAAAATTCTATTAATTTTATATACTCATTCTGTATTTTTTTTTTTAATTATAATTAAATGATATCCTTGAAAATTATTTTAGTAAATTATATTTTGTCATTTTTGTTTATTATATTAAATAACGCAATTTAACAATAACACAAAAAAAAAAAGTGAAATCATTTTCTGTACATTTTTTTTTTGTGTTTGTTTGTATATTTTTCAAACATAGTGTTAATGTTAATTTCCGTATTTTTTTTATAACCAAAATATTATTTGTTTGTAAAAATTAAATAAAAAAAAATCGTCATCGCAATTTAACTAAATAAAATTCTTAATAATTCCATTGAACTGTATGTATGTTTAGTAAACAAACAATAAATAAAATAAAAAAACATTGAAATTTGAAGCTTTTTTTTTTGATTTTGTATGAATTAAATTTCATTATTTATTAATTATTTAAATTATTTTTAAGGATTTTTAACATTTTTTTACCAATTTGCAATTTGTATACAGAATTATCAATTATATATTTTCGGTTAATTTAAATCGGTCAATTGCTGATGCGGTCGGTAATGCTGATGTATAAATGAAAAATTTAAATAAATATTTTCATTTTTGCATTATGAGAAAACATTTATTTTTTATATATAATAAAACAATTTTTTATCTGATAATTGTTGTTTTTTAGGGAGGCGCCAATTATAATTATATGAAGAAAAAATAAGAGTGAAATTATTTATTTAACTTGATATAATAATTTACTATATATGTGAATAATAATAATAAAAAACAATTAAAGCATAAATAATTTTGTAAAAATAAATAAATATTATATTGTATTAAAAAACAAAAAAAAAAAAAAATGAACGAGGTCCGCATTTACCGTTTATTTTTTGTTTTGAAAAAATACAACCTCTTTATTTATAGTATCTAAAATTTAAACCAAAATTTAATATAATCAAAATATTTATTTTAATTAATTATATATTTTCGCAATAAAATGTAAATTATATATATATAAAATTAAATTAAAAAAACAAATAAAATAAATACAGGAAAATTTAAGAAAAAAAAATATTTACTTTAATCAAAATAAATTAAAAATATTTATTTTTTGTTTTAATTTTATCATTTTGTTTTGTTTTTATTTATCAATTTATATATGTACTTGGATAGATTTTTTTTTTAATTTTTAATTAATATTAGCGTATTAGCGAGATTATTAAATAGAATAATTTTGATGAATCAGAATTTTTTACGAAGCAAGTATTTGTTTTTTTTATTAATGAAATTATAAAATAACCGAAAATATATTGATATTAATTTGTTTTTATGAATTAAAAATTGTATATTTGAGTCGCTCAGAAGTCAATACAAACAAAATTATAGTTTAATTATCTTCAATGATAAATTTAAAATGGTTAAATAATAAAGGGTGATTTTTTAGCTATTATCTTTTTGACAACACTGGTTTAAACAGTTGACGCACGTTTCGTGTTTTGTTTCACTGTCAAACATCTTCAGTTTAGTATATAATTTAACCATGAATCGTCTTACAAACGAACAACGCTTGCAAATTATTGAATTTTATAATCAAAATGCGTGCTCTGTTAAGAAAGTTCATCGCGACGAAATTGTGTTTGGCGACGAAGCTCATTTTTCGCTCAATGGGTACGTAAATAAGCAGAATTGTCGATTTTGGAGTGAATATCAGCCAGAAGCATTGCAAGAGCTACCAATGCATCCAGAAAAAGTCACAGTTTGGTGCGGTTTATGGGCTGGTGGCATCATTGGTCCATACTTCTTCAAAGATGATGCGAATCGTAACGTAACTGTGAATGGTGAGCGCTACCGTGAGATGATATCCAACCCAAAATTTTTTTTACCCAAAATGCAAGAGCTTGACTTGCATGACATGTGGTTTCAACAAGACGGTGCCACATGCCACACAGCACGCGCAACAATGGACTTATTGAGAAGCGACTTCGATGAACATTTTATTTCACGTTCACGAAAACGCCTTTAGACTATTTTTTGTAGGGCTATGTTAAAGCTCATGTCTACAAGTCCGCTTCAATTGACGCATTGGAAGACAACATTGAAGCATTTATTCGTGAGATACACCGGCCGAATTGTTGGAAAGAGTATGCCAAAATTGGACTAAGCGGATGGACCATTTGAGGCGCAGTCAAGGTCAACATTTGATTGAAATAATCTTCAAACATTAAATTATGTATATGGACCGTACTATCGATTCAAATAAAGATTTCATGCATTTTTCTGAATTGTATGTGTTTTTTTTTTGAAAAACTTTCCTATAGCTTTTAAAAAATCACCCTTTATAACACTTTCATGCATAATTTCGTATAGCGAGCATATTTTTGTTTTTTTAATCAAATGGATCTATTTGTTTTTTTTTATATCAATGATAACAGAATTAAAACCATTCACTTAATATTAAAAAAAAAAAGTTTCATTATCATCCGCAGACGGATGTATTTAACAAAACTATAGGACTAATCAAAATCAAAATTGTATTAAAATTTCCCCCAATTATATTACAAATTAAAAACTTGAATCATTTATTTCTTTTAATTCAAATCGGATTCGTTTTAAAAACTCATAATTAACTATCTCTATACAACAAAAATAATAATATTTACATTCATTTCATATCAACTATCTATCTACATATGTATATATATGAAAAATCTAAACAAAACAAAACGACAAAAAAAAAACAAGAAAAATGGAAATATTTTTGCTCTAAACAAGAATTTTCTTCTAATTACATTTGATTTTATTAATTTGTTATTTTATATAATGTGTGTGTTTGTTTAGTTGTTTATTATTTTTTTTATTCTGATTTTTAAACACAACAAAAACAGATATATATTACATTATTAAAGTTCAAATTATAGTCATTATAATTTCAATTATTCATATATATATATATAATATACACAATTGTAAACAATGATAATAATATATATATATTAATTTAAATATCATCATATGTATACAATTGCAAGATTTAATAATAAAAAAAAAAAAAAAAAGTCACATTCCGTCTGCGACTTAACAAAACTATAATATTATTTTATTTACAATATTTTCTTTTTTTTTGTAATTAAATTAAATACACACGCAGATATTTTAATTTAATATAATTATTTAATATCAACGTGTGACAATTACAAAAGTCGAAACTTAAAACAAATTTTCCATTAAACATTAATTATTTATGTATCTTATAAATTGTAATAATAAAAAAAAAAATTTTAAATTATTGTAAAATATGGAAAAAAATTTTTTTTCAATCTTTCGGTCATTAAAAGACTTAATTTTATCATTCGTATTTTATTTTTTTATTTTCTTAATATTATTTGTGATAAAACTTTTCTATACAAAATATATTAATTAATCACTTATTTAATATTGTGTCATTGCGCCATTCATTACGATTCTGCAGTACAAATAATATGAATATAAATTAAAATTTTTATCATATGAATAATAATAATAATAATAATAATAATAATAAAAAATATAAAATAGAGTAAAAACAAAACAATTAAATTGAGCGATCCCAAGATTAATATACAAGGTTATTATTATTGAAATTATTTGTAATGAAGTAAAAAAAAATTACTTAATTAAATTAATTAAATGCACATTATTTAGTAGAAAATTTTATAGATTCCCTGAATATTTCATTTTCTGCAGAAAAAATTGATTTTTCTTAAACTCCGTCGGTTAACAAAATTCGATATACAAAAAAAAAAATATTCATTTTTTATATTTCCATCATAAACATCATCATATACAAAAATATTTAAAATCGCAATGAATGGACTTAAGATAAAATTAATAATAATTCTTTAGATAACATTATTAATTAAAAAAAAAATAAAAAAATATTATCTTTAAGCATTTATAAGAACACGAGAATAATTCGCGCCGTTTAGTTAAAAAACCAGTTAAATTTAGTTTTTGGTATTTTTTTAACAAATACACGCATATTTGTATATTTTAATAATAAAATATAAGTCACTTTGAATATTATTTTTAGTGAAAACAAAAATCCACATTTAGATTCAAAGTGTTTTGTATATTGAAAATAAAAATTGACTATAATCTTTATATTTATAATAAATAATAACAATAAAAATAAAAAAAAAAAGTGTTTTGTTTTTTTTTTTTTTTTATAAATAATCTTTATAATAATCCCAAAAATATATACAAAACATTGTCTGTTTAAATTATATTTAAAAATTATCTATATGCGTTATCTAATATTTTGTCTTTTTGATAAATTAATATTTATCTTTTTTTTGTTATTTTTTGCATAGATCATTTTCTTTTTGTTTAAATTTATATTTACACCAAGACAAGATTTATTAATAAAATTAACCTCGCAATTTTCTTTTTTTTTTGTATTTAATTTATTTATTTGCCGTGTCATCACTTTCAATTTATTTATTGATCCTTTTATAATATATATAGGTATATATAAAATGCATATTTATTTATTTATTAAATATATAAAGACAATGCACGCGATTAAAGTCTATAGAATATTTTATAGAATATTTCAAAATTATAATTAATTATTTAATCCCTTCTTATATTTCTATTCTAATTTTATACAGTTATTTCTTGCAGATTCATCGCGGTAAAGCAAAAATTTGAAATATAACATTCAAATTATTATATCTCAGGTGGGAATTTTGTACAAAAGAAAGAAAAAACAATGGGGGTATTTTATGGACATTCTGTGTGTGTGTGTTGGTATTGAAATTTAATTTAAAAAAAAAAACATAAAACGTTTGAAGTTCCAGGTAAATTTGTCTCTAAAGGATTGAGGAATATAACAAAATTTATTTTAATATTTTCCGAAAATCATATGTAAAAAAAATGTCATATAACTAATTCAATTTTTTCTTTATGGTGATTAAATGACAATTTAAAAACAATGTATATCGTTTATTATTAAATTGTTTGATTAGTTTATAATTTGTTATAATTTCTATCATAAAATTGTCTAATTTTAGATCTATATTTATTGTACCGCATATTAACACTATACATTTGAAGATACCGCGATTATTCACCCAATTTTTACTATCAACAATAAATTCAATAATATAATGCAATGTAATTGGCTTCATAATTGATATAATATATAATTGAAGATGCAAAATAAATATAATTAGTAAAAAAAAACCATAAAAAATATAAGTTCAATAAAATGGAAAATATTTGAAGATTATAATTGTCGGATGTCTAATTACATTTCTAATTACAGACATTTAGATTAATGTATCATTTGATATATAGAATAGAGGATGAGTGAGGAATGAATTTGGTTAATAATTCACCAAATCTATAAATAAAATTAATCTAATCAAAGATAGGACGGAATCACTTTAAAATCAGTATCAATAACCTTCAAGAATCTTAATAAATTTTATTGTTTGCAATCGTGATTTTTTGCATATTAAAATGCAGCATTCATTTATATATAATATAAGTTTTAGAATTTGAATTCAATTTTCTCAGGTAAAAAAAAGATTTTTTCCATAAAATGTACTTACTTAAAAAATTTTCTTATAATAATTTTCTTTTATTTAACAAATATTGAAACATTTTTGCACAAACAAAAATTAAAACAATATATTTATAAATGTCGAATGTTTAAAAATAAAAAAAATAACTAAACGGCGAGGGTTTTCATTTAATTTAAAAAAAAAAACAAAAACTTTACATTTTCACTTAAGAAAAACTTATAATAAATATATTATTTTAAGCTTATTTTTAATATATTTTTTTCAAGTCATTTTCTTATAATAGAAACGCAACGACAACGACAACGAATACATGAAAATTAAAAAAAAGAAAAGAAAAAAGAAAACTATTTGTTAATTAAATTATAATTAAAATGTTTAAAAAGAGGTGTTTTTTTATATAGAAATATATATATAACAAGTGTACACTCGTCTTTAAGAGAGACGACGACGACGACGACGACGACATATTAGACATATTATATATAAATATATCTGTTAACGAAATAATTGTTAATTTTTTTTAAAAGCTTTTAACACCTTTTTATTATTTGTGTTATATACATAAATAAATCAATATACATACAATGTACAAAAGAAGAAGTAAACGCATGTGATTAGTTAAATTATGAATTATTGATACGATTTTAATGTTACTAATTAAATTTTTTTACGTTATTCGATTATTAAATTAATATTATTTTCTCACTTTGTTATATAGCCACATTATAACTGCTGATCATATCAGATGATATAAAGGTATATATATTTACAGAAAACGTAACAATATTCATTGAATATAACTTAAATTTGAATGCGAAAATAATAAAACCTTCATAAATATCTTTTATACTTATTATACATATATTATTGATTAGATCTTAATTCACAAGTAAAAACGATTAAAAGTGATATTAAATACATTTAAAAATTTCAACAAATTTCACATATATTTATTAATAATCCATTTTCGATTTTTTGTAATATAAGAAAAAAATTTTTTTTTTGTTTTTATCAATTTTAATTATCACCACATTTGGTTTAGGATATCCAGTTCTTATTATAATTGAGAAAGGTATGAATTTAAGAAAATGTTTTTTTTTATTATTTTTTAATCGATATGGTTAAATTTAAATTTCTTATCGCATATTATCATTATTAATATACATAGATGAATATTTATATGTAATATCATTCCATATATTTAGATATTAATACAGATTAAAAAAAAAACAAAAAAAAACAATATTAAATTCGGAATATTATTATCTCGCAAATGTAATTAAATTACAACAATATATACAATTGTATATAGCTTTCTATTATTATTATTATTATTATAATAATAATCGTTATCGCAGAAAACATTTTTTTTGAACACGTTAAATAAATATATATTAATATTAAATTTACGCTTATCAATACATTTGTTTTTGATAAGATTATTATAAATATTATTAATATTTTTTTTTTCATCCATCGACCTTAAGCTGCTGCGATATAATTTGGACAAAAAATAATAAAAATATTATGATGTAATTTTTTGTTTTTTGGTAACTCTGGACTGGAATGACCTAGAAATGTCTGCAAATATCTAGTAATAATAATATATGATGTGTTGTGCGGGATGTTGTTATTAAAAATCCAAAACACAAAAGGTTTAATTAACAAAACTGTGTTGCGAGAATATGAAATAATTTTCCTCGTAAAAAATGTGCTAATTCTTATTTATATTTTGAGATATAATAAAACTACCAATATAATTTCATTAACACTATATGCATTGCATTTTGTCTTAAAATTTTGATAAAAAAGATAATGAAATGATATCTATATAAACAAGACGAGAGCAATAACAATTAGATTTTGATCTTACACAAATGAAATAAATATTCGACCAAGACCGTTTTCATATATCACAAAATTGATTTTTTTATTTGTTCATTCGACATACCATACCATAAATCGATAATCTTCACAGCTCGATAATCTTCAAAACTCGAAAAACTATAGATATTCAAAGTTCTTAAAACTTATTGTTTTTTGCCAAAGAAAAAAGTTAGTGCAATGAATTTTATATTATATTATATTATTTCTGCTGTGACTGTAAGATTTATTATCATCAGAAAAATTATTTGAATCTTAAAATTTGCACCAATTACTACACTGCAGTTTAGTGACAGGATCCAAAAACACGCTATTTAGCTGATCAGAAATGAAACAATAACAAATTCCATTGAATCATTGGATCATAGACGATCGGTGTAGCTTCATTGTGCACACTTTATAGGTATTATTACCATGAATGCTCTAATGAAATTTTAAAGCTAATTCCTGAACCAATTAACTTCTCTTATAATTCGAGAAATTCACAAAAGGCTCATTCATATTTTGGATCTATTAGTTTTTTGCGAACAAACAGATTTGGAAATTCATTTTTCCCAAGAACAGCAAGATTATATGGAATAGTCTCCCTTGAACTAGTATTTCCCCCTACTTTTGATTATCAGTTATTTAAATTAAACATTTCATCTTATCTAAAAACTAATCCACCTAAAGTGCAACTTGGACAATTGTTTGTAAACATATGAGTGATTTTTTCTTATTTCGTTTTAATAAAAGTTTTTTTTATCTCATATGTTTGCTTTATTTTCAAAATTTCATAAATTAATCCACGCATATTATAATAGATTTACCACCCAAAATCACTTAAGTGTATTCAATGCATCTAAGGTTCAACGCACCTGATTAAGTGATTTCGTTACGGGCTCACGGCAATAGAATTCCGAGGTTTTACGGGCGCTAAACCGATTCTGCCGTAGTAACGAACAAAAAAAAATTTATTAAGTTGCTAAAATATTGACATTCAAAAAGTATGTCAAAAAAAATGATTTGTTAATTATCAAAATGATAATTTATCTTTATGAAAAAAAAACAACAAATAATTGCATTCTATATCCAATATATTAAATATATACAATATCCATTTATATATATATATGTTAATGTTTTTTATCAATTTTATATACAAATTTTTTTTTTTATATGTGAGTTTTTATATTACAATAATATAAATTAAAAGATTGTATATTGTATGAATGGTCACAAGACCATTCGTACAAAATTATTAATATAAAAAAATAAATAATCATAAAATCTTTTAATAAAATACGGCATTTAGCCAAATATTGCGCGATGACAAACCGCGCGCTGCTTCACACAATGATTATTAATTTTAAATATTATTGTAATGTATATAGAAAAAAATATTGTATAGAATGTATATTGAATAACGTGCGATTACTTTCCCCCACGAATGATTAAGTTGATCGCCTGTATACGCAATCAATGTATATATATATATAAATAATCTTAGAGGATCGACAAAATATTTATATCAACAACATTACAATATGCTGTCATCAGGGTAAATTAATCAAAATTGGAAATTTCCATGTATAGAAGGATATAATTCCAATATAATCAAGAGTTTTTTGCGATTTGCTGGTTTAATAAAAAAAAACTTATAAGGGAATTTTTAAAATAATGTTAATTTTCTACAAATAGTTTTAAAGAATTTTTGAAAAATATTTAGGATTTTTTTTTATTGAAAATCTGAACATTTTACAGTAATTCAAAAATATTGTCATTTTAGATATAACCCTTTCTATACATTAGTAAATCTTTATCAGTAAACACGGGAAATCTTAATTTAATTTTTATACGTAATTTTAAAACCTTTTTATTTTTTTTTTATTTATCATCAGAATAAAACGTGATAAAAAATATTCCGTAGTAATTTCCAACGATTTAATTTTTAATAATAACACAAACACAAACAAAAACAAGGTTATAGATTTTTACAAATCGCACACAATTTTTTGTTTTTTATATACTTTTTACACAAATTAAAATGAATGTAAAAACAAAACAAAAAAACAAGTGAATTAATCAAAAGTACTTTAAAATAAATAAGTAATTTAAAAAAAAAAAACAAAAAAACATAAATAATAAATATTTATACTGTGAATGCGGTAAAAATTATATATGAGAGAAAAACAAAACAAAAAGTGGAACAAAATTATCTATTTTATAAATATTTAAAAAAAAACAATAGAGAAAAAATAATAAATAACAAATAAATAAATAAATATAATAAATGAATTATAAATTGTTTATTTCATATAAATTTTATTTTTATTATTATGTAAAGGAAAAAAATAAACAAATCTATAGATGATCAGACTTTTGTTTTTCTTTAAATCCTCTCGAAAATGTTTGATATATAAATTTTTTTATTTTTTAGACGTTATCATGTCGTACATGATATTATTTATGGTTTTTTTTTTTTTATTTTACTTTCATATATCACATTGAACAAAATTGAACAAAAGGTAAAAATCGTGAAAGAATTGATAATATTTGTGTTATCATCAAGAAATTTGTTATCAGAATTTTCATTATAATTTTACCTGTATCAATATTATTATAAAATCTTTTTTTTATAGAGATTTTTGTTTTAATTATAAAAATTTAAATGGGACTTATCTATATATTATTGATATTATAGAAAGCATATGATATGTAAAATTAAAATTTAATTATTTTTTCAATTATTTATAATTGTTAATTGATAAATTATTTTTATGTATAAAGAAAACATAAGATTATTTTTAAAGAAAAACGAAAGATTTTATTTGTAATGATCGTCGAATTTTTTTCGCCATATGTCGTTCGTTTCATGAGCATATAAAGTCATATATGTATTATAAAAAGAATAAAAAGTATAAATATTTTTTTTATATTTTCACAAAAACAATATTTTTTATTTATGTTAATTTTATTGACCCTAAAAAAATAAAAATAGAAAAAAGAATTGCGATAATCGCTTTTAATTATTTATATACATATATATGGAAAATTTTCGGTAAACAATTTTTATATGCTTTGCTATTGTATAATTTGTATAATTGTTAAAAACAATATAATCTATTGGACATAATTTTAAACATTTTGATAGCCGAGTATTTTGTTTGTTAAAATAACAAGAAATAATATATATATAGAAAAGGGAGTATTTTTTCATTAAAAACGTGATTGTATTGGGACCTTGCATTACTAATGTCGATTTTTTGGCTTGAAAATGACATTTATTTGCATAACAAAATGATTGAGTTCATTAACCAATATATTGCCCATCGTTAGATATGACGTCCTCCCATCTTTTAGGAAGTTTGTTGATTCCTCGTTTGAAGAACTCTTCATCTTTTGTCCCAATCCATTCATCGACCCATTTTCGCACTTCTTCAGCGCACTTTCGAAAGCGTACATCTGTCAGGCTGACCTGCATTGATCTGGTAATCAAGATCATCCCAACCGAGCCTCTTAATTTTTTCCTTAACGATGTTTGCACGATGTGGTCATTGGGCATTGTCATCATGAAAAAAAACTTTGTGGTGTTTTCGAGCTATCAATGGTCGTTTTTCGTTCAATTTCTTCTGGGCCAATTCGCACAGTTGTCGTCGGTAGCGATCTGATGTAAGCGTTTCATTCGGGTTTAACAGCTCACAATACACGACACCCTTCTGATCCAACCAATTGCACAGCATAAGGTTCTGGCAATGAATATCGCGTTTTGATTGTGAAGTTGATGGTTGGCCGGGATCAACATATGATGCTTTACGTTTAGGGTTGTCGTAATACACCCACTTTTCATCGCCAGTGACAATTCGACTCAAAAAACTAAGTTTTTTGTGCTCGACAAGGTGTTTTTGGCATGCATCGATTCGTGCTTTGAGTTGACTTTCGTTCAGTTGGTGTGGGACCCATTTTCCTCTAGCTTTCTGATCTTTCCCATTGAATGCAAACGTCTAGAAATGGTAGAGGCATCTACATTCAACTCTAATGCAAGCTCTTGTTGCGTTCGACACGAATATTTTCATCCAACAATACCTGCAATTCTTCGTCTTCAAATTTTTTTTTCACTGACCTGGCCGTTCTTTGTCTTCCACTTCAAAATCACCACTCCTGCGTGCGTGCAAACCACCGTTCACAAGTTTTTTGAGTTGGAGCATGTTCACCGTAATTAAAATTTTCATATGAAATAACAACCCCATGTGCGATAAATTCTCTTTGACTAAAAAAACCGAAAGCGCATCAAAAGAATGATACAGAAAGAACATCGCTAAAAAATTTCAAATACAATTCATTCATCATTCAATTCAACATTCATTCAATAGAAAAAAAAATATAATATAATAAAAATACTGGTTTTTTAAAAAATCCCACCCTTGACGGAATTTAGTATGTTAGAAAGATAATTTCGAATAAAAAAAAAATACCTTAAAGTATATAAAAATAAAATATCTTAAAGATAATTTATATTTATTTACAGTATGTAAATTCTTAGAAGATAAAAACAAAAACTATATAAAAATAAACAAAACAAAAAAAAAATCGTTATGTAATCAAACATAAATTAACAAAAAAATATTAATAACATTTCCTTAAAAAAAAAAAAAACAAAAAAAAATACAAAAATAATATAAAAAAACATTTTAAATTTTATTTTGTTTTGTTATTTTTTCACATTTCACTTTACGTGAGCTGTTGATGGTCTAAAATAAACTCTTTCTAATTTTATATATATACAGATTCTGTTGGTTAAATATAGTTTAAAAATACAAGTACTTTTTTCAATATACAATTATAATTGTGGTTTATTTTAATTTAGATAATTTAGATTTTTAGAACACACAGAGAAAATATTTATATAGAGAGATGTTAAAATATGCCACCAATATGCTTCTGAATAAATGCTTCTATTTCTATATATATATAATTTTCCAATTATTTATAATGCACTCTTTATAATTTGTAAAAGTGTGGAATTTTCATTTTCAATAAAATATTATAAATAATATAGTGCGATTTTTATTTGTTAACAAATGAAAATTCAATGTTGTTGTTATGACTCTCGCACATGCGAGCACATGTGAATAGATTTTTATTTTATTTTTTTTTTTAATAATGAAATATTTAATCTATAAATATATTTTTGTTTTTTTTTCTATTTATTTTTTTTTATTTTTAAACCAACAACAAAAAAAAAACATACCTTAGATATAATATCACGAAAAATTATCGCAAAATCGTCAAGAATATCACCAGCAAGTGGTAAATTTGTATGTTCTAAAGACATGATGCTATTTTTTATTTTAAACTTGAGAATTTTGATTTTGTTTAATAAAAAAAAAACTCGCACAATATAATATTAATAATAATAATACTATAATTATTTTTTAAAAAATTAGGAAATTACAAAAAAAAAAATTATATAGAAATAATTTGAATTTCCCTTTAGAAAAAAAAAATCAAATAAAATAAATCACTTTTTTTTATCGAAAAAAATTTTATTTTCGTAGTCAAAATTTTTTTTTTTAATTAAAACTTTCTCTAAATTTTTTTTTGTTTATTTATTTCTTGTCTTTATAATTTTATTTATATAATGTTTTAGTTAGTTTTTGTGCTATTATTTTTATGCACTTTTAATTTTTTTTTTTTTTTTTTTTTTTTACAAAAAAACTGATCTATCGAATATTTTTATTTTATTTTTTATAAACCACATTTGCAGATGATGATGGGAAATAATAAAAAAAAAACCCTTTCACTTTTTTTATTTTATTTCAAATTCGTCCGTCGTCAATAAATTTATATGGTTGCAATTTTAAATGTAAAATATTTCTTTCAATGCACCGAAGAAACACACAAATAATAATAATGTTAACAAAAAAAATCACAAAATTCATTGAACAAAATTAAAATAAAAATTTAATATTTAACAGTATTTTAACGGGGAATAAAATCTCTTATAAAAATTATTAAAATCGAAAAAAAACGTGATTCATATAATATTTAATATGTAATCGTTTCTTTTTACAATACCATAAAAAAATAAAAATAAATTTTAATTATTTATATAAACGAGCCTCTTCTTTTCATCATACACAACAGACAGGTATTTATAAATTTTATTGCACAAACTTAAAACACATGCGATATTTAATTTGTTTGGTGCATACACACACAAATATCAAAAACTAATTTGCTGGTTTTTTCAATTTTCAATTTTCAACAATAAAATTCAAAAAAAAAAATTCATTTCGATCCGTTCTCAAACACCATTCAAATTTATTTTTGTATTGATATACCCCACAGACCACACACTATATACGTTTTTGGCACTTGGAAACAGACTGGTTTTTTATTTTTCATTTTTATTTTCTATAATCTATACATATTTTATTTTTTTTTTCCCGTTTCAAAAAGCACATTGCCTCTAAAAATATGTATATGTACGTACATATATTTTTTTTTTTTCTTCTGTGTGTATATTTTAATTTAATCGAATACTATATCTTCATATAAATACCATATATACTATTGTACAAATATGTACGTATGCATGATATCAGTCATTTTTCAATTCGTAATTGTGTACTTATAAATACAAAAAAATTATAGTATAAGTACAGTAAATCAGCAATAGTATAATGCGGATGTTGGGTAAAGAGATAAAGAAAAGCTGGGAATATTCATGAAAACAAATTTAATCGTAAAAATTAAACAAAATTTAAAATAAAATCATTAATTTTCTTGGAAAAATGTTTGGCTTATCAACATAATTCAAGTAGGATTTGAAATTCCACTTAAAAGGATTTGAAATTTGCCCATTAATATATAAATTCGTATAGATTCGTAGAAATTTTACGTTATAAACAATAAAATAATTCGCGTTGAGCAAACGCTACCCAAAATTTTGCCTAATCGCATTAGAATAGTTGCGTATAGGTAAGCTTATCTACTCTTACCTACTCTAGGTAATTGAATGGAAAGTCAATATTCGAAACCGTAAAGTATAAGAATGTCCGTATTTAATGTATAAAGGGAGGCTTTACTGTATAAATATCTATTTATTATTATCACATATACATTTCATTTTCACAACGTGTTTTCCTGCATATTATTTATAATATATATTATATAAAATGGACAAGTTGTTTTGCTTGTTTGTTAACCATATGAAGACAAAATCAAAGCATTTGATAGAAATTTGTTGATGATATTAAAGTATTTGTATAATAACTGAAATTCTAATGGAATGACATAAATTCTAATGGGATGACATTTGTTTTTCTAATGGAGTGACATTTTCTTGGTTTTATAAAATGATTTAAAGCACTCAGAATTATCTAATCTATAATTTGCTTGCCACACATAGTTTTATTCAAACGGATTTGAATGATTTTCAAAACAAAAGTAAACGATTTAAAGAATATATTTATATATAGATAAAGCAAAACTAAATGTTCTTATATAAAGAAGTTTATAATCTTATGAAATATGAATAAGATCAATAATGAAAACATTTTTTTTAACTATAAATCTATCTATTATTAACATATCAATCTAAAAATTTTGCATGAATCCCGTTAAAAAATATCCTATACTACAGTGATTTTGATCAGTGATCAGTGATCAAAATTCACCTTTTTAACAAATAAAAAATCTAAAATCATGCGATCAAAAGAAAATTTCATTCTCATCAGGGGTACTTTCCATTAAAACCATACTGTATTTAAAAAAATTATATATGATCACTATTTATTCATTCCATTGAATGAGAGTGAGATCATATAATGGGTATGGGTATTTTTTTTTCATAATCTATCTACATATGAATGGACCATATATATATTCTTACAGATCGCGTAGTTATATATATTATAAAGATCGTTGTGTTGAGATCTTATTTTCTATACATATGTATGTGGTTGGTGATATTTCTATATGCATATATATATATATATATAAAATAAAGATCAACCGCACGCAATCACTATTTAAATAAAAAAATTTTTATATGCCATATGATGAATATATACGATCATCACCGCAGTAATATATATATAAAACGTTGATATATTATGAATCAATTGTATTTGTATAAGCAGAAGGAATACAATCATGTAAAAATTATATATATATAACAAATGAACGTTATATATAGATAGACAGCTGATAATAAACCATGTGCTTTTTGTTTTATATATTTGTTGAATATTTACACACCTACATTTAAACAAAAAAAAACATATATACACAATCGTATATATGAAATAAAATTTTTAAACTTTATATATATTGTAAGAAAAAATATTGGTTTAAAGTGGTTTTTTTTTTTTTAAATAATATATTATCATATTATGTTTATATATGAATATTGATTGAATATAGTATACAAAGCAGGTTAAATATAAGAATAATTATTAATATTTAACAAAAGAATTATTCTATATAATCTAAAAGTATATAGAATTTTGTGTATAATATATATGTATAAAAAAATTTTCATCTAATGAGAGGGGTTCAATTATCATCATTGTAATGCGTTTTATATTATATGTAGAATAAATTATTGTTATTACATATATATAGAACAAAGTCTACATTGGCATATAGTTATATTGAAAATAAAAAAAAATAAACATTTAATATGCGGCTATTAAATAGAGTACATAGTCTGAATTATAAAAAAAAAGATCAAGTGTTATAATTATTAATAAAAACAAATAAAAACATAAATTCTAATAAGTACATTTTTTTTTATTGTATAAAAACTGCTAATGAATTATTGAAAAGAAATATCTATATGGGGGATTATTAAGTTGATTTAATTTACAATTCGCAGTGATTTTAGAAACAGAAACAGTATACAGAACTGTTTAATCTGATATTCAAGCCGATTCTAATTCATATTGCTATTATAACAATTGCTAAAAAAAATAGCAACCGGCGAATTTGATATTGTTATTATTGCTATTTATATCGACCGATAACAATAGCAATACAGTTTAGAATACGAAAACTTAATTTACCCATTGCTATGGAAAATAGCAGCATAGCAATATGAATTAGAATCGGCTTGATTGTTTTCAAAAATAAAGCGTCATATTCAAATAATGTTAATTTAATTAACTCCTTAACCGAAGGATTTCAAGTTCTACAATTATTATTATCATAACCCTAGAAAACTTTATAAATGTTATTCTGAGATAATTTCTTCTAAAACGTTTTGTTTTCTAACAAAACCCCACATTTATTATATTAGACATCCCCTATAATAATAAATAAAATATATACGATTAAATTATGCCTATAAACAACACCTACAATTATATTTCAATTCATTTACATATGTATATAGAATCAATTGTTTAATTCATTTGTTTTTAATTACACAGAAAAAAACGATCTGTAAATTTCCATATTAAAATATTTCATTTTAATTCTTCCTGTTTCTTATTACATATATTGTAATATATTTATATAGATAATATGCATTTATACACTATTTATTATTACTTTAATTAACATACTTTAATTTAACATATATATTAATGAATTTATGGTATGTAGGATAAAAATATATATGTTAAATTATAGGTATAATTAATCAATAATATAAAGATATATATTTTTAATGGTATATTACAAAATAAAAACCACAGTATCTCTTGTATTTATATAGAAAGTTGTATATATGAGATGACCTTCAAGACTTATTGATCGTATATCTTATTTGAATTTGTAACCTTCTTGTAAACAAACAAAAAAACACTATAGAATGTTATAATTGGAAGTTAAAAAATCATATAATTGAATTTTGTAAAAATGAATTGAATAGATCAAAATTTGTATAGAGAAAAAATTAGTTTTTTTTTTTGGTTTAAAAAGTATTCAAAGGCAAGAGACCTAAATTAAAAAAAAACTCCTATTAGAATTATCTTTATGATTGCATTCCTCCCCTTTAAAGTAAGCAAACATTTTTAAAACATTCAAATTTAAAATTGTGTATATCTACTCATCTTAAAATATCTATTTGATAAGGGAAATAACAATTAAAATAATTCATTGTTGGGTAAAAAATTGCTCGAATAAGAACCCAGAATATATAATATTCGATTATGAATTTTCCAATTATAATATTCCTTTTCTTTCTTTTTTTTTTCTTTACCTTACCCACTTAAAGGTATATTGTGCCTGAAATGTTCGATTGAATGGAAAAATCTAATAATAATAATAAAATAGAAAAAATTTCAAATCAAAATGAATATGCAATAGAATTTTATTTATATAATATACACAAAAAAATATATTTCCAATTTATAAAGTTGTTGCTATGTCAAAATTATATAATAAAACTCGTATGTTATAAAGTAAGTCAAAATAAAAAAATTATTTTAAGTTCAAATATGACGAATTATATAAGTGTGTGTATATAAAATAATATATACCAATTTAAGTCAAATAAATATATATATATATGAATTCATTTGTGAATTTTAAGTCGTGAATGTGAATGAAATCTATATCAATATCAATTTTTTTTTTGTTTATTTTATTTATTATTATACTGTACATTTAAAATTTTGTATACAAACTTTTAAAGAAAACAAATAAAAAAAAACCCCTCTTAAAGATAACAAACAAAATACATACAATGAATTTCGTTTGCGTATTATATGAATAAGATTTTCTATAACACTTCATAATTTTTGCGTTATGAGTAATATTTTAGCAATCCCAAACAATTTTTAACGAATTTTTCCAACAGTTTTTAGAATCAAATCCAAAATTAAGATTCCAAACAGTTTTTATAAGCCGCACTTGATGTTTTAGAATTTGTTGTTTGGTTAAGATCCAAAGGTAACAGAAAACCTGAGACGAAAACACAACCTCAAAATTTCATTCAGAATTCAGAATTGGATGGTTTTTATTAAATACCCACCAAAACAAAAAACACATTAAAACCTATTAAATCTAAATGATGAAATTCTTTCCCACATAAAAATATGTCATTCTTATGCAATTATAAATAATTAATATCAAGTAAAATAGGTAATGTGACTTTCAATATTTTGTTTTTTAATTGTAAACGCAGACAGATTTATCAGGATATTTACTTTATCTGTATATACATAATAATTATATAAACAAACACGAAATATATATTATTTTATCAATAGTATATAATTACAATTTGAATTGATAACAACAATATTAAGTAATATATATTGCATTATCATCCCCCAATATATGATGAGTTGTTTTTTTTTTTGTCAGGTACAATTTTTAAACCAAAACTATTTGATTTGACCTCAAATAAGGAACAAAAAAAAATAATACGGTTATGCATAATTTTAAATTGATTTTTTTTTAAACTAAACTATAAAATACACACGTAAGTGATGTAAAGTGTTTATTATATTATAATTATGTATAGTATAACTAAAACGAATATAAAATAAAAATATACATTTGTTCGTTCACATTTTTCGAACACGTGACGGAAATGATAAGAATAGATTGTTCTTTATATATACTACTGTGTACAAATATGAGTAAGATTTTTTTTATAACTTTTGAAATCATTATTTATTCTTCTAAATCTAAATCATCACCTTCAAAATGATCCCCGCCTGATGCAATGCAACTATGCCAACGCTTTTTCCCATTTTCAAAACATTGTTTATACTCGTCTTCCGGAATGGCCATCAGTTCCCTCTTCGATTCGGCTTTTATCTCTTCAATCGAATCAAAATGATGTCCCCGAAGTGGTCTTTTGAGTTTGCTGAATAGCCAGAAGTCACACGGAGCTAAATCTGGCGAATACGGTGGTCCTTTTCATTATCCTGATAGTCAGAAATATCGTATCACAGACTTCCATGCGACGATGATTTTCTAAAAAATTTAGTGTTTTTGACACCACATTTTTTCCGGCACAAATTGTCTCTCAGAATGGTGTTGACTGACCCATTTAAAATCCAACAATATCAGCAAGCTCTCTAGTAGTCAATCGACGATTTTGCAGCACCATTTCTTTGATTTTGTTGGCGTGCAGCTCATCAGTAGAGGTTCTTGGTCGTCTTTGATGTGGTTCGTCTTCAACGCGGTCAGGACCCTCTTTGAACAATTTGTGTCAATCGAAAACACTTGCTCTTGACATCGAATTCTCACCAAAGGCCTTCTGCACCATTCTGAACGTTTTGGGGTCCGATATTTCGTTTCGCGCACAAAATTTAATACTATTTCTTTGTTGAATAATTTCAGACATTATCAAAAAATAAACAAATCGAATATACAACTTTTTACAACTTTTTTTGTTCACGCATACACACGTAACTACTACAGCAATGAACCAATTGACCTAAAATTTGTCACCAATGTCAATAACAGTACTACGAACGTAAAAATAAAAGCATATGTCCAAATAGATAAACCAGGGAAGTTTAAATTGAAAAGTCTTACTCATATTTGTACACGGTAGTATATATGATTTGGTTTTGAAATAGCTATATAGTAAAGACAGATTGTGCCTGTGTGTGTGCGGTTAGGATGGACGCATAGTTGTTAAAAACATCAAACCTGGAATTCTAACAAAATCGATTGATATTTTGAGTTTGAATACTTTTTATAAGAAAACATGATAATTTGTTTCAAGATTTCTCTGTTATGAATGGAATCTAATATATTTTAATTTTATGTAAATATATAGACTTATTCAATGTAATTTTAATATATTTTGTGATGAAGAGTTGATAGTCATCGTAGATCTAAATTTTTGTTCGAATCCTCCAGAAGAGACATAAAATAGGTTTCGTGTTTTTTTTGGTTATTTTCAAATCTAAATTTTCACACAGAAGGTTTACATATGAAACCACGAACAGGATTCTGTTGTCGGACACTAAAACCAATCGTCGAATGTAAGCGATTAGTTTATGAATATGAAAACTACTGAACGGATGGGTTTTTTGTCCTTAACAGCCTGATTATATAAAAAATCATAACGTCTTATATTTTTTTTGTGTAATTGATTCCTATAAGCAAATCTCTAAGAGAAGATATAATTTTTGATACCTGTATGTGGTTTTAAGTTAAATAATTATACGTCAAATGTTTACACATGAATCAGTCACATTTTTTTGTACGTATATATTCAAGGATCATTTTCTTATACAAACGCCATCCGTCAATAATCTGCTAATTAATTATCACCTTTTAAATCAGATCAAAACTTAAAGAAACCTTTAAAAAAAACATATATTTCATTTCAATTTTTGAAAATATAAAATACAATTGTTGTATTTTCGCATATATGATCAAATTTAATTAAATCATATCGTTAAATTTCATTAATAAAAAAATTCATTCTCATTTAGGTATTTATTATATTTATTTTTTTTTATTATTATATTGCATAAATTTCATATTTCTTCAATGAAATAGTAAAAGGAAAAATTAATTATTAGTCATACAAATTATATAAAAATAAACAAAAAAAAAAACTTAAGTTCGGTGATTTTGTTTTTTATCTGTTTATGATTATAAACAAATTATATATACAGAAAATTTAATACTATATGAAAAATTGTCATTTTACAAACAATAACACACATTTTGAATATGACAAAATCATAATAATAATAATAATAAATAAATAAATAAATATTAAAATTTATTATTGTATATGAAACAGAAAAATGAAAATGTAAATAACAAAATTATTATTATTAATATGTGTTTATTTACTACACTACACACAACTCATTTTATTATACATTTTAGAAAAATATTTATGCATTAATAATATTGTATATAGGTATAGATACGTATTATATATGATGATGACGTCCTATTAATATAATAATATATAGTGAAAAATACGCAGAAAATTACGACAATTGGAATTTTACAATAAAACCTGGTTTTATTTTTTTGAAATTTGTATATTTAGTAAATACAAAAAAAAACAAGGAAGAATTTAATCTTTAAGAAAAATAAAATAAAGAAGAATCAAAACTCAACGTCATAAACATTTTTTTAATACAGATTTGTATTAATTCTTAATTACGATACGATACAATTAAATTTATATTTATTTATTGATCACATTCATTAAGAAATCGATGATTTTTTTTTATTTATATTTGCATTTAATAATTCATAACCTTCGACTATTCTCATAACCATTTAAAATTCAGACATATTAAGCCATAATAATTATCATCATTGGTAAAAAAAAAAACGTCAGCAAAAAACGAAAGCTATTAAATATTTAGCAAATGAGAAAAAAAAATACGATAAATAAATAAATATTTACGTATGTGTCTTATCTTAAAAAACCAAAAATACACTAAAAATTAATTAATTATTATAAAAAAATTATGAGGAAATTGAATGAGGTGACAAAATTAACCGGAAAATATACTATGTTTGTTTTATCTAAACAATTACTGTGTGTGTGTCATATGTATATGGTAATTTGTGATTAATAAAAATATTTTAATAATTTCTTTTCAATATCATTTGAATATATTATACGCTCTATATCTATATACCATCATAAAAGTATCATAGTAAATCTTTATCTTTTAATTTGTTATTATTTAAAATGTAAACAATATTCAAAGTATCCATAAACAAAAAAAAAATAATATTAAATAAATATATTTATTTAGCTATTCGATTCGATAAATTTCTCGGGCAGAAGATTATATATATTTTATAAAGGGTAATTTTTTAGCTATTATCTTTTTGGCAACACTGGTTTAAACAGCTGACGCACGTTTCGTGTTTTATTTCACTGTCAAACATCTTCAGTTTGGTCTATAATTTAACCATGAATCGTCTTACAAACGAACAACGCTTGCAAATTATTGAATTTTATTATCAAAATGCGTGCTCTTCTGTTAAGAAAGTTCATCGCGCGCTTCTTCCATTTTATGGTCAGTTTAATCGACCCACTGAAGTGGCTATTCGGGCTATTGTGACTAAATTTCGCACCAAATTTACATTGTTGGACATTAAACCACCAACACCGAGTGCGTAGAGTGCGAATTGAAGAAAATATCGCAGCTATATCGGCCAGTGTTAATGATGACCATCAATTATCGATTCGTCGCCGTTCGCTATATAGCAATTAGGCCTCTGTTACTTAACAACGTGATAAATTTTGCGGAAGGATTTAGGTGTGATGCCTTTCAAAATACAGCTGGTGCAAGAATTAAAGCCGAACGACCTACCGCAACGTAAAATTTTTGGTGAATGAGCTCTTGGAAAGTTGCCCGATGATCCACTTTTTTTTTACCGAAAAATGAACACTTTGTGTTCAGCGACGAAGCTCATTTTTGGCTCAATGGGTACGTAAATAAGCAGAATTGTGGATTTTGGAGTGAATATCAGCGAGAAGCATTGCAAGAGCTACCAATGCATCCAGAAAAAAAATTCACAGTTTGGTGCGGTTTATGGGCTGGTGGCATCATTGGACCGTACTTCTTCAAAGATGATGCGAATCGTAACGTAACTGTGAATGGTAAGCGCTACCGTGAGATGATATCCAACCCAAAATTTTTTTGCCCAAAATGCAAGAGCTTGACTTGCATGACATGTGGTTTCAACAAGACGGTGCCACATGCCGCACAGCACGCGCAACAATGGACTTATTTAGAGGCGAGTTCGGTGATTTCATTTTATTTCACGTTCGCCACCGGTCAATTGGCCGCCTAGATCGTGCGATTTAACGCCTTTAGACTATTTTTTGTGGGACTATATTAAAGCTCATGTCTATACAGACAAGCTCGCTTCAATTGACGAATTGGAAGACAGCATTGAAGCATTTATTCGTGAGATACCGGCCGAAATGTTGGAAAGAGTATGCCAAAATTGGACTAAGCGGATGGACCATTTGAGGCGCAGTCAAGGTCAAAATTGGCATGAAATAATCTTCAAACATTAAATTATATGGACCGTACTATCGATTCAAATAAAGATTTCATGCATTTTTTTGAATTTTATGTGTTTTTTTTTTAAAAAAAACTTTCCTATAGCTTTTAAAAAATCACCCTTTATATTGACTTATCTTACTATTATTATCATACGTATATAAGATATACGAATTCTTATGAATAATGACAGTAAAAACGTTGTTTGTTTTCATTATAGGAAATTCACTAAAATTGTCAGTTAAATAACAATCACATAAGTGCAAATAGTTTTTAAATGGAAAAATTTTCATTTGTTTATAAAATCTGTTAGATTCTTCTTTAAATTCTGATATTTTTTTATTTTTTGTTTGGTTTATCGACAAATCGCATCAAAAACTTCCGAGGTATATCCCAATTTTCTGTGTTTGATTTTGTTTTTTTTTTATCTATAACTAAATACACCGAATGATTATTTAATATTTGATTTATTAATGATCATACCATTTGCATTATCATTATAATTAGCTGTTAGATGTTAATTTTTTGGTTTAAAAATAAATGAATTATGTAAATATTGACAAAATACTGTGAAGAATTTAGTTATATATACTTATAAGCTTTTATGATTTACCATATATAATATTACTTAATTAAATAAATGTTGTTTTTTTTTTGTAAATTTTTATGATTTATCGACATCGCAATTAGAAACAATTTTATTATTCTAGTTATTTTAATTCAGTTTTGAAATTCCTGGAATGGAATTTTAATGATCTTACTGCAAATTTTATTAGTTTTTGACCAATTTCAATGCAGTCATGTATTATAGAATCTAAAGTTGACCTGATTAATTATTCAATAAAGTAAACAATTCAATAATCATGAATAGTTTTTTATTACATAAATATTTGGTTCTTTATATAAATGAATGCATGAAGTAAATTTTTATCATACATTCTTAATTAACTTCTAATCTAATCTAGAAATAAAACATTTTTTTATATAATAAAAGGCTTATATATTATTTAATATTTCAATCCATTTAATATTCCATATGAATAAAATAATATATAATTATTTTATTAATTAAAAATTATATTTAGTGGATGTTTTTTTTTTGTGGTATATATAAGCAACAAATAAATTCTGATTAAATTGCGGTCAATGAACGTGGTGGTGACGGTAATTAGGACGGTTTTTTTTATATATAGCCATATGAATTCATATTTGAAACAGATGGCATTTTTTTTTCAATTAATTAATCATTTACATAAGATAATAATTTTAGGAAAAAAAAATCAATAGTCAGAACACTTAATTCTATCAAAATTAATACAATTGATAGTAGACGAAAATTTGTTTTGTATATTTTTTCCATTTGCACACATTAATACAAAAAATTTATAATTAAAATTAAAAAATCGCGGGGGTCATCGAGAATATATCAATAAATAAATTAATAAAAAAAAATACACCGCGCTCATACATATACATAATAAAATAAAGTAAAAAAATTATCGCATAGAACCAATACAGAGAATAAATTAATTTTTGTTATTATTATAATTTTTTTAATTGATAAATTGTGACACGTCAATTTTTTAATTACTCAAACTGTTTGCTTTATCACAAAAAAAAAAACATAAAAATATAAACAAACAAATATTTGTACATAAAAGTAAAACGTCGTTCGTTCATTGTTGGGCTCGTCATTTAATTAACGTTGTATTTGATTTCGAATTGGATCAACACACAAAAACACATAATATTTACATAAAATAAATTCATATTAATTTATATATAGAATAATATATGAATAAATCAACAACACCAATAAAAACAACATTAAAATGATCATTTCGAACGTATTTTCTTTGTATAAATAATATAATGTTCGTATAGTATCATATAAATATAAATAACAATTGATTAAGTAGTAAAATATTTAACAGTTTAATAGTTCTGTGTGTGCTTATTCTGCATCATTCAATTAATTCATTTTAACTAATCATCATAACATAAATTCTATTGATCAATATTTACAATTATTGCATTTATTTTTCAAATTTACAGGTTTTTATATTATAGTTCATGAAGAATTTAAACTTAAAACTCTAAAACAGTTTTGAATATCACACGAAATCGAATCAAATCATTATATATTATTTCCATTGTCATAGTAAAAAAATTATTGGAAATTCGTTATCATAAATAAAGATAAATTTAGCACATTATTAATTATATAGGTGCTATTTAATTTCTGGCCATTTTTTTTTTTGTTTTACTAAATTTTTATATATAGAATAAAATGTATGTACTTACAGTAGAATGCCGCCAAAATTTTATTAAACCATGTATATCCGTTGATGGAGCTAATAATAGAAAATCTCGCCATTCATCAAAACTAATATTAAGACTTCCATCTTGATCCATTCTGTATAAATGTGGAAAAAATCATATCATTTTAATAAAAACATAAAAACAATTTATTTTACGGTTTACTGTTTATTAGTTTTTCATACCTTTGAAGTAATTTTGTTGCTTCATTTTTATCCATATCAATACCTAAATCTTTAAAAGCGCTTATTAACTCTTCCAAATCAACTTTACCTGTAACAAAAAAAAAAAAAAAAAAAACAACAAAAGAAAATCAGTTAAATGTAAAACAAATGCTTTTTTATTTGAAAATTTGTTTTTAAACTTACCATCACGATTTTTATCCAAATGGGAAAATTGTAAACGTAAATGTTTTTCATGTTCACGAACATAATGAATGAATTCAGCCAAACCAACATCACCACTTGCCGTTTGATCAGATTGTCGTAAAAATGTCTGTTTAAATAGAGAGAAAAAAAAACAAATGGATTAATATCAAATACTGTAATGAATAAGATTTTATATGTAAATTCAGAAAATAGATCCAAAAATAAGTTTCTTATGGTATTTTTATAATTTATAATTTGAATTTTTGTTCCAACTCCATGATGTGTGTGCCCCGTTGGAAGCATTTAACCATTCAACACACTATACTGAAGGATTAATTCAGCAATAATTGAACTCATTTGACGTATATAACAACTTAAGGGGCTTTAAAATGAATGAATTAATTTTTTTTTTAATTTTATAACATTCAAAGTAAATTTTCAATTTAATCATAAAATCGTTAATGTATTTATATATCAAATCGGATATTCTCATACGATTTCATATTACAACAATATAGATTTTCTATATATATTTTATTATATAATATATGCGGTCAATTGATTTGTTCAAGTGTGGTTTTAGTATATTATTAAAAAAAAAACAAAACAAAACAGCAACAAAAAATAATAGTCTATATATCATTTAGTTTGGATAGTGGTAATTAATATAAGTTAAGTAAGGTCATCTTTTAATTTAAATTACATATAAATAATTGATGAGTGTGAAAGATAATTATAATAATATAACACCTATTAAATATATATACTTATATATAAATCAATATTTAATAAATAACATCGATTTTTTTTTTATTTCGTCCCTTATTTATTTATTCATATTTATTTTTACCTGCGGTGTCTATCAATAACACACAAAACAATTTTTTTATTTAAATATATATTTTCTTATCAAGGTTGAAATTAAAATTATAAGTTTCTTTTTAAATCAGATATTTAATTTTAAATGATAATAAAAAGAACAATAAATGCGAAACTAGCTGTGATTTATTAAAAATTTAGATATGGTGGGGACTGATTTACTGGATAATAAAAATTTAACAATGATTATATTATTCCTATTTTTGGTGTGTGTATATATAAAACACATCAAAAAAAGAAATAACAATAAAACATTTGTAATTAAATGTTAATGATATATATGTATTAGCGCGAATGACCATTTCATAAAAGGTTTTAATTTAAAAAAAAAACCCATAATTGTTCATTTTAACAAATTCAATGTATATTTTTAATTGATATTGCAATTCAATCGAGCTGAATTTAACATGAAAAAATGATATAAATCCATTTTGAGATTAAGAATTCAAAGAATCGATAGAAAGTTATAGATTCGTAATATCTGCTGTATATAGGCATTTATTGGCAAATGATTTTGTAAATTTTCCTTTTAAATGTATTGAAATGTATTTGAATTTAATTATAGTGCAAAAACTGCATGTCATTTCCCATATTTTAACGATATCTAAAAAATGCCTTTGCAATGAAAATACTTATATATGTATATATACAGTCCAAAATAAATAAACGGCATACAGCATCTCGGATTTATTAACTGCATTCATAAAAACTGTGCCAAAAAACAAATACAAATAATAAAAAAAAAAAAAAAAAACATTAAATAAAATTACTAAACGCATATATAAAATATACAATAAGTGAAAAATAACTTCTTAATTAGTCATAAACATATATTTGCAAATAGCGATGAACTGAAGAAAATAAAAAAAAAACCCGAAAAAATGCTGCTAGATCAATAGACCTGGAAGAAAAAGCATTATAATGTGAGGCCCCGGGGGGGGTTTTAATTAATAAAAAAATATGACAATGTGGGACAAAGTGATGGATTTAAGTTATTTACTAATAACCTCTTTGAACTTGAATATGGGAATAAGAGATGAAATCAATTGCCGGCAATCAAATCACAAAGAAAGATACCTTAATAAGTTTTCAGTCAAATCAGTAGAGTATTTTTAGAGGAAAAGTGGAGATCTAACCAGAGAATTTGTCATAAAAACCCAATGAAACTTGAAATAGGGTAAACAAATATAGGATCAAAACAATTTGAACAGCACAAAATCAAACTACAAAGTCACTTTCAATATCACGTAAGTGATCTTACTATTATATTATATTGGCTTAATACGATCTATATAGCTGTATACAAAAATAGAAAGTTTAATATAAAATTAAATGATTTTTTTTTTTTGTTTAATTTGAATTTTGTGTGCTTATGCGTTCGTTCGTTCGTTCGTCTTTGTATTGTTTTATTTTCGGCTTATCCCAAATTTTTTTTTGGTCGTTATATTATTTTAGAAAATATTTCCGATTGCGGTTATCTTATATTATAAATAATAATATTAATTAATGTTATTAATATTATTAAAATAATGTATATTTATAGACAATTTGGCAGCTGACAAATTGGTATATATTCAAATAGATTTTTTTTTTCTTATGGTTCAAAATACAGAGAGCTTTAACTGGGAAATGAAAAAATATAGGTCAATATCAACATAAAAAAAAGAAGACCAATTCTTTATATATATAATGAATATTGATTAAATTACGTGTACTTGAATGTATGTGTGAAACAATAATTGTATTTTATAATACATTTATATGCAATTTATAATTCAAATAGGCCAGCCAGAAGTGGCAAAAGGCAGACGACGAATACGACGACGAACACGAGTGCCAAGTTGCAATGTTAATATATTATATATATATATATATACATATTCGTTTGTACATATAAAACAAATATATGTTTGAAATGCAGTATTGCACCAAAAAAAAAAAAAATTTTACCGCAATCATAGAAAATATACAAAAAAAAAAAAAAGAAATACTATTATATTGATTTATACATAAAAAAAAAAAACCAAAATTACCTCAGCATAATGATGACCAAACCCAAATTCTTTTAAGGCATCCGATAAATCATGTATATCAATACGTCCATTACCATCACGATCCAATCGTTTAAATATCTTTTCTAATCGTTCTTCATCTGCCTGTGGTAATTCATGCAAATAATGAACGGGTTGAACATTATAATGTTGTTGTTGTTGTTGTTGTTCTGGTTGTTGCCGCTGATGATTTAGATATTCTAAATTTATATGATTTTGTTGTTGTTGTTGTTGTTGTTGGTGTAATAAATTAATACATGTGGTAAAAGATAAATTAATATCATTATTATCGAGGAAGAAACGGCGACGATGTCCACCACCGCCACCGCCTTCATCAGTGACATCATTATTATTATTATCACCACCTGCCGTTTTTACATTTGTTGATGATGATAAATTTTGATTAGCCATATTCTTTTCGTCGATCAATACTTTGATTATTCCGGTAATTTAAATATGATAAATAATAATGATGCATTAACAATATATAATTCCGATTTATAATTTAAATAGCGTGATTATATGCATTCATTAAACGCAAAATACACTAATACACTATTTTACAGAAGAATACATTCGCATTTGTTTTTTTTTTTTATTATTTTTTAATTTTAATTATCACAGATTTATTAGAAAATTCAACATAATTTTCTTTTTTAATTTTCTGTTTCAATTATTATTGAGAATTGAATTGAATTCTAAAAAAAAAAAAAACAAATTTTAAACTTTATATATATTTTATAAATATAATATAAATACTACAAATAATGAATATTGATTAATTGAATAATTTTATTATTATTGTTAACCAAAAACTATATATAATTTCTTTTTTAATTTAATTTATTCAAAAAAAAAAAAAAGAAATCTTTTTATTAGAAAAGAATCGCAAACCACAATAAATTAAAAAAAAAAAAAAAATCTACACGCACCTCGACAAAACAAAAAAAAAAAATAAATAATATACGAAACCGCGTTGTTTCGTTGTTTTTTTTGTTGTAAAATTATCTATCTTTTTTTTTGATGAAAAAAATTCAATACAATTTACACATGTGTGAAAATGTACGGGTTCTTTCTTTTTTTTTTTCTGCAAAATTCAACCAACATTGCCAGATTTGCACGTTATTTATCATCATCATCATCATCATTGAAGATAACTCTTTTTAATAGATAAAAATGTAATAGAATTTTTTTTTTTTGTAAACATAACCAATTTGTAGATAAATTTTATTTTTTGTTGTTGTTACACCCTATTTTGAAAGCGGTTGTTTTTAATTCAATTCATATTTATTTTTTTTAATTAATTATTTATTATTTAATTAACTCATTTCAGTTATCAGTTAATAATTGAATTTTATGAATAATTAATTATATAGGAATATATTCTAGAAATTATTTTATATTTTCTATATAAATTATAAAAATAAAAAAAAAACCATAATTTTTTCTTATGTGTCTTCAAAATTTTTCAAATATTTATTACATTTTATAAATTGTGTATTGTTTTATATATTTTCTTTTTCAGTCTTAAGACAATTTTTTACAAAATTAACAATTTTTATTTAATTATCTTAACTTGACACTTTTCCATTGATTTATTAAATAAAAAAAAAAAAAAAAAAAACAATAATATAATGAATAAATAAAAAAATGAAAAGTTCAATATGAACGCATTAGTTTTTTTTTGAAAAATTTTATTTGTTGAATTTATGATTTAAAAAATGATTAAAAATAAAAAAAACAAATGAAACAGGATTTTTTACTATGATATCTTCTACCTCCTCTACTTCTCTAACTTCAATGTTGTCCCCGCTTTGATTTACCTAATTTTTCATATTTTGTTTTTGATGAATGCCATAAAAAGAATGGAATTGCCAATGATGGTAATGTCATGACGCCAAATGCAATCCAATCGAATAAATGTGATGAAAAACGTTTATTAAATTCATCTAATTCAACAATACCACCTTCACCCGGTTCTGAACTAACCGCATATTGAATCTGAATAATTGGAAAAGAAAAAAAAAAAACATTTACATCATCATCAATGATACAAATAACCAAATTTCTATTCTATATAATATAAAATTTACCTCATCGGAATCTTCGGATGCTTTATAGGTGATTGCAGCTGAGGTAAAATTAAAATATCCATAAGATTTTGTACGTACAACAACAATATGTGTTAAATTTGTTTGTGGTGCAATACGATCAACGCTTACATTTAATTTACCACCGATAATATGAAATCCTTCTGCAGGAAAACCATCATCAACTAAAAAAACACCACAAAATAAAAAAAAAAAAACAAAAAAAACTCTATTAAAAAAAAAACATCTTCTTTCGATAAATGAATTCAACAAATTCCTTATAGAAATTATATTCAAAAGAAAAAAACAAAAACACATATATTTTATTTTTATTGAACCAATAAATAATTATTACCTAATGTTACTTTTGTAGCTGCACCTCCGCCAACATTATAAATTGTATATTTAACAACAATATCACTTTGTTGTACAAGATATTTATTTAAAATCTGTTTTGATACTAATAATCGGGCATTTACATCATCTTCTGATGCTAAACTACTTGTAAATGCAATTAATAATGTTAAAAATGTAACTGTATTCATTTTGATCAAAGTGTTATTATGTTGTTAATAAACGATAGAACTACAATTAGAAAACGGGGAATTTCTGAAGTCCTGCAGAAAGAAATTAATAAAAATTTTATCAATCCATTAAAATATGTATTTTTTTTATATTATTTAAATAAATTATAATTAAATTTTACCTGTAATTATTTAATTAAAACAAAAACACGGTCGAAAAATCTTTTTATTGACACGTTTCACGATAAATCAATTATGATGATTTTGTATATATATGAACTGTGATGAAGAAGCAAAGTGAAAAAAAAACACCAAATAAACTTTCCCAAAAATGAAGAAAAAAAAAGAAGAAAATAAATAGAAAAAAAACCGCTATGTATTTTTTTTTCATATATGTGAATTTGCAAAGTGGCAGCGACGTGTATTAGTACTGTCAAAAATTTTCTCAGAAATTATGTCTATTGTATAAAAATTTAGCTCAATATGTGTGGTAATGCAGTTTCAGTACAAGATTTGAGTTAAAATAATAAAATGAGATAGTTTTATTTTTTTTATCTATTTTATTTTTATTTTTTTTTTTCAAATTCAATGCAATTAATTTAATTTTATTTACAATTGTTGATTTGATAATAACAAAAAAATCATAAATTTTTTAATTATTCTTTTCATAAAATAAATTAATTGGATATAATAAATATAAATAAATGATAACAAAAATAAATATATAAAACTAACTAAAAAAAAAAAAAAAAAGATAATTTATAAGGTTATCTTGTTTTGTTATTGTTGTTATTGTTTTCTCATTTATTTATGTTTTGTTTATAAATGCAATTTTTTTTTTTTGTATTTATTTTGATTTTCCTGAAAATTTTTCAATGATGACCTTCAAATAACATTCAACGATTCAACCAATTTTATTTATTTTCATTTTGTTATCAATTTATTTTTTAATTTTGTTATTTTTAAAAAATTAAAAATTCTTCAATATTTTTCTGTAACTGTCTCTAACTAAATTAAATTACAATTTAATAAATTTATTTATTTTGAATTGTAATGAATTTGTGACTGTGAAGACGAAGAAAATATCGTGAGTTTAATAAAATATTTAAATTGCCGGTTTAATTTAAAGTTTGTCGTAATCCATATAGTGTTTTTTTTGTCTTTTTTCAAGTCCTCTGTTCGCATCATTAAATTTTTTTTTTTGGAACTTTACTTACAATTACAATATGAGTTTAATTGTTAAAACTGTAGCCACTAAACCATATGATGGACAAAAACCAGGAACCAGTGGATTAAGAAAAAAGGTTAATAATGTTTTTTTTTTTTTGTGATAACCTTTTTGACTTTTACGCGATTTCTATTTGATTATCAGTTTTAATTTGATAATAATAATTGTGTGTATTGCATAATTTATTTTATAGTTTTTAAAATCTTTCTATCCATATATATATATATATATATATATAGGTAAAAGTATTTACTGAACCCAATTATACGGAAAATTTTATACAATGTATATTGGATTCAAATGAAAGTGCAATTGGTGGTGCAACATTAGTTGTTGGCGGTGATGGACGATATTATTGTAAAGAGGCAACATTATTGATCATTCGAATGTGTGCCGCTAATGGATTATCACGTTTGTTAGTCGGTCAAAATGGTATATTATCAACACCGGCTGTTTCCAGTTTAATTCGACATAATAATGCACTTGGTTTGTTACATATTCTACTTTAAATATATTTTTCATCTAATTCTATATTACTGAATATTGTGCCAAAAATTATTATTCATAGGTGGTATTCTATTGACTGCATCCCATAATCCCGGTGGTCCAGATAATGATTTTGGCATTAAATTTAATTGTGAAAATGGTGGTCCAGCACCGGATCAAGTGACAAATAAAATACATCATTTATCAACGGGCATTTCACAATATAAAATTGTTGAGAATTTAACGGTTGATATTTCAAAAATCGGTGTTAATAAGTTTGAAATAAATGGTAAACAATTTACGGTTGAAATAATTGATTCGGTTAGTGATTATGTTCGATTAATGAAAGAAATATTTGATTTTGATAAATTGAAAACATTTGTAAGTGGTGGTGCTGCTGCTGGAAAAAAACCAATTAAAATGAGAATTGATTCAATGAATGGAGGTTTGTAATTTTGAATAATTGTAATAAATAATTGTAATTGTATTTTGAATATCTATATATTATAGTAACTGGTTCATATGTAAATGAAATATTTTTAAATTGTTTGGGTGCATCAAAGGATAATGTTTGTCGTACAATACCACTTGAAGATTTTGGTGGTATTCATCCAGATCCAAATTTAACGTATGCTAAAGAATTGGTAGATACTGTTCGGAATGGTGATTATGATATTGGTGCGGCATTTGATGGTGATGGGGTGGGTTTTTTTTGTTATCTTCAACAGATATGATGATTGATTTTATATAATTTTTTTTTTTTCTGGTTATAGGATCGTAATATGATTATTGGTCATAAAGCATTTTTTGTTACGCCAAATGATTCATTAGCAGTTATTGCACATTATTTAGAATGTATACCGTATTTTAAGAAAAACGGTATTCAAGGAATGGCACGTAGTATGCCAACAGCATCGGCTTTAGACAGGTATTGTTTTTTTTTATAATTTACAACTTATTCATTTTAAAATTTAGTAACAATTTCTAAATAACCTTATTTTATTTAAATAATTAGAGTTGCTGCAAAATTGGGTAAAGAAATGTTTGAAGTACCAACTGGTTGGAAATATTTTGGTAATTTAATGGATGTTGGACGTTTATGCTTATGTGGTGAAGAAAGTTTTGGGTAATTAAATATCACTATTTGAAAAAAAAAAATGAAATTGTGAAATAAAAATTTTCTTTATTAACCATAGAACTGGTTCCAATCATATTCGTGAAAAGGATGGTATTTGGGCGGTACTCGCTTGGTTATCAATTATGGAACATACTGGTAAAGGTATTGAAGATATTTTAAAACAACATTGGTCAACTTATGGTAGAAATTATTTTACTAGGTAGGTGTATTACATTTTATCAACTTTAACTTTCGGATCTCTATTATTGTTTTGTTGTGTTATTCAATCATATATAAATAATTTAATAGATACGATTATGAAGAATGTGCATTGGATGCATGTAATGATATGATGACAGCTTTAGAGAAAAAAATTACTGATCCGTCGTTCATTGGGAAAGAATTGTCTAACGGTGGAAAAACATATAAAGTTAAACTTGGTGATAATTTTAGTTATACCGATCCAGTTGATAAATCCGTTTCAACAAAACAGGTACATTTTGTGGAATAATTTTTTTGTTTGGAAACAAAACCATGGTTAATAATATATGTAAATTTTTTTAAATACAGGGACTTCGTATTGTGTTTGAAGATGGTAGTCGTGTTGTTATGCGTCTTAGTGGAACCGGAAGTTCGGGTGCAACTGTACGGTATGTGTAATATATATAGTTTAAACGAGGCGTTTTTTTTTTATTCAAATTCATATTCTCTTTCAGTTTATATATTGATTCATATGAAAAGGATAATGTTTTGGGACAAGCCAGTGATATGCTAAGACCATTAATTGAAATTGCATTAGAATTATCTGAATTGCCAAAATATACCGGGCGTAATGAACCAACGGTCATTACTTAGTGGCCCAAAAATTTTAGATTCATATATCACATCCTGTTATTTCTCATTTTGTTAAGTTATGTTTTAAAATGTTAAAATGATTTTAATTAATTTTAAATTATTATTATTATAATTTGTTGTAAAAATTGTAATATTTATTTGGGATAAATAATTATTTTTAAAATTGATTTGAAAGGTTTGTTTTTAAATTATATTTAAACTTTGAATAGTTTGGGAATTTAAAATATTTTATATTTCAATCTATCTTTTCGTAGATGGCACTATAGAGTTAAAAATGTCGGTACTAAATATTTATTCGCTCTGTAAATTCTCTCAATAATAATAATAAATAAACAATTTCAAAAACGCCGCCAAAAATTTATTATTAAAGTGGATTTGTTTATTTATATTTTAGTTGATTGTTTATTTGTTTTGAAAGTTGCAGTTTTTTATTTTTTTGGTTTTTTATCATTTAATTAATTTAAAATAAATAAAAAATGAGTCAATTAGAGGAAAATGCATACGATCCAAGTTCTTTACCAGATTTACTTCCTATTTATTATAAACGTATATTTCCACATATTCCATTTTATCGTTGGATTTCATATGGAAAATGTAAGTACACACATGCAAATTATTACAAAATTGGATAAAAAACTAATAAAATCTAATTGAAATTCCTAAGATACGTTTTTAATGGGGTGCATCTTCTAAGCCATTAATTATTTTTGTACTTTTCCAGCTGAATTAAATATTTATTCACATCGAGAATTCAGTTTTGTTTTGATATCGGATATTTATGTTCGATTTTTATCATTTGAAACCCAACAAGATTTAGAAAAGGAAATATGTGCACAAAATCCATTAAAAATTGATATTGGAGCTGTGATGACGGCCGAGTAAGTATTTTAATTTTTCCGTATTTCTATATTATCACTAACATTGATTGGGAAACAACAATTATAATTTGAATATTTATATAGACCTAAAAAACATCCGGCTATAAAAATGCAATGTGAACAAAAGGAATTGGTGTTCGATATTGATATGACCGATTATAATGATGTACGAACGTGTTGCAAGGAAAGTGATATATGTGTAAAATGTTGGAAATATATGACGGTTGCCTGTAATATAATAGATGCAGCGTTACGTAAAGATTTCGGTTTTGAACATTTACTGTGGGTATTCAGTGGACGTCGTGGTATCCATTGTTGGGTATGTGATCGTACAGCAAGGCATTTAAAGGCAAATGAACGTGTTGCAATAGCCGAATATTTGCATATATTTTCACAAAATTCAAATAGTGAACGTTGGTCACGCATCACAATTGGCGATCAAATGCATCATAGTGTATCGCGTGCTCACCGCTTTTGCGATTCAATGTTTGAGGAAATTGTTCTGAAAGATCAAAATCTATTTGGTACAGTGGCTGGCCTGAATAAACTATTAAATTATGTACCCGATGAACAAATACGTAAAGAATTGGAAATTAAATTAAAACCATATGAAGGTACCGGCGATTCCATTACAATATGGAAAGTGTTTAAACAATTTTTTGAAATTTTATCAGCACATGGTAGTGGAGGTGGTGGTGGCATTGGTAGTAATGTGAACACCGCTAGTATACGTCGTACAAAATATATTGTTGAAGAAATACAATTATTAATATTATATCCACGTTTAGACATAAACGTTACAACAACATTAAATCATTTACTAAAGGCTCCATTTTGTGTACATCCAAAAACGGGTAAAATTTGTGTACCATTTAAACCGAATGCTGTGGATAAATTTGATCCAACTGGTGTGCCGACGATTACCTCATTAATGAAAGAAATCGACAGTTTTGATCAAAAGAAACAAAATGAATTAAAAGATAGTGATGAGAAATTTGATACTGAAAGTCGAATTAAAGTAAGTTCTATAGAAATCGAAAGGAATTGCGTAAATTTTTCTAAATGTAATTTTCATTTCACATACAGGATTATCGAAAAACAAGTTTATACAAAGGTATACGAGTATTTGAAGAATTTTTAAGAAAATTAGAGGGTGCTTGGAAGGGAGGAGCAAAATTGATTGATGATCAAAAAATGGTATTTTAAAAAGTATGTTTGTTTTTGGTTTTTTATATAATAAATTGTATTTAATTTAATTTTGTTTTATTTTTATTGGGTATAAAGTACGCATTTTTATCATCCATCTTTTGATCTTTTGAGCTAATAATCGATTCAGTTATTCACAAATTATTAATAAGAAAACTAGTATATTGTTGTTTAGGAAATTTTCAGCTATTAATTAGAAGTTCTTATTAACAAAACAACGGTGATTCTAAAAGGGGTTAGTTAACTTTGGTATTTACTCATTGTCCATTGAAATCTTTTACAATAAAATCAATACCATTACATCACTTTATTATTAGAAAAAATCCCTATCTGATAATGAACCTTAACTTAACAATTCACCAGCTTAAATAAATTGCATTTGGTCTATAATTTATGGTCCGGATCTAAACAATAAAAAAACAATCAAACCAATGAGAAGAAAATAAAAAACACTTAATAATCTTAATATTATTATTTATAATTTTGTATTTATAATTACAATTTCCACATATAAAAAAAAACCCTTAATCCAAAAATGTTTTGTTTGTATTCTTTAATTCTTAATTATCTAACAAAAATTTGTATAATAATGTAAAAATTAAAAATAATTATTTTAATTAAATATTTAAAATTAAATGAGTATTATTAAATTTGTTTTTTTTTTGTATTTTGTAATTATAATCTACGTGGAAAAAAAAACAAAAGATTCATCCAGATTTATAACAAGTAAAACAAAAAAATTTCTATATTCTGATTGAATAACTATTTTTTATAACTTAACATTTTTATTTACCCATCCTTAAAAATAAAAAAAAAAATTAAATTAAATTAATTTAATATACGATTCCTTTTTTTTTTTATCATCAAAGAATCTTATGCGTTTTCATAAAACAAAATATTAAAATAATTGTTGTGTTTTTTGTGAAATTAAATGAGAAAATTGTAATATTTGTAATAGTTTTTAATTGATTTATTTATACTATACAATTCAAATTATTTAAAACTTATAGTATTTATGAATTGTTTTTATTTTCAAAATTAGAATTTGTAGATTTCTCTTAATAATAATACTAATTATTATTATTATTATGGTTTTTTTATCATAAAATTTACTTAATATTTTCATACACGTAGAAAAACCAAACTTATTTTATCTAAAAATTGAATAAATTACACTTTAAAAAATTAAATTATAAAAGAACTTTGCCAAAAAATAGAAAAATAATCCAATAATAATTGTTTTACATATTTTATCTACGCAATACATTCTGAAAATAGAAAAAAAATAGATAAATAATTAAATGGATAATTTTATTAAATTATTATTGCCAAAAGAAACTTCACATACAAAATTTATTATTTAATACAGACAAAAATGGCGGAAATTAATTCACTTACACTTTCATATGTCGTCTGGCAGCCGGTATTGACTCATCTGATTCCTTTAAGATATATAATCGAGCTGCATGTACACATCTTTCAAAATATTCATAAACATCAATATCTATAAAACGTAAATCAAACGAAATTTATTGTTTTTCACTTAATTAATATTTTAATTAAATAATTTTAATTATAGTCTTACTATCATCTTGTATTGCATAAACTTTTTTCTCTGTTGGATTTAATACCGTTCTCATATATAATGCATTTGTATTATCAAAATCCCATTGATTATTTGCATAATATTCAAATACTTCAAATCCTTTTGCAATTCTTCTATGGACACGACATAAACTGCATTATATTAAATTAAAAAAAAATTATAATCGTATCAAATAATATAGAATAGAAAATATACAGTTAATTTAATTCAATTTAACGTACACCGGCGGATAACCAATGCAAAACAATAGACAATCAATGACAATAGCCGGTATCCAATGATATAATACGGAACATATATTATGATATAAACGACTACGTTTCATTGAACCACCCGGATACCACATAACACCATTCAATGGAATACGATTATTGATAACCCAACGTCCAATATCAATAACATCAGCCCATGATATTTTTAATTCTTGTGAACTTGTTACATGAAATATTCGACGATCTTGATCACTAAATTGGAAAAGATTGTTTATCCGATATATTTAATGCGATTTGAATTTAAATAATGTTTTTTTTTCTTTCAAATTTGATTGATCATAACAGAACTCTTACTTCATTTCAATAAAATACCATGATGTTACGAAAATACCATTTGCTGCAAAATCAACCGGTACATAATCACCATAACCCGTTGAATTACAATACATTGTACGAATAACACCTTTACCGGCACCAATTAATAATCCTGTTGGTCCATTAATGTTGTCTGTCCAACCGGGTAACGGTTCATATCGTATTGGTATTATAATTGATGGACGCATTATAATACATGGTAAATTATCCATTTGTTCAACAACTAACGCTTCCGATAATGATTTTGTATACGCATAGGTATTCGGTGATGTGCCAAGAATTCTTTTAAATATTTAAATGATTTTTTGAAATTATATTATTAAATAAATATAAAAAAAAAACAATCCTATATATATAAATACTTTTTAGTCATTGAATTAACCACCTCTTCATCTAACATTTCCATACATTGTATAATTTTATGTGGATCAGCTGGTGGTGCATATGGTTTTTCCAATAATAATTTTTCATTTAAATGACAATACGATGTTGATACATAACAAAATAGCTATATATTATATAAAAAAAAAGAATTGATAATGATCTTTATATTGCCGTTATTTTTTGAATTATTATTATTTTACTTCTAATTTTTTAAATGTTTTAGCAAATTCCAACATTAATTTTGTTCCTCTGGTATTCAATAGTACGGCTTTTTTTAATGATTCATCAAATCGTATTGTGGCAGCACAATGATAAATTATTGACACCTCATTTGCTAATAATTTTTTATCTTCATCGGTCATTCCTAAATCCACTAATGAACAATCACCACCAATAACATGACATTGATTTAGTAATGCCTCTTCACCACGTAATTCTTTAACTTGATCGAAAAGCTGTAAAGAAATAGGACAAAAAAAATCATATATATATTCAAATTATACAATTACAACCTTTTTCAAGTGGTACGTAAACGTAATGTGTATACGCGATGCGATGTTACGCGACGACCAGACGTAATATATTTTATTTGTAAATATATACTATACGCGGTAAGATAACACACAAAAACAAAAAAAAAATTACCTTGAATATTTTTTTTTATTAGTAATATTTATTTGGTCTATGGAATCATCGAATCGAAACTTTGATGTTGATTATGACGTTGTTTGCGTTGTTGGTTTAAAATAATTTTAAACCATAAATTCGTAAGTGACTGATTAGTTTTGTTATAAAATTTTGTTTAATGAACTTAATGGGTTTTAAAATCACTTTCTCATACAAAGTGAAGGGATTATTAAAGATAATTCGATCAGTTTCTAACCGAAATTCAATTGAAATTTTGAATCTCGAGGTTTCATGAACAACTGAAAAACTTTTTTTCATATTGGTGACAATTTTATAGATATATTCTTACTGATCCTTCCATTAACTGGGATTTACAAATCCATTTGGATTTTTACAAATTAAATAAAATATAAAATCATTTTATGGTAAACTTTTAAATATAAAGTATGAGGAGTCCTTTGGTTGAAAATCCTTTCCCTTTCCCTGATCCCTGGCTTTATTCTGGGTATAAGTATGATCTGTTCTAGCAGGTGCTTTTATGATATTTTCTGTATAGTGTTTGTCTCATTTATACGTATAAATAAAGTCTTGTATGTTAAAATTAAAACTATAATCGTCGTAACCGCTTAATTATTCATTGATTGTTTAAACAAAATTAAAAAATATTAAATCGGTTGATTATGACCTCTAAAATTGTAAATTGTTTATATGCATTAATGAATTGGCAAAAATTGGTTGGGGGTTTTTTTTTTGCTTTGTTTTACAAATTTAAGTCATTCAATCAAAAAATTTTTTTTTTATGTAAATCGGTAAATAATTTAAGTAGTTTATAATTTTTATGTACGTATATAAAATTGAAAAATATATTCAAATATTTATTTATTTTTTGGATGCGAGACTCGAACATTATAAATATATAATATAAATTAGTATTTATATTACACGTTTATGACTTTCCATCATGATGGAATTTCAATTATTTGTTGTTTACCTATCTATATACCATTTATCTATTTCCGATTATATCATAAAAAACTCGCCGCACACGTATCAATGAACTTATAAATATGAACTTTAATTTTATTTAATTAAAATATATATATAAAGGTCATTGAATCGTCGATATTTTTTATTATAGGTAAATATAATTAAAAATATGTTATTTAAATCAAAAATTAAAAAGAGAAATGATTTTATTATCGCGGATATATATCAAGGAAATACTAATCTCTATTAAAGAACAGATTAAATGAGGAATTTTTTGAAGGAATTTTTCGGGAGCGTTTGATGTATTGGCAAAAAAAAACGGTGATTTATTAATAGAATTTGGTATAGAAAATTTTTACAAATTTGACTTCAATATCGCAATTTCAATTCATGATGCATCAAATCAAATTAAAAAAAAAAGTTCAACCTTCAATCAATTCATTAAAAAAAAACCTATTTGAACTTATACAATTCATTGAATTTTAATAATTATATATACAATGTTTTTATTTCTGAATATTCATTTTAATGGAAGAGTTAAAATTTTTTTAATTTATTTGTACAATGAATTGTAATCAAATGCTTTTATTATTTTTTTTTTTTCATTATAATTAGACAAATTTTGTAACTCGCAAAGGAGCAAAGGTTATAAATAGTATGGAAAAAAAATCACATATTAATTACACAAATTTATCATAAAAGAAACAAATCATTCACTATGTTTGTGTTAGGGATATTAAAAATAATAATTATAATATTATATAAATAAGAATATAATATTTAAAAAAAAATAATAAATATAAAAAATATTATTGTTATTTCTATAAATATTAAATAATATATATTTATTTTATTTGTTTAAATACAGACACATATATGATTTTTTAATGATGTTATCTTAAAATGCATATATTATAAATTGTTTGTATATTCGTCATCCATTCATCATTTATGGATGGATAATGCAATATATGTAATGTATATAATTTTTACAAAAAAAAAAAACTTTCACCTTCTTTTATTCAAAAGATTTTTTTTTCTTTTAAATGTTAACTATTAAATACACATTTATTTATAACTCTGTGGTGTAAATATTAAAAATGCCAACCTATAAAATTTTAACGAAATTTTGGGGTCGTGAGTTCGAATCCTACTGAATGCATAAAATATGTTTTGTGTTTTCGGTTATTTTTCGAATCTGAATTTTAATACAGAGTTGTATTTTCCGTTTGCTGTTGGTCGTACACGGCTAATTACCGACACCGCCAAAGCCACAAATTAAGAAACTAACAACAGAAGGCTGTTGTTGGACGCTAAAACCGCAGATTGTTGGTTGTATAGCGACAAATTTATTTATTATTTTTATTCATTTGTACTAATATAAGAACGTGCGTATATTTAATATATAAAAATATTTGAAATTTAATTTTTTGGTTGTGAAAATGTTTTTGAATTAAATTTGAAAAAATTTTGATTTTGTTTCCTTAATCAAAGGAATTTTTTTTATAGTTTGTATATAGGCTATATAGATACGCAGTATTTAATCAAAACGAGGAAAATTCTGCGTTATGAACTAATTATTAAAACTTTATAAAAAGATATGGTTAAGGACACGAATTTAAAAGAGTGAGATCAACTTTGACAACAATAAACGGGATCTTTTATCGTGCTCTGCGATATTGATATAGACCGAAATGGGATCTAATCATAAGGCCATGATATATAAGAAATCGTTTCGTGTAGATTTGTAGTTGAACCTAGTCATGCGGCGGTTTCTGAGTTATGGAACCCAGAAGCATTAAAAATGCGAATCTACCGAAATATACGTATATACACAATGAAATAAACGATTATATTTCTTCTAACCAGGACTAGGTTCAACTCCAAATCTTCATGAAACGATGTCTTATTATATCTTGTACTTATGATTGAACCCCATTTAGTCGAAAAACGACCGTTTTTGGTCTCACTTATCCATTATATCTATATAAAGTAAGTAATTTCTAAATATTTTATCATATTTTTTTCCACTTAAATATATATTTAGACATTTAGATTGCAATATCATATTATTTATCCTAATCTTTCTATATAACATACTATTTATATATATATATTTATTTATCTTTCATCCGTAAATTACAATATACAGTAAATTACAATACAAAAAAAAAAAATAAAATCTCTTATGAAATTTGATTGGAAGTCAAAAATATAGTTTTTTTTTGTCAGTCTCTATATAACTATATATATATATATTTAATGTAAGAATTATGTATTTCATTTATGCATCACATATTTATTTATTAGTTTTTTTATTTATTACATATCATCATATTATATGTATGTTATATATACATATAAATATATTTCTATATATATTAAATGATGAAGGTTTCATAATAATTTATTATTGCAAATAAAAATGACATAATATATATAAAAAAAAAAAAAATTAATACGTTCCAATGTAAACTTATATTATTATTATTATTTAATGTTTTATATATACGCGGTAAATTCGGTATAATAATAATAATAATACCATCCTTATTATTATACATTATGTTATTACTTATTGTTATTTTTTTACGTTGTTGTGATGCTGCGTTTTCACATTTTATATCTATTATTATATATTAGGATAGTAGGTATACAAAAGAAAATTCGCGCCGCGCGATGGTACCGAGAAAATTATTGCAATACAAATTCTTATATACACACGTCGTATATATGTAATTCACGACGATAAGGTTAGTATATATTATATTTCTTAAAATATCTTCTTATAAATGGTAAAAAATACGTACAGAAATAAATATATAAGTCAAGGTTAAATATATATATATATATATATATTTATTTTTTCTTAATAAATTTTATTTATATATTTTTGATTTACCTATATATTTATTGTTACCATATATACTCTCTATATTATATATACGCAGCAAATACACTATATAATAATTATATTTATAAATATAAATATAAATAAATAAAAAAAACACGACCAAGGAGGATATTTCAACATCAAATAAAATGTATATAATTTCATTTAACATATGTATTTGCAATTTATAAATAACTATAATCGTTTATCAAATAATAATCAATACAAATACGTAAACTTAAACGAATCTGTTGATTATCTATCATCAAAAATTTAAACGAAACGATCAATGATCTATCATCATAAAACAAATTAATTCGCGGTCAAACAAAAAAATGATGTGCGGTTAAAAAATCATATAATTTATATATATATTGATATTATGATTATTAATAATTTATATTCATTTCAACATCAAAAACCACGAATGATATTATTCAAAAAAAATATTTATAAATAAATGAATCGCAAAAATATATCTTTATAAATTATCGCATTAATTTAAATAAAATATATATATTTATAGATTTTTAATAAATAAAGATAAAAAATTATTCTTACCGGATTACTAAATATATCTTTTAATCGATCATTTGGTAATTTTCCCTTTTTTGGACGAACCATTAAATAAATTGTTTTTATTGTTGAAATTGATCTTGAAATATAAATAAATAAATATAGAAAAAATAAATTACATTTTATGATACATAGAAAATATTAAAGTTTTCCATTTTTTTTTTCAACAAAAAAAAATATACCTTAACATTTTTTCTAGCATAACTTTTCCTAAAAATCCTGTACCACCGGTAAAAAAAATTGATCGACCATTAAACATTTTTGTAACACGATCTTCTGGTGGTATCGGTACATCTCTTGTTCCATCTGCTGTTACATCTGTTATATCTGTTATTGTTGTTGTTGTTGTTGATTCAGTCATTTTTGATTTTTTTTATTTTTTTTGTTTGTTTGTTGTTTATCTATATTAATTATATAACAAAAAAAAAATTAAAAATTATTAAAATTAAAATCAAATAAACGTAAATTTATTTAGAGCAAATTAATTTATGGTGAAATTTTTTTTTTTTTTTTTTTTTTGATATTTTCAATTTAATTAACACATTCTGCGTTTATTATATATTAATTGCGTATTGTAAATATTATATATAGATAAAATGTGGTAATTTTTTATTAAAGAAAAATTAAATTATTTTTTTAATACACACACACGTGGGTTGGTACATAGCTATAAGCTACCAATATTAAGCAAGTAAGTAAAGCAATTTATACAATGGCCTTATATGGAAATGAAGACAATATGAATATGGGAAAGGTCGCGTAAAACCTATATATAATGAGAAGGAATTTTCTTTAGAAAAATTATACAAAATTTTCTTCAGATAATTATAAAGACTTTTCATTTAAAAAAGTAGAAAGAATTTTCTTTAGAAGATTGAACAGAGTTTCCTTTAGAAAATTGAATAGAATTTCCTTTAGATAATTGTACAAAATTTCCTTTAGATAATTGAACAAAATTTCTTTTAGAAAATTAAAAGAATTTCCTTTAAAATTTGTATATAATTTCCTTTAGAAAATTTTACAGAATTTCCATAAGGAATTATACAGAATTTCCTTTAAGAAAATTATACAGAATTTCCTTTAAGAAAATTTCACAGAATTTCCTTTAAGAAAATTATACAGAATTTGCTTTAAGAAAATTGTACAGAATTTCCTTTAAGAAAATTTCACAGAATTTCCTTTAAGAAAATTTCACAGAATTTCCTTTAAGAAAATTTCACAGAATTTCCTTTAAGAAAATTTCACAGAATGTCCTTTAAGAAAATTTCACAGAATTTCCTTTAAGAAAATTTCACAGAATTTCCTTTAGGCGCAAAACACAATGATACGTTCAATCGCATGCTGTTGCGTGCGTTTATGCGTGTAAAAATCAACTGCACACAATGAAAGCGTTTTTCGTTTTTCTTGAATTGCATTTATTAATAGTTCATCATCAATTTCCATTTTTCCGGATTCCATATTAAAATAGCTAATAATTTTTTTATGTTATATATATATATTTAACTATTATAAAAATTTTTTTATGAATTTTTTGTTTTAATAAAAATATTCACGATAACAAACCGATATAAACAATAATCATAACCTCAAAACCGCGGCTGATCGCAACAAAAAGTTAAAATTTGGCAAATTTTTCGATACGCTGCATCGCGTGCGTTTTATTCTGTACTGTTTCGTTTAATACCATGTAGTTGCATTTTACGCACGCAACAGCACGTGATTGCACGCATCATTCTGTTTGGCCCCTTAAGAAAATTTCACAGAATTTCCTTTAAGAAAATTTCACAGAATTTCCTTTAGAAAATTTTACAGAATTTCCATAAGGAATTATACAGAATTTCCTTTAAGAAAATTATACAGAATTTCCTTTAAGAAAATTTCACAGAATTTCCTTTAAGAAAATTTCACAGAATTTCCTTTAAGAAAATTTCACAGAATTTCCTTTAAGAAAATTTCACAGAATTTCCTTTAAGAAAATTTCACAGAATTTCCTTTAAGAAAATTTCACAGAATTTCCTTTAAGAAAATTTCACAGAATTTCCTTTAAGAAAATTACACAGAAAATCCTTTAAAAACTTATACTCTATTTTCTTTACATTTCCCTTTAAAAATCATTATATTATAAAATAATCATTAAAGTAAAATATTTTTTTCTATATTTTTTCTCATATTAAATTAATTATTTAAGTGAATTTATCTTTTATCGCAATATATATATTTTTGATCTCTATAAGTCGGCTAGCTGAATATAACGCGATAGATATATTAAAAAGCACACAACAATAAATTATTGCTATGAAAATTCATTCTTGAATTTTGATATCAAGATATTATTTAAAAAAAAATAAATAAAATCTCAATAACATTTCATTTATATATATTTAATATTTCAAACGTGCAAAATTATCTTTGTTATTCTTTCAATGACAAGGTATATATATATATAACTATATTCAAATCTTCAAAAAATTGTATAAATCACAAGTTATTAAACAAAGTCGTATAAGTTACTTTATTCATATTTATATATGATTAAATTTTTATTTAATTTTTAATTGCCATCTACTATACAATAAAAATTCTATTTCTATATATGATAAAGTGGTATAATTATTATTATATTTTTTTTTATTAACCATCACTATACTGTTGTCATACGAACACGGGTTTTTATAATTAAATTTACACTATAATTAAAAAAAAAAAAACATCTTGATTTTTTTTCTTTGCTAATAAAATTAATTCATATAGATGTTCAATATATTTTATTTGGAAAACATAATAATTTAATATATATGCATGGTTTCTATATGTATTTTAATTAGCGATAAAGTTTATCTATAGTTTTAATTTAGTTCTCGTATATTCTAGATAGATATAGTCACAATTTAAACTCTCTAATATGTCAATTGATTTTTATCGTACGACAGGTAGTGTAAAATATATATGTAATATTTATACATATTGATAATAACATTTTATTGCATTTATATATAGAGTATGAATTTGCCTGGGAAAAATCCAATTTAATTGAATTTCCAAAAAAAAAAAACCCCCACTTGAAAACTAACTATGCTGAATTTTTTTTATAAATATATCATCCCCAATAATGATTTAAACTCATTTCTATAATTGTACATTAAAATGAATCATATTAAAAACAATCTTTAAACATATACAAAAAAAAAAAAAAACAAAACTATAAAGAATACGCATAAATATTTTTATACATTTAATATTAATAATATTATATATATATAGAGGTAATTATACAATTAAACGATAAAATTTGCCAATCGGTTGAATAATAATACAATTATATAGAAAAATGAAGTCAAGATCGTACATTAGTTATACATATTATGGTAAATAAAAATTAAAACTTGTTTGTTTTGATAAAACATTAATTATTTTTTTATTTAATACCTGCTGATATATTATTTCTTATATAAAGAAGTGATATAATATTATATTATAATTACTCAATAAAATTAAAATGTATTTTTTTTTTGTTTACAATAATAATAATAATGTTTTCGAGTAAGACAAACTAAATTAAATTCCTAGTAAAATAATTAAAACTTGTTTCTATATAGATTTTTTTATTCATTAGGTATATTTTATCGCGTAGTGTAATAACATTTTGTGAATGAAAAATATTTGTTTACACTTTATATATGCATTATAGATAGATTGGATAAATCCGATTAATTTCATTTGATCTACAATATATAAAGAACGTGATTATACTTTTTAAACAAATGAATATACCCATCATTATGATGAATACAAATTGACTATATATGCGGTTCAAGTGATATTTTTGCAGTATTACATAATTTAATTTTTTTAACTTGAATTAAATCGTTTATTCACCAAATTCGTTAAATCGTTCATTCATTAATATATATTTTGTTTAATTACCACAATATATATAAAGTACGTTTTTCTTTATATTTAACTCAATATATGTATAAAAATAAATAAATTTTTCGCTATACAACCAACAATGTGGTTTTAGCGTCCAACAACAGCCTTCTGTTGTTAGTTTCTTAATTTGTGCCTTTTACGGTGTTGGTAATTAGCCGTACGACCAACCGCAACCGGAATATACAACTTAAAATTCAGATTCGAAAATAACCTGAAAACACAAAACATATTTTATGCATTCAATAGGATTCGAACCCACGACCCCAAAATTTCGTTAGAATTTTAGGTTGGAATTTTTAACATTTACACCACAGAGTTATATATCAATATATGTATATATAAACATTAAATTAAACAACATTTACTATATATGCATACACAAAAAAAAAAATAATTCAATAAATTATGTATTTTTTACCTCTATAATATATATATTTAATATTGCATATAAATTGTAAATTGTTATAGTTATAGAGATCAAAACATGCAACAGTTTAATTAAAATTATTTCTGCGTACGTGTTCATAAAAAAAAAGTATTATTACCTTTTTTTTTTTTTTTTGTTTTAATGCAAATATTAATAAATTTTATATATACTTATGTTGCTATATAGCGGAGGTCAAATCAATATACATACATTTCAAAGAGTATATTAAAAGAAGTATATGTGATATTATGGATATAAAATCAATTTAATAATTTGTATATTTATAAACAACATTCAAACACATGATATATTATTAATTATATTATAAATTTTATATAGTTAGAATAATATTTATTGGAAAATTTATACATTAGTTTTTATAGGAAATTTTATCATATTCTTATTAAAAATGTCTTATGTAATGAAAAATTTTATTATTTAAACAGATTTAAACCCCCTATATTGGAAGTCAACGTGATATAGATAAAATCGAATGTTCTGTGGTATATAAAATGTATTATTAAGAATTTTCCAAAATGACGGAAAGTATTATCGTTATTATACCGCAAATATGTATTGTAATCAATTTGAAAGCTGTTAAAAATCACACCATATATAATTTTAGAATAACATAACACAGGTCAATAGATTATATATAGATATTGAGAAAAACCAATTAGTAATTATGTAAAATGACACCTATAAAAATATGTATAGTAATCTGTTAATTATACAAAGAATTTTTCTGTGTTATATAATATCACCGCAAGTGAATTATTAGAATAAATTTATAAACATCAATATCTATTCGGCTACCTGAGAAATTTTATATATATAATTATATGTAACTTGAATTGATGATTAAACGCTTTGTAATGTATAATAGTTGGTTTACACAGACACATTTATCTATAGCTATATAATAAGAATTTAAATAATTATTCTATAATTATTTATATCCAGACAGAATATTCTTATATTTTTTTCTATATGCTTGTTCGTATAAAACACTTGAAATCAACCTTGACAATGACATTTGCATATGCATATATACATATATATTATATATTAATTTAAATTTATATTAACCATATTAGTATTTAATTATATTGATTTATTATTGAGTCGATTTTACACTTATATGTCTGCCAGAATGTCTTTTCTATATACATATATAAAAGTCAATTCTTATTCTACATTCAATCTCATTTTCATTCAATTTTATAAAACATTTAGAATATAAAAAAATAATATTTTTTTTTATCATAATATTGATTTAATTAAGATCCATTTGCATTCTATACATTCATTTCGCACAAAAGGATATATATATATAAATAAATTTTATTACCATTCAAAGAAAATTATTTATTCATATGACGATAGAAAGATATATAAAATCTTATATAAATATATATATAAATATAAATAACAAAATACAAAACATTTGGGGGTTGTGATTTGAAATCATATTTACTTATTAAATATATATATTCTGTTTCGAAACAAATGTATTAAAAAAATTGTTTGCAAGTTTTGATAGAATTTTTGTCCAATATGTGAAAGAAAAAAACCCACTTTAACTTTTCAAAGAACAAAAAAAAATTAAATAAAAATTTATTTAATATTATTAAGACGTACGAATAGTATTTAATAATAACAAGAAAACAAATTGAATACAAAAAATGTTCTTTTTTGATTGGGTTTTAAGATTTTCCCATTTACGAATTTATAGAAAAATAATATATCAATCTTTTTTTTTTATGTGGGAATCTCCCGAAATTATATATTATTATTAATTATTTAATTTTTTTTATTAAATTCTTAGTTATTTCCTCTTTACATAAACCTTCCATTTAAACTCGTTATAAAGAAACTAAAAGGTGCAGTAATATTATTATTGAATGTATAGGACATGTTTTATAAACATTCTAGCTGGTGACCAGTTAAAGTCTATTCAATATTGTTTTCTTAAAGGAAATTCTGTATAACTTTTCTTAAAGGGAATTCTGTATAACTTTTCTTAAAGGGAATTCTGTATAATTTTCTTAAGGAAATTCTGTAAACTCTTCTAAAGATAATTTTGTATAATTTTCTTAACGAAAATCTATACTTATTTTTAAAAAATTCTGGTTTCATACGCATACCGAAAACTGTTTCTGGTATATATAAAATTCAACAGTATCGAAAGTATCAGAATATAGTTATATATAACAATATCATTGTATCGCCTTCCATCATCAACCAAACTTTACCAGAGACGATATCCATAACCATATGATAATCGATAACCATATGAGTATCTTTTTTTTTAATACATTTATTATTTTTCATATATACGCATATATAATCAATAAAATAATTATGTTTAAAGTAAAATCGTAAAATATTGTTAATGAATCAACTTATTATATGACCACATTCTATTATAATTTTTAATTTTTTCTTTTTGATTAAATTGACCGTATTTTTTTATATATACCTATATAAGAATGTATAAAAAAAAATGTATGGTCAATTGATTGGGTGATACCACAAACGTGTTTGTTTTATAATATACATATATAAATATTTATGAATGTTGGTTGTGCAGAGAATGGAAGTTAAAAACCGCATCACAGTATCTCAAGAAAAATTAAAATATTTATAATTTTTATATAAATTCACTTGAGATATCCATTTATAATTAAACATTATTTTTTTTGTTTCTATAAATATACATATGTATAAATCGATTATATATAATTATGCCATATGCGATTCATATACATAGTTTTAAGGCCAAGTTTATATCGCAAAAATTATGTGAAAAAATCACATTCCTTTTTTTTTATATATATACGGTTAAAAATTTAGTAGGTTAACATACCAATTATTTAACTGTATGTCCTTGCATGTAACTAATAAATACAGAATGGTATTTTTTTTTATAAATTGTATGTATGAAAATTTTGAATAGATATGTATATGATATGGATAGATATAAATACAGTTCTTGTTGAATTAGTATTAGATAATATATAGTTAATTATGGAAAGTATGATATTTCTCATCATATATATTAGTAATGAATCTTATTTGGATTTACCATATAGCGAGTGATAACTAAAATCCTTAAATTATATCTATAAAAGAGAAGTTTTTATGGAAAAAGATTAAAATAAGTCAGAAGTGAAACAGAAAACTGCGTGCGTGTTATTGATGATTATATATATAATTATTTTACATAACAAAAAAATCGTATCAACTTGACTTGCTGCAAGTTGTTATTTTTGTCATTTTTTGTTATTTTTATTTTTTTGGTCGAATGTATATATATCTACCAATATGTAATTTTTGATTTTAATTTACACTTACAAGAAAAAAAAAATAAACTTTCAATTCCCAATGATTTTGTTTTGTCTATCTAAACTATTTCTATATATATATATATATCAAATGGATTAAAAAAAAACATTGATTTAATGTTAAATTTAATGGTAAATAAAAAAGTTACATGTTTTTTTTCTTCATGTAACATAAGTTGTATATATAAAAAAAAATATATATGCGAGCTTAAAAACTCTTCACGCAGATACATGTGTATCTGTGAATATTTATTAAGAAATTTTTAAGTTACATATATATTGAATGAAACGGTCAAATATATATATGAAACGGTCAAATATATATGAATGAAAAAAATTTATTAATAATGTTTTAACATATATAAAACGAAAAATGAATAATAATATTTATAATGAACTAAATAAGATAATATAATATATTAATAATAAGAAAAGAAAAAAATATTTGTCATAAATATTATATTATGTAAATTTATACAGTTTAACTGTTTCTTGTTTTTGAAACTCTATATATCGCATCGTACATAAAACAATAAATATATTATACGGTCATCGTTGAATAATTCTTTGGACTATTTTATAATATATTAAAAAATTCATAAATTATACAATATAAGAAAATCTATTTATAATTTTATAACTGAACAAAAAAATCATAAATATATACGATTTTTATTCATAAAAATTCACAATTACACTGGATTTTTCTATATATTTTTTTCAAATGAATTAATCCTATTATATCTTATCTATAGCCATAATAGGAAATATATTATAAAACACCACTAACTCAATTTATTATAGTCATCATAAATAAAATACAATAAAATATTATACAACATACTTAATAATTTATATAAAATATATATAAAACTCTGTACGCAGACGTATATGTCGTATATTTGAAAAATTAAAGAAAAAATTTAAAATATCACTTACTTAAAATATTTTCACTATATTAACAAAACAAATAAAAATTTTCTTTGTGTTATTTTATAAAGTAGCAAAATAATTAATAAATAATAGACGCATAGACTTTTATTTGGTCGTTCGTCTCTTCTTCACACGAATTTCTATCTATATGATCACTGCTTGTAATTTGTTTCTATTTGTTTTTTTTTTTTTAATTTTTTTTTACAGCATCAAACACCACATACACAAAATATATATATGAAATAAAAAACAAAAAAAAAACAAATTAATTTAATAAAATTATTATATATATGCTTATATGGAATTTAATAAAGAAAGAAAAAAAAAACTTAAATATAAATGAGATACTAATTAAATTTTATTCAACGAAAAATTTAAAAAAAAAAAATATAACACAAAATTACAATCATACAAAAAAAAAACAAAACCAAAACCAAAAAAACTGAAAATCACATTGAAATGTAAAATATAAAACAAAAAAAACTTTCACAACAATTAATGATAATTATAAAATATATATATATATATAACAAAAATTTAATTATATTTAATTTTTCATTTAAATTAAATTTTTTCAAAATATATAATAAAAAAACACAAAAAACACAGAATCGAAATTAATTGGAATAATAATTTTTTTAATTTTATGTTATTGTTAATTATTTATTTTGTATTAAAATCACTATTAAAATCGTACCTATATAACTAAATATCTATATTTATTATATATGATACTATATTTTTTGCATCCAAACACGTTGATTTTAACTCACTCACTAACTAACTAACTAAATTAAAGTAATGAAATGAATATAACATCGATATTTTTTTTTTTAACAACATTTTTCTTCTTTTTTTTTTTTTATTTATTTAAATAATATATTTAAAAAAAAAAGCGTATTTCCATACATAAATATATCGTGAGATGTTCAAAAAATTACCAAATTTATCAGATGGCGATATTAGAATAAAAATCATTATTGCCATATCATTGCCGTTAAATGTTTTGGTTTAATTAGCATAATTAAACATTGTTGTTGTGAAAAATTGGAAATCGGATTTTATATTTAGCAAATAAGCAGGAACACATAAAAGGAATTTTGTTAATTATCCGTAAAGTTGAGTTATAATTACATTAAAAGTTTAAGTTCGTAGAATAATCCTATGGTAGTTTTCTATCAATTTCTAATTTTTCTTACTAATTTCTCGAAATCCATGATGTAGTATTGTTTATTTTCTTTTTACACCTTTGATGTGATCGAAAATCTTTTTTTATAAATTTCATTGTTTGTTATAACCTTTTTTTTTTTTTTTGCACAACTTTCCATTGAATCTTATATATACAGATAAGGTAGAAATCTACCCGAAATGGTAAGATTAGTCGGAAAATTAAAGGATCGGTAAGGTACGGTTAAATTAATTTTTTTCTTATATAAAATAATCTCAATAACTTTTTGTTCAATTATACATAATAAAAAAATTTATATATAATTGAAGAATTTTTTTTAACAAAAAAAATAAATATAATTATATAATTGTTGTTTTTATTTTAGTGTGTATTTCTGTATACCTGACTATTTTAATGTATATATATACAATATACATCTTACTGCAGACTTGGGTATATATTTGGATATTTTTGTTGTATATAAAATAGTAAATATTTTCTTTATATATATACTACACATATATGAATGTGTATTATAGCTTTTTTTTATGTAATTTATACTTGTATATATGCATATAAAACATATAAAAAACTTTACAAAAGAAAATGACAATATAAACGGGTTTTTTGTAATTTTAAGAAGAAAAAAAATAAAGTTAAAAACAACAATATTTTTTTTTTGTTTTAACTCTTTAATATTTTGTTATATTATTTTTTTTTTATAATAGCCATTCATTATTATAACATTACATATATATATGGACAACATAAAAGTTATTCGTATCATATAAATATTATTATAAAAAAATACGATGATTTTTTGTTATATAGGGAGAGTTTTTATATATAGTTTTGTTTCCCGGCAGTATGTAACTTTTTTTTTTATGTCTATATGCTATATAGTACATATAAAAAGGGAAGACTGTATAAAATTGCATTGGACAAAACCATAAATTAAGGCTTTTTTATGCATTGATTAATGCAATGAATATTTATATTTTGATTTACTATATACTGTATTCATCTTTATAGCTGACCTAAATTCCTTGACGAAAACTCATCATTCGATTAATTTGAATAATTACGACAGAAAAAAAATTGTCACCATTAGTTGCGTTCCTTTCGACTACACCCGGAGTTGGTAAGGGCAGTTAAGAGTAGAAAAGGGTAAATTTTCCTACCCCGCCGAACTACACCGTACAGTACTATAACAAAGAATAGTTCGGAATAGAAAAATTTTCCACTATCATCTACTTCTGGTAATCGAAAGGAACACAATTGTATTGTTTTATTTTTCATTTTTTTTCCATTATCATGGAAATTTTTTCAATATCAACCAAATCAAATATATAATTATATCTGCGTATATATACAAATGGTAAAAATAAATTAAATACACCAAAATTTTGTTATTTGACATTGTGTATTGTGAATGTTATATATAATAGAATGAATTTGCAAAAAAAAAAGCAATATTAGCTTATTTTTTACCTTTTATTTATTATATTAATTTATTACGCTTTAACCGCACATCGATTAACTCATTCAACTGTATATATATATAAATTCAAATTCAAGATCGCATTAATAAAATGATTCATATATAATTATCAATTTATATGTTATATTATCTATATTTATATGATTTTTATTTAAATACAATGTATTTTTTTGTATGTTTTGTTGTGTTCAAACAACAAAAAAAAAAACTGATGGAAAATATAATTATTTTTTTTGCAATAAACATTTTTAACTAAAAATCATTTTTTTGTTTACGAATCAATCATGAATTTATTACTTTATATTCATCATTTATATAGATTTTATTAAATAATAATATACATATATAAATAATTTGAATGTCCAGACGAATAATAATGACATTTTGAATGAAACATTTAAAAATCATCATTCAGTTGAATAAATGTTCAGTTGAACTTTTTCAGTTGAACAAAAAAAAACAAAAAGAACATTTAAAACTCAGTATATAGAACATTTGAAGATTTTAAAATCTATATCCAATTCTATTCCAAGGGTAAAATTATTGTGTAAATAAACAATTATATACCTTTTAAAATTTAATTTAATTTAATATTTATAACTCTGTGGTGTAAATGTTAAAAATGCCAACCTAAAATTCTAAAGAAATTTTGGGGTCGTGGGTTCGAATCCTACTGAATGCATAAAATATGTTTTGTGTTTTCGGTTATTTTTCGAATCTGAATTTTAACACAGAGTTGTATATTTAATTACTTCTTTACTTCTGCGCGCCTACAACCTACAATTGGTTTTGGCGTCCATTAACAGCCTTCTCCAACCGGACCTATTTACCGCCAACGTCCGCCAGCCGGAAACGCCGAGGGCCCGAAGGTCCACTTCTACTTCGTCTTTCCACCTACCCCGCGGTCTTCCTACACTCCTAGATCCGCCCGGCTTACTGTCCAGCATTTTTGACGGTATACGATCGCCATCCATTCGTACCACATGACCAAACCACCTCAGGCGACCGATCTTAATGAACCGAACGATGTCAGGTTCGGTATATAATTTATATAGCTCGAAATCGAACCGCCTACGCCACCATCCCCTTTCCTTTGTCGGTCCAAAGATGAGGCGTAGTATTTTCTTTTCGAACCCTCCAAGTCGCCGTTCGGTGGCCTGTGTCATGCACCACGTTTCAGAACCGTAGGTCACAATTGGTCGAATCAGTGTTTGATATAGCTTTAGTTTCAATGTTTTACTCAATGTCTTCGAGAAGAACATCTTTCGCAAACCGTAAAAGGCCTTGTTTCCCGAAGCAATCCGGGATTGAACTTCCTCCGCTATATCGTTTTCGCTGTTTATGCTGCTTCCAAGGTAGCTAAACCTGTCCGCCGTTTCAAATTTGTTCTGACCAATTGATACGCTTTGATGTTGTGCCATAAACCTACTGTTCGTTGGTGCGATCATATACTTGGTTTTCTCCTCGTTTACCCTTAATCCCATTTCCGAAGCTTCACGTTCCAACAGTAAGAACGCTTCTTTAACGGCACCCATACTTCTACCCACCACGTCAATGTCATCGGCATAGCCGAGTAATTGAACAGATGACGTAAAAATAGTGCTGCTGGTGTTAATGGTCGTCCTTCTTATACATTTTTCCAATATAACATTGAAAAACAATGTAGCCAAAGGGTCCCCTTGCCGTACTCCGTCAATGGTTTCAAATGCATCCGATTTGATCCCCCTTATTTGTACCTGAGATGTAACTTGCGTCAGTGTTAGTTTCGACATGGCTATCAATTTTTGTGGGAATCCAAATTCCTCCATCGTGCGCCATAATTTTTCCCTAATAACACTATCGTATGCGGCCTTAAAATCAACAAATAGATGGTGTGTTACTACGTTGAACTCCCTACACTTTTCCATTATCTGTCGTATGACGAACAGTTGATCAGTTGTTGAGCGATCATTACGGAATCCACATTGGTATTCACCAATGACTTCCTCCGCATATGGTAATAGGCGCTTATGCAACACATAAGCGAGTACCTTATATGTTGCATTCAGCAAAGATATTCCCCGATAGTTGGAACACTCCATCCTGTCTCCCTTCTTGTGTATTGGCACAATTACAGCAAGCTTCCACTCCTGTGGTATAACCTCATAGTTCCAAACATGCACAATTAGCTCGTGTATACTATTCCACAATACATCCCCTCCACATTTTAAGAGTTCACCAGGTACGCCGTCAGATCCAGCCGCCTTTCCATTCTTGAGCTTCAGAATGGCTTCTCTGGTTTCCTCATATGTTGGTTCCGAAATTAGTGGTTGTGCTGTTTGGTACGGAAGTTCGTTTTCTGCATTTATACCAATTGGGTTGCTTGCTGTAAGTAGATCTTTAAAATACTCCGCCCATCTCGCGATGGCTCTTTCTTCATCCGCCAAAATTTCACCGCTGGTATCCTTACAAAGAAGGGGTTGTTGTATAAATCCGCTAGTTACAGATCTTATTCTCCTGTACAAATTTTTACTGTCATTCATGCTGGACAGCGTGTCTATATCCCGCAAAATATCCTGCTCATGACGCATTTTCTTGTTTCGGAATAATTTGCGTTCAATGGATCTTTTGGTTCTGTAGTCATCCATGGCAGTTCGTGTGGCGCGCTGAAGATATTTTAAACGCGCTTGGTTCTTTTCTTCATGAGCCGTTTTACATGCGTCATCAAACCAACCATTTCTGACCACGCCAGGTTTCAACTTTACCGTCTCCTCTGCCGCCATTTTCATGCAATTACGTAATCGATTCCACATATCATTACACGTGTTTTGCTGTTGATCCACATCTGTTCGAACAATTAACTCCACCAATTTATCTTCGTACTGTTGTTTTACTTGGTCATTTTTGAGATTTTCCAAATTGAATCCTCTCGCAATGACTTTTTGGCGGTTTGCACTAACACGATATCTGAACAAAGCTCTTACGAGATAATGATCAGAATCAATGTTAGGTCCCCTACAGCTCCTTACATCCAGTATGTCGGACGCATGACGACTGTCAATGAGTACGTGGTCTATTTGGTTTGTTGTTTTAGTATCGGGCGAACACCATGTTCCTTTGTGTATGTTCTTATGTGGGAAACGTGTGCTGGCTACTATCATATTGTTTGATATTGTGAAATCGACTAAACGCTCGCCGTTATTATTGCAGTGTGTATGAAGGCTATGTTGACCAATTGCCGGTCGATATACAATTTCCCTACCAACCTGTGCATTAAAATCGCCAAGCACGATTTTAATGTCACGACTAGGAGCTTGATTGTAAATACGGTTGAGCTTTTCGTAAAACATATCCTTCGTGTCTGCATCTTTGTTTTCTGTTGGGGCGTGTACGTTAATAAAGGTTACATTAAAAAATTTTCCCTTTATTCGTAACGTACAAAATTTTTCGTCAATGGGGTTGAAACCAATGACTGATTCTTTCGCTTTACCCATTACAATAAAGCCGGTGCCGAATAACCCTGTTTTATTTCTACCGCTATAGTAGAATTTGTATTCTTTACTGGATAAGATGTTCTTTCCAGGCCACCGTGTTTCCTGGACCGCTGTTATGTCCAGTTTAGCTTTCTTTAAGCAATCAGTCAAAGTTTTTAAACCGCCCGCGCGCAGTATTGTCCTCACGTTCCATGACGCCAGTTTTAAATCATTGTCCTTGTTCCATTGCCTGAGTCGTTGCCGTTTTTCCTGTCCTGTCCGAGGCACTGTTGCTAGTTTCATAATTTGTTGTTTTTACGGTGTCGGTAATTAGCCGTACGACCAACCGCATGGGATTCGCACTTACAATTTTAGCCTGAATGATACGGATTGTATCATTCAGTTACCGTTGGTTACCACGTGGAGGTAAAGTAAGCACTTGATCAGGAACTCAACAGTTGCAACACTGGGTCAGCGACCAGTCAGTGCCTACCCTATTGATCCCAATCCATATTTAATACCTTTTAATAAATGGATCTCTGTGAGTTAAGTAATTTTGTATGAATTTTTTCTGTGCGAGTTAAGTAATTTTGTATGTTAATTAATAATTGATAATCTATTAAAATTAAACATAATTAAAAAACAAAAAAAATTCAAATGCATGGGAAAATACGATTTTCGAAATCTTTTATTTAAATATTTAAAATTTATATTTCGAATTAAAATGCTTATTGCTGTTGAAATTATCTAAGGGATAAATAAAAATTATCTATTCATATGTAAAAATTATGATGAATTTTATAAGTTAAAATCATTTCATAACATTATGATTTTAATATATACATAAAAGATTTATATATAATTAATTAATCATTCAACAACAAAAATCATAAAAATATTTATGCGTATCCTTTTTAATAATCTGATTTACATTTTATTTTTACAATTTTATAAATTAATGATTTTTTGTTAAAAAATTGAATGTCAATAAAAATAAATAAATGAATGAATAATCTATCTTTTACAGCACGCATAGAAATAAAAGGTTTCTAAATTTATATCAATGTAACTATAAATTACAGATATTGAGTAAATAATTTAAATATATCATTACAAAATACCTCCACTATATATAAATAAATATAATTCGTTTGTATAATTTTTTATTCATCTAAAAGCATAATTAAAGGTTTTTTCTTTGTGATTTATGGTAATTTCGTCTTTTTTATATAATTTTTATGTTTTTAATATTAATAAAATCTTAAATATAAATAAAATATTTAATCACATATTTAAATAATTAATTTATTATATACATTTTTCGAAATAGATTCCATTTAAGAAAAACTAAATCAAATATGATCGCATATTTAACAAAATAAAATTCATTATACCATAAAACAATGTCACAATTTACATTTGAAAAGCTGCTATATTACTATATATATGCGAACATAGGTACAAAAAAGATATATTACACAAAGTTAAATAATATATTATTAATTTAAACAAAACTTATTTTTTAAATTATGATACATCTTCAAATATATGCGTTTTAGACATTCATCTAAAAATTACATACATAAATTTAAATATTTACCAATAAAAGTTAAGTAAATTTATTCCTATGTATGTAATATATAAAACAATTATATGAATAATATGAAGTAATAAATGCATATATATGATAAATTGCATATATAGATATTTATACGAATTTTATGTACTTAATTATTTATGCATAAAATTTCAATAATTTCATATATAGGCAAAGGTAGAAATATGAAATACATATACGCACAATAGGATTTGATATAGAGTTAAAATACTATTCAAATTTGCATATCATAATATTTATATCCTGTCTGTATACTTGTATTTATTTAAATAATATAGTGATGTATAGTATATTTGAACAATTTAACGTTATGGGAATAATAAAATAATTTTTAAATTCAATACAATATATATGAAATATGCAAATTACAACATAATAAGTATATGCATTTTGTCTATAAGTGATTTTTACAATTATTAATAATTTATTAAAATGTTCACACAAATTTTCACCAGTTTATCGTCAATTTTCAATTATCGTAATTCGGAACGGATTCAGTTTTGTTTAATCGAAATTCGGAACGGATTCAATGCAATGTTTAATTGACAAACAGATAAGGTAAAAATCTTTGCTGCTATAATATCCACAAAGAAAATACGAAAAATTTAAGAAATATATTTTATATATTATAAGAAATTATTGCGATTAATTCAATCCAAGATCAATTAAACATATTTTATATATGAACAAATAATTAAGAAATAAATTTCTATACGCTTATTCAATAGGATTAATTATGGGTATTCATTTTTTAAAAAAACTATATATCTTACAATATATTTATTTTAATCCAATTTAAACATAATTATAGTTGTTTACCAGAGCGTTTTTTATGAGCATATATAAAAATATATGTGTATGGTATATGACCTTTACATATGTGATAAAATAATTGTAACAAGGAAAATGAAATTAATTCGTTTCTACAACCTTAGATAATATAATGGTTGAATTAAAAAAAAAATAAAATTGATTACAAACAAATTAAAAACATTTGATTTAATAAAATCAAGAAAAAATAAATTAAATGTACTCTAATGCAATTTTATAATATTACAAGTTTTTTTTTATCATAAACGGACGTATTTTATTACAAAATCTAATTTAAATACATGACAGAAAGTGATATTTAAAATTAATGTACAAAATACAAAATGATATGTATTAATACAAAACAAAAAGTAAAATCAGTAATTGTTTCATGTTATGTAAATTACAAATAAATAATTTTTAATTTATAAAAAAAAAACAATTACCACAATTTTTTTACATTAAAAATGCGTTAAATGTTTGCCGCATGTGATTTTATTATCATAACTATATGGCAAACGTTCAAATTAAATTATTATTTTCATATATAATTTTAAAAAAATATGTGCATGTTGCATAAACCATATACATAATAATATTTTCATATTTTTATATTAATACATACAGCAGGGACGAGTGGTGAAAAAAAAATTCACGATATTGTCAAAACGAGCTGATTTTCCGAAAATATAATTAGCAAGTTTATGTACACCAATTAACAGATCCAACCTACTAAATTTTCGAATTACATCCATTGTTCTTTTCCAATTTTCCATCTTCTTCTTTACATTATTTTAAAATTCAAACAATTTCTGATATTTTATAGAAGAAAATTTGAAAATCGCCCGAAATTTGTTCAATAACTGATTTGCCAAAAATGTACCTATACAAATTCGTTCAATTTTTGTTACCTTTATAATTTTCCTTTTTTGTTTTTAACAATCTGTCAAGAATGGTCACCGCTCGTTCCTGATATATACATATATGTATATATTATGGAAATGGTATTGTAGTATTGTGGAAAATTATTTAAAGCAATGAAAAAAAAAAAACATTGACTGATAATGGGGTTTTTTTTCTGTATTACACATACATCTTATTTTATTTATAAACCGTGAAACAGTGTTTTATTAACACCTATGTTTTAATTTTTCAATGTTATGTGTTATTTTATTATATAATTATATTTAACGATACGTGCAGAAAAAAAAAAAAATTCTGTATAAAATTATAAAATTGATGATGGAAAATTATACATTTTTACAGAAATTCTATCGGGAAACATCAATACATGGATTTTCACGTTTAACAAATCGTAAAGATTTAAATTTTTTAGAAAGGTATATCCAAAATAAAGTTAAATATTATTAAACCTGTAAAATTCATATTATTACATTTAACAATAAAATTAATTTTTAACAGAATATTTTGGTCAATAACAATATTATTGGCAATATTTTTTACTTTAATTATTTGTGCAAGTCAATGGGAACGTTATCAATTGCATTCAACTGTTTTAGGCATTGAAACGAATAATAAAATGTGGACATTTAAACCAATTGGTATTACATTATGTTCAAAGTATATAAATGATAATGTAACAAATGATTTAATATTCAAGTATATTAATATATTTAATATTTACCATATATTTAGTTGCGAATTATGTTTATATAGTTTAGAGTCACCGACGGGGTGTTCAATAATCTAATAAATGTAGGAGTTTTTTCTCGAATACAAAGCGCTTTAGAAGGAATTGTCATATAGAATCAATAATATAAGTAAAGCTCTCTCAAAGGAAAACTGGCTTTTAATTTGAATTTTAATAATTATAAATTAATTTAAAAAAATACCCGGGAACAAAAAGTGTTTATTTTTTGCTGTTTAATTTGATAATGTTTTAAAAAATAGTTCGTACTATTCAAAATATTCTATAATTTGGTTATTAACTCCTTAAATGATTTCACAAGTTCTACAATGATTGTCATTACACGATCTCCAAAGAGATTTATTGATTCTATGACAATTTCTTCTTAAGCGCTTTGTTTTCAATAAACAACTCCTGAATTTATTTTAATTGGACATCCTCCTCCTGTATAAATTTTCATTTATTCAATTTTTTTTTGTCTCTTTATATAATACTATTTAAGAATTTGGTCAATTAATGAAACAACTGGAAACCGTGAACAATTTCTATATTATAAAAAATATTTAGAAACAATTTCATTAACATCATATAATAATTTAGAAAAATTTCAACCATTTATTTATGATAAAACACTGAACAACAATAATAATATTAATATGTTAAATGTTGCAAAAATGGTATTATTAAATTATTGAATATATCTGTTTATTGAAATATAATAGAAAATTATTATTACATTCCATGTTTATTTTGGTATTTATAGATGAGAGGTCCATTATTGTATCCACCATCAGATCGTTTTACAAATATTATAACCGATATTGGTATTTGTTTTTCAACAAGTAAATTATATTATTTACAAAATCCATATGGATTTAATAATAACACACCAGATGATAAAAATGTTTATGTTGAACAACAACCAATTCCAATACCGGATGTTACTGAATATAAATCAATGGATACCCTTTTTATAACTAATGTTATACCACATCATTTGGATACAACTAGTTTATTAACAATTGTAAATCGTTTTTTTTCTTCTATATATATAAATTTTTATGTGATATAAAACACTGGGGGTTTTTTTTTTATGTTTATTTAAACCTCCAAATTCTATTTATATAGTTTATCCATAATGAATATGATGTTATAACAGATATTGGTACGGATATGATCAGAGAACATATGAATTATAATGGAGTTTATGAAATGACCATTCAATTACAACAAATTGTAGCTACCCAACGTTTTCGTGAATTAAAATCGATACAACGTAAATGTTTATATAACACACATGATGAAGAAGCAGAAGAAAAAGAAGAATCACAAAGGAATAGTTTTTTTCCAGTTTATACTGAAAATTTATGTTTAATAACATGTCGTATTAAATTGGCATTAAAATATTGCAATTGTATACCATTTTTTTATTCCGTTAAAGGTACATATAATTCTTAATGTGTAGATTTTTATTATTAAGTTTTATTTTTTTAATTAATTAAGTCTTTTAAGATATTAAAATTTGTAATGCAAAAGGATTATATTGTTTATCAAAAACGGATTGGTATAATTATAATAATATAACATGTAATAAATGTTTACCTGTATGTGAAAAATATATTTATGAAAAATTATCAACTAATTTATTTGTAAGTATATAGAAAAGGGATTTTAAGCGCGAGTTTACCAAAATATTAAATATAGGGAATTTATTTATTTACGAAAAATATATATACATAGGTTTCAGGACGTTGGACAGGAATGATGGATATTATTGTATTATTTCCAAGTTATCGCATTAAACGTGATGTTTTATTTGGTTTAATTAATTTAATTGGTGAGTTTTTTAATAAATTTTATATGTTATAGATAAGATATATAAAGATTCAAATCTCAAAATTGTAATCATTTTATTTACCAAATTGATATATAAAAGTATCATTTGGTGAAACGGCTGGATTATTTTTAGGTTGTAGTTTTATAAGCATTTTAGAATTAATATTTCTTTTTGCTGAGCACTTTATTTATAAAATTAAAAATAAATTATTTCAATAAATGTTTCAAACAATAAGAACATTTCAACAATAATATTTGAAAAAAAAAATCAAAATATAATATATAAAATAATAATTGCGTCATCGATATAAGCTACGGGGGTTCATTCGCATATAGGGATGATGAATTGTATTTTAGTATATATACACGACACGCAATACGACGTCATCAAATATAAAAATATCTTCTATAACATATAAAAATTCACATGCCTTCAAATCGTATATTACGCATTAATTTGTTTAACAATTTGTTAAAGAAAAACACTTTTCTTTTCGCGAGCACAAAAAAAAGGAAAAAAAAGGTAAAAAAAAAGTTTTCAATTCAATAATTTTAAAAAAAATACAATAATTATGAAATTGAATTGTATAATTATGAATATTTGGTAATTTTTTGTTGTGTTTTTTTTTTAAAAACAACGTAAGCAAATCGTTTGTTTTTTCTTTGTTTTTTTAAATACATTTATTCTATATTTTTATGTAAATACTATAGATAAATATATCTTTATATATGTTATGTATATACATTTAAGAATATTGTTAAACATTTGTGGTACGTGACATACGTACATATATAAATAAAGAACAATTTCATTTGTTAAACACATAACTAACTCTATATATGTTTTATGTGAATTTTCTATATATATATTTTCCGTATAATATGTAACATAATTTAATGGTAAATTACTCTAAATATAGATGTATAATATATTTGAATTAATAATCTATATACATATTCTTAACTTTTTCCTTATATATATATGTATGGTTTTGCGTCATATTATTTTTCTTTTTTTTTTGTTTTTGCGTGGTATAATAATATAGAAATATATATTATACAGTTTATTTTATCATTGAATATATTTTTCATTATTTTATTACTTTATTTGCTGCTAAATTTTGCGTATTTATAAAATTAAAATTTACTTAATGAAATCACAATCTAATTAATATATAGAATTTTCCAAGAAATTTCAATTTATGTACTTTTTACGAAAAAAATTCATATGAAAATGAAAAGGTATTTAAAGAAAATTTATATTAATTAATTAATTTTCACATTATAACCGACAATTATTGCTTTTGGCGTTCGACGACAGCAGCCAATTCTGTTGTTGGTTTCATAATTTGTTGATTTTTACGCGGTGTCAATAATTACAGCCACAGACGATCCACAGGCATTTGAAAATATGAAACTCGGTGTGAAAATTTCCGATTCAAAAATATCCGAAAAATACAAAAACATATTTTACATATAGTATATAGGATATAGTAGAGTAGGACATGACAGTAGGATTTGAACCACCGAACCTAAATTTTGTTAGAATTTTAGGTTGGGGTTTTTATCAACTACACCCGCTCTTCACATATAGTCACACAGTCAAATCTTTGATAAAATTTGGAAATTTTTGATATAGTTTTTCCTGGAAAAACTTGATTTTTATTCTGTATCTGAAAAATTCATGAAACTCTTTTAAATAAATTGTTCAGAATAATATATCTAAATAGAACTTAACATTTTAAGAACTTAACAACTTAACATTCTGGAAAGATTTCGAGATCTTGATTTAATATGAAAGAAGTTATGAATGTTTATTTCCTTTATTTTCTGCTATTTTCGAATCTGGATTTTACTCTGATTGTGAGTTAAATGCGGTGGTGTAACCTCTTGTAAGTCCCAACAAACCGCAACACACGGACATATAAGAGGTTAAAATATTATCTCGGACATAAACAAAACACAATTAAATTATGAAACTATATAGATAACAATCGACAGCGATTACATATTTTTTCTATTTATATCTATATATGTAAAAGAAAACGATGATATAAATTCAAGTGTATATAGCTGAGTTTTTGATATTATAATTACAATTTGTATTTATTCTAATAATAAAATAACTTTAAATATATGTATGTTAAGAAGAGGCGATAATTTATTATATTATATACTAATATAATAATCCTTATAAAATATCCTTGAAGAATAATAATATAATGACCTCTAAAATTACATTAATTATTAATAATTTTAACCCTAGCTCTCCCTCAATAATTAATATAAATATAATATAATATAAATATAAATACAAATATATACAGATTTATTTAAATATAATATAAACATAGAACATTTAAAATATATATATAATAAACGGTTTCTTTATCTATATATTTTTACTGATAATAGGGTATCAAAAATCAAATATAAAATAAATAAATTGAGTATTAAAAATCTGATAAATGGTACTAAAAATTTATTTATTGTGTGTTGTATATGTTATAATAACAATTTTTCCAAAACAATCCTATATTATAGAATATCTATAGAATATTTTTCTTCATAAATTAATCCATATACAATAAGATATTATTAGTTTATATATACATATATGAATTTTGTAAGATGATAATATAACTGCTTGCTATCCAACTATATAAAATATTCCTTTACATATATATTGCTGCTTTCTGTATAAATAATACCGATTTTGTATAAAACGGCGACAAATATATTATATATATAATTATTGTGTGTGATATATAGAAATATTTTATATACATATATCATAAGATGATCATATACCTTTTTTTAATTATTAGGATATATGAATATGATATATGTATGTATGTATATATATAAAAATATAGAAAACTTTAAAGTGGGATGATATTTAAATGAAAATCCTGCGTTTAAAACATTTTTCTTATTTATATGTTTATAACGCAAGCTGCACTATACAACGTCTTAAAATATATAATATATAGATAATCATATACCTATATATATCTTTCCATATATATCCTTAAAATATCTGTATATATAATATTTTACGTATAACAAAGAAACGTACATATACGCATTCATATTCATACATACTATATATTATAATCTATATACAACAGATATATTATATATTGTTTGTAATATCGTAATATATATATATAAGGTTTTGTGAGTTTAGAATTTCATCTTTACCATTCTTATACCGCAGATTTTCATATATATATATATATAAAACTTGTGTATCTATACTCAAATATATTGCAACGACAACAACAACAACAACAACAACAAAAAAAAAATACCAAAAATTTTGTATATATAACTAGAAGATTCTTGGATATTTTCGATCAGAAATAAAGTTACTTTTAAACTGAAACATACTTATCCATAAAATTTTTAAAAGAAAATCGTTCTACTCTTTACTTAAAAACATATATACTTATAAATTATTATTTAAATTTAATTGAAAAAAAAAACGATTTATAGAAGAAGAAAAAAAAATTAAAATGATTTAAATACAATTAAAAATAAAAGTGCTAATTTTTTTTTTAATTTGGATTAAAAAATTTTCTAAATTATTTCTATATATAAATTGTTGCATTAATAATTTTTTATTAGTGTTTTTGTATTTAATTTGTTTTATCTTTTTTCGGTTTTTTTTTGTTGCTGTTTTTGTGGTGAGTGAAATTTCCAATAATAATTAATTATCAATTATAATGTGATTATATAATAATCAATTGTTTTTGGATTTGGATGTCAAAATTATTTTTATATAACAATAAATTTTATTTTATTAATTTTATTACTGCGATTAATTGAAAAATTAAAATACCTTTAAATTATTTAAAAAAAAAAAAACAAAAAAATTGATTGAAATTCAACAAGTAAATATTTTATATGTGTTTTTTTTTTTTGGCACAAAATTTTCAAATGACATTCACATTGATAAATGAAACAACATATATTCATGATATATGTAATAAATATGTGAAAATATGTTTTTTTTTTGAACCTATATTTTTTTTATATGTTGAAGGGAATTTTTATGTTTTTCGTCTTTTTATGCAAGATAAGAATATTCCTATATGGTAATATAGGAAATATTTTTGTGTGTGTGTTTTGTTTACATAAAAATATCAGATAAAATTGGTAAAATTGGTAAAATCATTCAAGTCTGTATTTATTTTTTTTTTGTCAAAGATCATTAATTTTCCCAATAACTTCCATATATAGTGTACATAAATATATTTATTTACATTTGCATGTATTGTATATAAAATACTAAAAAAAAATTATTTGACACATTTTGATAGGAACAATAATAATAATATTGTACTATGTAAATATTGAAAACGTGAAGTTATTTGGAAGAAAAAAAAACATATTTTCTCTTTTTCGATTATATTTGTTAAATTGATGATTTTTTTTACTATTGTTTTTATAGATCCTTTGTATATAAAATATACAAAAAAGGTATTAAAAAACTCCTTTGTTGTGTTTACGATGAAATTTTATTTTTCATTGAATGAATTGGTTAGTTTTTAAAAATAATAATAATTAATAATAGTTATTACTTATTTATATTAGGTTTTTATTTTGATTACCTTTGTTAATGTATCAGCATAATATATACTAATAGATCAGATTATAGATCAGTTCTTTAACTTATATATATATAAATTTATTCAAATTCCTTATAACATATATGGATGAAAATTATAGATATACTATTAATAATTTTATTATACTTAAACTTAAATGAAATTTTTTATGAAAATTATGAGTTAAATTAAAGAAAAACATTAAAGTAAATGGATACTTAATAATTGATTAATATATACACATAATTAAGTTCCGTAGTGAATCTGTTAGCTTTGGGTCGTGAAAAAAATTCATCAAATTGTTCAAACATTACGAAATTAAATATATGAACATGTGTAATTAATTGATTTGTGGAAAAAATTTTGACTAAATTTTCCATAGAAAATCGATTTTTATAAATTTTCTATTTCTTATAGATTAGATTAGGTCCTGTTTATTTTTTTTTTTGTTTAATCCTTATTTTGTGCGAATAATTCTCGATTTCTGATATATTTCATATAGAACAAAATTTGAAAATCGCCCATTTAATTCCAAGAAGATCCAAGAGTAAATTACCCCAAAAAAAAACCGTTTACTGAAAATGTGTTTCATTTTTGGCCGACTATTTAACATTGCGGACAGAAGGAAAACTCATATATATAAATGAATATATAAAAATCCGTTTTTTTGATTTTTATGGTAAGAATGCGAGGAAACATTTTAAAAATAAATAATAACATCGTTATAGAGTAGGTGAATATATATATAAACGTTGAAGTGCGGGTTTGAATTATATCAACAAAAAAAATACTACTACCCGCATTCATATCTATCTAATTTATTCATTAATGGCCTATATAAATGTGAAAAAAAAACAATAAGACATACAAACAAATCGGTTTCGGTTCACATCACAAAAAAACACAATTTTTTAATATATAATATATTCATCGCATAAAATGCAAACAATAAAGTTATTATATGTTAAAAAAATTTAATAAATTATTCATATATAAAATCTCTATATGCATGTAAAGTTTTATCATGGATATAGCTAAAAAAAAATTTGAAAATAAATGCACATAATATCAAATGTTAGTTTATCAATACATTAGCATTATTATATATCCATATATTGCTTTTTTGTTTACATTTGAATTTGTTAAATCTTCTGTAATGTCTATCATATATACATTCGCATTTATGATGTTAATCGCACAGTGATTATTTTTAGTGGGGTCATGCATGATGATAATAATATATAATATATGCGAATAAAGAAACAAATTATTCACTTAAAATGTATGGTATATATGTATACGACGAGAAGTATATTATTGTTATATCAATTATAATATTTAAATAAACCTCCTCGCTCCTATACAAACAAACTTTTTGATTGTTTTATATTATACAAAATACAATATATAATAAACCTAAGTCGAATTTTATGTGATATCATCAATCATTTTTGGTGGTGGAAAACAATAAAGGATTGTAAATTCTATATCTGTCTATTCTATATAAATGCTCAACTATAATATAATACACACAAACATTGATTATTATATATATAAACAATTCATTTGACAGTTATACCAATATATTAAATACATTTATACAATTAATAAAATCCTACACTTTTTCTCTGATATCATATCGTATATATAAATTCTTATTGAAATAAAAAAGGATCTTTATTATATAAATTCTATATATAGGAATAAAATATTAATTAGTATAAACATTAAAATTATTATCTATACAAAATAAATAATAATTTTCAAATAATATTAATAATATTATTATATTAATTAAGTGAAAAAAAGCGACATAATAAATAATTTATTATGAATTTAAATAATTTATTTAAATATATAGATATGAAAAGTATAAATGAATGTCGTTTATATAGCCCAAAAATATATATTTGAATAAATTATAGAATTTTATATATACAAAAAAGGCGAATGAATAAAAAATTACCTTTTTTTATATATTGTATAAATGAATAATGGAAAAACCGCAAAGGGTTTATTTATGTATATTAATTTTTTATCGCCGCATATTCATTTTATTGCCTTTTTTATTCCCGGTTTTTGTTTACTGTACCAAAATGAATCTAAATGCTTTTCTATATATATCGCAATCAATTATTAGTAATTTTCTAAATATAATATCATTATATATTAGAGATAATATTAAACTTTTTAAGGTGTATAGGCAGCATAGATAAATTAAATTATATATTAACTATATATATATATATATATATGAAATTTTAAATTACAATCCTATATAGATATTTATTTAGGTTCTATATCTATAATTCTATCTATATATATATAGTTATTCTTTAAAATAATTAATAAACATTTAAAATAAAAAAATAATATATATCAAGAAGAATATTATCTTAAAATTTTTATTATTGTTTTAAATACATAAGTTTATGTTATTTTTTTTTTTTTCTATAAAATAATGATAAAGTAATAATTAATTTTGTCTATATATCTTTATTTATTTAAAAGAACCAAAAAAAAATATGTACAGAGTTCACTTTACATTTATTCATATAGTATTTATATCAAATTCACAGGTAAAATTATATATAAAAAGTTTTAGTTGTTTATATAAGAATTTTTTTTGAGAAAAATGAAATAATATCCTTTTCTTGAAAGTTTTATTACATATATATATATATATATATATATATGTGAATTTATATATCATTCTAGATTTTATATATAAATATATAGTCTCTATTTACAAAAAAAAATATGCATATAAAAAAAACATTAAAAACTGAAGAAATAAAAAAAAATAAACAATGAAGAAAAAAAAATCTTTATCCTGTGGTATATAAATTCCATTTAAATGTACTCTCTGTTTTACTTATTATATATACTATTGAGATCTTTTATGGTAAATTGAATTTAATGAAAATGCGTATGAAATTTTATATATATGGTATATATACCTTTTCAATTTTTCATATATACTTCATGTTATATTAATAAAACATAGAGAATAAAATAAAAAAATAAATAAATCTTATGGGTTAAGATGGAAAATAAAAAAAAAAATTAAAAAATGGGTTATTAATGAGGTGTTGTGTGTGTGTGTGTGTGTTTCTAAATATATTTGCGGTTATGGATATAAAATCAATGTTTTCTTATGTATCCATTTTTTTGTAATACATTTTATATATAGGAATATAATATTTAACCCTTATCGTCTGCTATAGAACAAAACATTCCCGAAATTCAGATATTGTTTCTGAATGTATAATTACTCAAATAACATATTTTGTTTGTTCAATACAAACTCTCTTTTAAACTATCTATCCAACTAATCTAATCTAATTTCTGCTTACAAGTTGGTTTCATAATTTGTTTGTTATTACGATGTCGATAATTAGTCGCACGGCCATGGATCGAGCATGGAAAAATATTCAACTCGCTGTGTAAAAACCAAGAATGGAAAATAACCGAAAAAGACAAAAAAATATTTTATGTCTTCAGTTCAGTTCAGTTCAGTCTTCAGTTGAACCCACGATCCTTTATAAGAAAATTTGATAAGAACTTTAGGTTGGGGATTTTTCAAATTGTTAATAGAATTGACAAAACAAATGATAGAATATAGAGCATTTAAATTCATCATATAGTTACTAAATGATTTGAATAAAAAAAAATAAAATCTTATTGGATTAAATTTGAGAGGGTTAAGATGTTAAGAATAAGTCTATACATGAAAATATATATATCAATATATATAGGTAATCTTAAATATATACTTTATAAATACTTTGTTTTTTCTATAAAAATGAAATTATTCATATATTATACAAAATAGAACAAAAAAAACATTTTTACAAAAATTAATTTTAATATATCAATATTATATATAATGGATAAATAATTTAATTTGCGTTTTTGTTTTTGCTATTTATGTTTATTTACATATATAACAATATAAAAAAATTCATTTTACTTCATCATTTACCTTAAATATTCCTTACTTCATGATACTTATCTTAATTTCATTAAGGATTTACTTTAGAATATTCATTTTTTTGGCGTTTTTTACCCGCATAAAACTATTGTAATTTATACTTACACAATTCAATTCTATTTCTATTATTCTATTCTATTTTATTCGATAAACTTTGTTCGATAAAATTTAGAAAGAAATTATAAAGAAAAAAAAAATATGTCCTTCCAACAATGGCCAATAATACAAATAATTAATATACATTTTCAATTTAAAATTAATAAAAAGGATATTTTCGTCCTTAATTTTTACTATACACAATTCGCTTGTATACAGCCTGTTTTAAAAGGTACCAGCATTTAAACGCATATAGACGACCACACCATTATGAATGACGAAGTTCATAAGTTGAAATTATTCTATATATGACTTTTTTTTAATATTCAGACCCCTAATTCAGAGATGAACCATATGTAAATTTGAGGTAGTCTTATCAGGAAAATTGATATTTGGCTTTGAAAGCCAAAGAAATACAAATAAAAAATATATTTAGACAAAATTCCATGCGTGGAGGATAAATTGTACCTTAATTATCACTTAGATATAGAAATTTTTTTATAACCCATTTTGATATAAGAAATTTCCATTCAAAATCAGTTTATTAAAAATTAAAAAAAACGTATCCATTTGGGGTTTCAGTGAAATAAGTAAAATTCACAATATTGTTTAAAAGATCACATTTTACATTCGCAAAAGACGCAACAGTTTAAAAAGTCGATTAAAATAAATTTTCAAAATCAAAATTTGTTCATATATACCAAAACAGTAATTTGTATAAGAAATATTCTTGAAACTTGAAGTCATATCACGGAATTTAGAGGTCTAAATAAAAATAAAACATTATTATGACATCACGGATTGTTTTATACCTTTAAGAACACGCTATGTATTGCAAACAATAAAGTAAAATAAATCATAAATATTTTTCCCATATGTTCTTTTCTTTTCTATATATATATATAAATATTTTTAAATTCAATAAGAATTAATTAAAAATAAAATTGTATTATTATTATATTAGAATTATGTATAATTCTCAGGTGTATTAACCATTTATATTTGTAATATATATGTTTTTTAAACCGCATATATATTATAATGTTGTATAACCATATTACTCATCATTATACAATGTCCTTTCTATATTTCTCATGATATATTATATGAATCATATAGATATTATGAATTAATCATTGTATGATAAGGTATCCTATTTCAACATCCTTATCTACTAAAATACCTATAATGTGTTGTGAATTGTAACTATATTACTCATCATACAATGTCCTTTCATTATTTCTCAACATATATTGTGAATCATATACATATTATGAATTAATCTTTATATGATAAGGATTCGTATTCCAACATCCTTAGTTACTAGATTATTTATAATATGTTGTGAATCATATATATATGATGAATCAGCCTATATAGTATATTATATGAGATAAATATCATATGATATATTATATAAAGTAAGGTAGACTAAAGTACAATATCCCTATCTAGTATATGACTCATAAGTCATAACATATAGTAAAAACATACCTTTATTCTTAAAGAAAAATAGTATAAATAGAACAAATTCAACAGGATAAAAAAGATTCACAAAGTAGACTTACAAGCGAAAGCAATAACTTGTGTCAGCCCCTACCCAAGCAAAGCGGCAAGTTATTGTTCTAGTTTCCAATAGTTAGTTTTAAGAAAATATCAAAGTTAAATTTAAATTAGTTTTAAATGAATATGAAAATATGTTAAGTATAAGTATAAAATAAAATAAGTTTAAGTTCAATAGAATTAAGTTAAATAAAATAAAATAAAAATAATTGTGTTTCGAAATTAAATAAAATAATGTTAAAGTGTTGTTGTTTTTTGTGAAAAATATATATAAAAATACATATATATATCACCAACCAAATAAATAACAAGAGCCTACAACAATAATATTGTTATTCTATAACAATATTGTTATTCTAGATCCATTTAATAATATACCATATATACGATATATATAACTATATATAGAAATTCATATATCATAAACGCATAAATTTTAATGGAATCGGATAACAATAAACATAACAGTAAAAATTTTAAATTTATAAAGTAACAATTTTTTTTTTTTTATCTTTTATTCAATTCCAATTCAACACAATATATATATATGAAATATAATAATTGTATATATATATATATATGGAAAAATATATATTTTCCATTGTGTGTGTACTTAAAAAACAAGAAAATAAAAGAAAATTCAGAATTTTCTTTCGTATATATATTACTTTATTTATTTATTTATTTGTTTTTGCAATTTGTATAGCTGTGTTGTATATAGTTAAAAAAAAATAAGAAATAAAATCATATTATCAGGTAAATAACATAAATATTCGATTTTACATGTACAAATAATCTATATTATTATTATTATTATTATAACATTATTTTATTATGTGTATATATAAAAATGAAAATCCATTTTTATTGTCTTTACCTATATCTATTTCTATTATTATATATATGTTTTTTTTTATATAGAATAGAATAGAAGTGATTATTGTGAAGCAATTTATAGGGTAGATAATCATGATATATATTTTTAAACGCAATGAAACAAAAAAACACATGTTGCACAAAAACTATAAATAGATTTTAAAGTAACTCAATATATATATATATATATATATATATATAAAAATACCGCACACATTATTTTATACTGTATATATATAAATATATATATATATATATATGGAATAGTTTGAAGAAATTTAAAATTATAAGTACTCTTTTGTTCAAAAATAATGTTTTTTTTCTATTTTTTCTTTTAAAAATATCACAAAACCTCGCTGGTCATCACAAATCCTATATACTAAAGGCTTTGAATATATATCTATATTTATATAAAGTCTTTATCATATATGCATTACATACATTATACTGCTATATAATATAAATATATGGATTGCATGTACGTATAGACTTAAATATTGCGGATGGCTATATATACTTTATTTATATATGTTACACTAATCATACAAAAAAAAGGGGTTGTTTTTTTTTTGTTTAAAGAATTTATATATGTTTAACATCCCCATGTATTTGAGGTATAACATATATTCTATACATAGTTCATATTTAATGTTATACATCATATATAATATATATAATTATCCAGCACGTACATTCTATATATTTTATCTATATCTAATATAGCAGAAATAAATTATAGTTATATATTTGTACGACGATTGAAACGCAACAATACAAACAACAAACACACACAACAAATGGGTTTTATTAAATTAAAAGAAATGTAATAATAATAATAATAATAATGATAAAAAATTATACTGCAAAAAATATTATTGCAATTGTAAATTAATGCGATTTTTTGTTTGTATACCTTAAACTATAAAGTGTTTACCTTCATTAAAATGTGGAACTTTTTTTTGAAGAAAAAAACTATAATTTTCATTCATAATAATATCAGAAGATTTTGACTTCGAATTATATAATAATCCCACTATGTCTGCCGTTGCACTGTAAAATTGTGCTATTATTAATTATAATCTATATGTTATACATGTATTAAAAGTCTATTTAATTATTATATCAACATTTGAGCATACACGCAATAATTAATAATTATATATTTATGATGATAATATACCGCGGTGTTAATAACCTTATATATACAACGCGAATATATTTTCTTATTAATGTTAATTATTTTGTTCTTTAAAAAAAAAACCAAAATTTATATATACTAATTATCTTGCTACATAATTTTCATAAATTTATACCAATATAAAACTGAAAGACAAGGAATAATCGTCATGGGTATTGTTAAAAAAAAGGTAACCCTCTGTAAAGGTGTATAAAAAAAAGCTATCAAATTACAAAATGCGTGAAAAATAATTTTGTTAAGTTAATTAAAATTATTTATAATTTTTTGTAATGTGTTTTGAATATCCTTTTTTTTTTTTTTTTGCAATTTATTATGGCATAATATTTTTATTTAATTATCATAGCTCAGTCTATATGAAATTCGAATTTTTTTCTTTATTTTTTTTCCACACAGATTACCGCCTCACAGTCAACAAACAACTCATTCGCCGCCGATATAAAATTCTATAACCGATAATATAATTATTACATATAGACAAAATGGCAATATTTATATATGCAATTTTAATTATTTGTAATATTAATAAATTTTCATATGGTAAAATTGATTCGATGAATTCAAATGGTATCAGACAAAAATTATTAACCGAAAATCAATCATTAATCAATCAATCAATTTTATCAGAACAAAACATCGATCAGAATACGAATACGAATACGAATAATAATAATAATCATCATCAATTACCAAATCATAATCATAATAATTTACCAAATAATAATATTGAATTTGAAGATAATGATAAAAAACGAATAAAACGTAATAATGATCGTGGATTTATACGATTGGGTAAAAATAATTTAAAAACATCATTTTTACGTTTTGGTAAATCACAAAATAAAAATTTTATAAGACTTGGTCGTACAAATGGACAAGATACAAATGATCAAAGTTTTATACGCTTTGGACGTGCTCCCCAAAATCATATAGATAAACATTTTTTAAGATTTGGTCGTATACCATCATCATCCGGTTCATCATCCGGATCCGGTTCATCATCAAATGGTAATCAAAATATTGATAATAATAATGGTTTATTATCAAATACTGAACCAATGAAATTCGGTCGTCGAGGTGATAAATTTATACGTTTTGGACGTAACGATAAACAATTATCAATGATTTTTAATAATGAACAACAATTGAATAATAATAATAATAATAATGATACAACGGATAATATCGATTTAATGGAAATTAATAATAATAATAATAAAGATATTATTGATTCTTTAATGTCCAACAATGGTGGCGGCGGTGGTGATGATGGTACCACTACTGTTGGCGGTCGTGTTATTCTTATCGATGACAATATTGGTAATGGTAATGGTAATGAACAACGTAACAATAACGAAAATAATAATCAGATTGTTGAAGATTCTGAAGACGCCATTGATGATAATGATGATGAAGATGATGATCAACGCAATAATGATAATACAATAACAAATTTACCATTTCCAATGGATAATAATAAATTTATAAGATTTGGACGTTCATCGTCATCGTCTGGATTCATTCGTTTAGGTAAACGTATATTTTTATTACATAAAAAAAATGAAGAATATGAAAAAAATAAAACACCTGGTATTGGACGTAAACGTTCAGCGATAGCTCGGGCAACAACAATATCATCAGATGCGATACCGGCCGGCCAGTCGTTTTATGAAAAATTAAAATTATTTCCATTACAAAATTCCGTAATTGAAAAACAATTATTATTAAATGATCATCTGCATCATAATAATAATAATAATGATGATCTATTAATTTTACCAATGCAACAACATCAACAACGTCCATTTGCCGATCGACAAATTATGCGTTCTCAATTAATATTACCATTAAAAAACTTTATAGGATTTGATAAAAATGATTCAGAAAATGATATACTTAATTATAAATTGTTACATTCAAATCGTTACATCGATAATGAATTGCTTGCGAATAATTTGGATTAATTTTGCGGATATAAGAAAATTTGTAAAATATTATTATTATTATTATGAAAATTATTAAATTAATCAAAAACTTAATTAATATTTATATATTTAATTACAAAAAAAAAATATTTGTTTATATAAAAATTATAATTATCTTCAAAATATATTATATATACAATAGTAAATAAATTATTGAATATATATATTTTATTTTAATCATATATATAATAATATTTATTAAATAAATTTATATATATATTAAATTTAGTGCAAATAATAAATAAAATAAAATAAATTTTAGATATATTATATAAATATATACTATAAATTTAATTAATTATATATATATATATATATATTTATTACATATATTATTTTTTAAAATAAATCTAATATTGTTTTTAATTTTTGATTTTTGAAAATTTTTTTTTTGTATATAGTAAAGGAAAATTTCAATTATATAGATTTCGGATTAGTTCTTTCAATTTTTTTATCATTAACTAAACGTCTGAACGTCTGAAGATAGAAAAACATTTACAAAAACATCTCAAATTACTGAAATCCAATCGAATTATTTATCTGATTAAATATTCATAAACTCATATATCTTTTAATCAATTTGATTATTAATTACCTTTATAAATATATGTACAAAATACAAATCAATACTCATAAAGGGTCATTAAATAAAAAAAAAATAAAAATAAATTTGTCGCAATACAACCAACAATCTGCGGTTTTAGCGTCCAACAACAGCCTTCTGTTGTTAGTTTCTTAATTTGGGGCTTTTACGGTGTCGGTAATTAGCCTTACGACCAACCGCAAGCGGAAAATACAACTCTGTGATACAAATTCAGATTCGAAAAATAACCGAGAATACAAAACATATTTTATGCATTCAGTAGGATTCGAGAACCCACGACCCCAAAATTTCGTTACAATTTTAGGTTGGCATTTTTTTAACATTTACACCACCGAGGTATAATTAAATAAGGATTATAATTCTTGAAATACAAATAAAAACCAAATTGTATAAGATAATAATTTACGATTTTTACAATCAATATTCGTGTCATTGATGAATATCGCAAGTATATTTGATTTATTTATGCAATAAGAACCAAAAAATTAATCAAATATTATCCTGATTTGATTACCCTTTTTACATATATATATATGTATATCGAAATATTATAATTACATTTTTTCCCATACCCCCTTTTTATTTTCGAAACAATGCAATCTATTGTATATTAATATTAAATAACGATATATATAAATAATTATTGCGTGGTGTGATATTATCATATATTGTATATACATAAAAATAATTAAATTTAATTGATTTATTATTATACATATAAAATAAATCCATAGAATTTTTCTTTATAATTCAAATTGAATTTATTCATAAAACTTTACGTGCTTTTGGAAGTCATACATTTATTTAATTTACCCGAATATTTTTTTAAGCGTTTATATACGCTATATATGAAATTTACAAAATTCAGTGATATACAAAATGCTTTTGAAGCGTACAAACCAATTTATTATTTTGCTAAAATATGTGGAAGTTGGCCACAAAAATATTATCAGTGTAAAAATGAAAAACCAAAAATTACAATATTAAATGGTACATATTTTTTTGTGATAATATCGATAATGTTTTATTTACTGGTCATGAATTTTAATCCAAATAATTATTTTAATACAACAAATTCATCAATATTAAATTATAGCCTTTGGATACAATGTGAATTTTCAATTTTATTAGGTACATAATTAAAAATAAAATATATTGTAATTTGGAGTTTGGATGTTGTGTGACAAATTAACTGTGAATTATGTGTGAATTAAAAAATTTTTGTTGTTTTCTTTAAGCTCTACTTTGTTTATTTTCAAATCTTTATAATATGCGATTAAAATGGAAGTTATTAGGAAAATTGGTAGACATTGATGAAATATTAAATAAAGAATTTCATGTACATCATCCGCATCGTATTTTGGCAATGTAAGTACCTTAAAATTCATATTAAAATTCTTGCATTTGCGAGTTTAGATAAAAAAAATGCATGGATTCTAAATTATTCGGACTTTAATCACAAAAAAAAAACAATTAACGCGTAAATGTGGCTTGTCTCGAATTTTGTTGTTAAAAGTTATTAGCTTATAGGTTACTTATAACCCTATTATACATTAACAATAATTGTTAAGGGAATAGATTTTCACAATATATAATAAATTTTGTATCATTATCTATAGAATCTTACATTGTTTAATAATCAGTTGCGGTTTTCTAATAATATTAACATATTTAATACCATACTATTATTTAAAAACATTGAAAATCAATCAACAATTATATTGTATATCAATATATTTATCAAATATGATAATATTTTCATTGTATGTACAATTTGTATATGCATCGGGTATAATAAGTGCACGTACAATGAATATTTATGGTTTATTAAAACAATTACAATATGATGAACCTGTTAATAATTATGCAATTGTATTGAATTCAAAAAATTCCAATATTATACCAGAAAATGTATTCTATTTGAATGAAATTAAAACAGCATTCAACTCGAATACCATAAAAGCGGAATTTAAAAAAAATAAACAAATTTCCACTATTATTGGCAATGATAAAAATGGCAATTCACTTCATAATTCTTCAAATAATACAATTTCGGATTTATCCATATATAAGAAAATAATTAAAAAAAATCATAAAATTATTTTGGTTAAACAAAAATTGTCATCATCATCATCACCATCAACAATACAGAATGGAAATGGTTCAGAAAATAATGCTCAACATTATAAAGTTAAATTAATGAATCCTATTTTGTTATATTTTAAAATGTAAAACATATAAAGTATAGTTAAAGGAATTTTAGTTTTTTATCATACATAGAGATTTAATTGATCGATTTATTGTTTTTAGATTAATTACAAGATTTTCATTTACAAAACAATTAACTACAAATGATATTATTGATAAATTAAATCGATTATCAATGTTATGTGATGATTTGATTGATTGTACAGATCTTATGAATTGTGCCTATGGAACGGAAATGTTTTTAATATCAATGTCTGTATTTATATTTATTGTATTTGCATTATTTGCAGCCTATCGGTAGGTATATATTGCATATATGCGGGGTGTTAATTTTATGATTAATTAATTGTTAAAATCAATATGTACATAGGGTATGGATGGAATATGAATATGAATCGAGTAATGTTGCAAAAATGAATTTACTTTATGTGGGTGTGTATTCCGTTGCGATTACAGCTTCAGTTACACTTACATCGAACATAATGAATCGTGTAAGTAATTTTATATTACTTAAAAAAAAAGTAAAACCAACTTTTATTTTCTATATTTATTTAATTTTTTGACAGTCAAGATCAATTGTTGAAGTAATTCATCGTGTATTGTGTCGACATTCAGATGATAGTTTATTAGAAAAGGTAAACATTTGAATGTATAGGATATTTAATAATATAATTATATATAAATTTTCTTTGTCTATACCATATATAGCTTTCGGAAATGTCTGAAAAATTGCATCATCGTCAATCAAATGTTTCATCGGGATTAATTACATTTAATTGGGCGTATATGTTTAATGTAAGATTTAATCGTAACAAATATATAATAATGTTATATTGCGTTTTCAATTAATTATAAAAATTTTAAATTGTTAATATATCTTTCGCAGTATTTGGGAGGATTATTAATGTATGTGACAATGTTAATACAATTTTATTTAGTTTTCCGGTAAAGAGATATATGAGGAGATATTTTTAAATAACTATATTTATAATTTAAATTTGTCATTGCAATCAATTTGAAATTAAGAATTATCTTTAAATGAATATCTATTTAAAATTTTCTCATATCCCAAATATTATTAAGAAATTACATGATAATTTTATTCAGATAAAAGAATTTTTTTTATATATATTTATGATTAATCAGCGGTTTAAAGCATATATTATATAATAAAAAGCAAACATTATATATAATTATTATGAAAAACCAAATATAATTATATATATAAAAAATTATTTATATTTTATTTTTAATGCGAAATCAGCATTTAATTTAAAAATTATATAACGATATATATAATAACATTTATGAAAAATTTATTTATACAGGAAATAAAAATTGTTTTATTAATAAACAAATAAATATATTATTTTTTTTTAATTCAAGAAAAATAAATTATTTTTAACATTAAATTTTAAATTAAATGATTCTTTATTCAAACGTGTTTGAGTTCAATAGAAAAAAAAAATGTATTATAGAGTAACAAAATAAATGTGTTAAAAATTAATATAAGTGTTTAAATCGCAAATAAATATTTAATTTTGAATTAATTAGAAAAATATAAAATGAATGAATTAAATATAAAACATTGGTTAAAAAATAAAAATATTCTAATAACTGGTGGTACAGGATTTTTAGGAAAAGTTTTAATTGAAAAATTATTATGGGATTGTTATGATATCGATTGTATTTATATTTTATTAAGAAGTGCGAAACGACGACGATCAACATCTGCAGCAGCCACAGCAAAAGAAACAATTACAGATAAATTAGAAACATTTAAATTAAATCAAATATTTGATCGTATACGTAAAATTGATAAACAACGTTTAAATAAATTACATGCAATAAATGGTGATGTATCAATGTCAAATTTAAATCTATCCAATGCCGATGCAATCACATTAACCGAAAATATCCATATAATATTTAATGTGGCTGCAACAACAAAATTTGATGAACCATATAAAAATGCAATATTTACAAATGTACGTGGTACAAGGGAATTAATAAAATTAGCCCACACTATGAATAATTTAGAGGCATTCATTCATATATCAACAGCATTTTCAAATTCAAATGAAACGTACATTCAAGAGGTGTGCTATAAACCAATATTAGATTATCGAATGGTCATTGAAGCGGCTGAAAATAATGATCGGCGAATGTTAAATTATATAAAATTGGAAGCGGAAAAAATATTTCCAAATTCATATATATTTACAAAAAATTTAACCGAAAAATTAATTCATGATTCAAGATATAAAATTCCAGTTGTTATCATTAGACCACCATTGAGTAAGTCTATATGCGTTTATTTATTTATTTATAACAACTTGCTTTGACTCCTTATGACCTTATATGTATATATATATTTTTAATATGTATATAAACTTTCATTTATTTCCTTTTACTAAACGATCGATTGTTTTGAATTAAATCAATTGAATAATCGCACATAAAATGAAATGTTAAAAGCGACCAGCATTAAAATAATTAAATAAACAATCAAATGTTAATTTCTATAATTAATTTTAATATTTTTTTTTTACTATTCATTATTATTAAAAAAAGTAACGCCAGCCTATAAAGAACCATATCCGGGATGGGTGGACACAATCACTGGTCCAATGGGTGTTTTAATTGGTGCCGGAAGTGGTGTAATACGTTCAGTTTATGGTGATGGAAAAATAATACCCGATTTATTGCCAGTGGATTATTGTGTTAATGCTATTATAGCGGCGGCCGTACATCGAGGAAAACAACACAAAGATTTCGAAATTTGTCAAAATCAAAAAATTCAACATTGTCAAGTGTATAATTGTACAACCAGTTCAGATATTCCGATAAGTTGGCAAGAATTTTTGGAAGTTGCTCAAGAGGTATTTATTTATTTATTTACTTTAAAAAAAATATCAGATAGTTTTTCCGGGTATTGTTAATAAAAATATATTGGTTTTTTTCAGGTATATGTAAAATGTCCATTTGATAAAGTAATTTGGTATCCTGGCGGTCGTATGCATTCAAATTACATAATGTATATATTGAATTTTATATTTTTACAATTTATACCGGCCATTTTATTGGATGGTTGTTTATTGATATTTGGTAAAAAATTACAATTTTTACAATTACAAAGAAAAATATTTGCAGCCATACGATTGATATCATATTTTTTACAAAAACAATGGACATGGCAAAATGCCAATTTTAAATTGTTATATACAAATTTAAGTGTATCGGATAAATATGTATTTAATTTCAATCCAATGTTAATTGATTATCGAGATTATTTACAAAATTGGATACATGGAAATCGTAAATTTCTGTTAAAATGTGAAGATTCAACGATACCATCGGCAAAACAAAAATTACGTATTCTTTATTATTTGAATTTAATGGTTAAACTATTATTTTATCTTTGCTGTTCATTGGTATTATATAAATTTTTAACTATATTTAATGCAAAATACATATTAACAACATCCGCTTTTCACTATTGTAATTCATGTAACAATAAATTTAAGTTAATTTATTAATTATATAGTATATTTATTTTATATTTATTTATTTATTAATAATAAGAATATTTTTTTTTAGACATAATACGACACAAAATACAAATAAGAATATATAATAAATTTATTGTGAAAAATTTTCATTTTTTTTTATTCTTGAATGAAAATCCATGGATTTCGTTGATGATGATGATGATGATTTTGTTGATGATGAATCTTTAAACTTTACAATTGTAATAAAAATTTTCATATATTCTATTCATTTTCGTTAAAAATTCAATATGGCTGTCAAATCGCGATGAATTGAATAAAAATTATCAAGAAAAGTGTTCAGTGTACGACTGTACGGTGCTACGGTCCCATGCTTGTTGTTGTTTTCTGTATTGTTTTTGATGGCGAGGTTTTCAACTTTTCTTGTTTTTATTTGTGTGTGTGTTGTGTAGTTGCACTTGTTTTGTTACGGAAAAATAAAATTTTATTCGCTTTTTTTTTTTTATATTATTTTATTATTTTTTTTTGTTATCAAAATAAAAAATAATAGATGAAAAAATGAAATAGTTTTATTTATAGTTTAATTTTTAGTGTAAAATATTAATTAAAAAAGTGTAAATAAAAGTGAAATAAATTTAATAATATTATATTTTGTATTAAAATTTGTGTAATTATTAATATGGCAATGTTAGAAGGAACACTCAGTAAATGGACTAATGTTATGAAAGGATGGCAATATCGTTGGTTTGTTTTAGATGAAAATGCTGGACTTTTATCCTATTATACGGTAAGTGGAATTTTATTTCTTTATTGTCTTAAAAATGCACTTGCATTTTTATCAATGATAAACAAAATACTAGTAAAAAGAAATCCCAAATTGTCTACAAAAAAAAAATCACATGCAAAAAAAAAAAATGTATATAAGAAATTTGCAAAAATGAACCAAAAAAAAAAAACAAAGGATAAGTCAACATACAAAAACCTTTGATAATTAAAAGTTTTTCCCATTAAATTTTCAATAATAATTAAATTTTTCCACCCAGAAGGTGAAGGATAAAACAAAAAGGAAAGTAAATCTTTGTCTATACTATATACAACTATATAATAAATAAAAGATAATGAAAATACATTTATTGATAAAAAATCGTAATTGATAACACATTTCTTATCAATTAATGTTTATAAAAATAATTGTTTATACTAATAAATGGAATATAATCATTATGTGAGTGAACCGCACAGTAAACCGCATTCATTTATAATGGTTTTAGTTCTATCTAACCAACCGCAACCATCAATAAATCCATAGAAATCAATTTTTCCAACATAAAATCATGTTTCACAAATATATAAATAATTATATATCGTATTGATAAGCGCTTGATGATCATATAATCCACAGAAGCACAGAATAATATAGAATAAATAAAAATTCAGAAGAACATACATACATAAAGCGACTGATAATGAATTGTTGATTATATGACATCATCATGCTTTTTTTTTTGTTGTTGTTGAGGGTCATAAATATATGAAAATGTTAATGAAAAATGTTCACATGCTGTATTTTTGATTTTCATATCTGGTTTTGTGGTTTTAATTTTTTTTTGTTCATTTTTGTTTGCATTAACATTTACTATAATAATGTTAATACAAAAACATCTCATATTCTATATATAAACATTGATACAAATAAATATACACATATGAGATGATTTTTAAATGAAATGTTAATTTCAGATTTAACTCTAAATGGAACATACCGATTTATTTGTATAAAGCATAAGGAAATTGTTTATATTATAGTGTTTTCTTTCTGTGTGAGGAAATACAATTTAATATGTAACGGGGATAGTTCACATTTTACGGATGATATATCTATTTCAGATAGTTCTTTATATATTCTGCAAGAACTAGTCATATTAGTTAATGTTCTGTTGATGATGAGTCTTTTAGATAAACTAATATAATCCTCTTATCTTTTAGATAATCTCATATAATCCCTTGATGAGTCTTTTTGATATAATCTCATTAAATATTCAAAAAATTAAATTACACTTTTGCATATTATTTGTTTATCTAGTTTTTATTTTAAATCTTATCTTAAAAGATTAAGGTGGTTGTTATAATCATGTTTATTTAAATTTTGAACACAAATTAAATGTTAAATTAAATTTAAAAAAAAAAACAATTACGAAAAAAACAATACTTAATAATTGAATCATAAAATTGATTCAAAACTGGAATTCATTGTTTTTAATTTAAATTTAAATTTAAATTAATTTATCATTATTTTTAACATTCATTTGATTATTTCGATAAGCTTTCATATAAAAATTATAAAAAAAATAAAATAATAACGTAACATTTGGTATAAAAAGACAAATCAATAAAGCTGATACCTGTTCACCACTAATAAAACAATATAGAATTTGACTTAAAATGATGGAAAATTGAATCTGAATAAAATAATTAGAAAATTTTTTGTAATATTTTTGTAATAATTAATTAGTAAAATTATTAATAAGTTTATGCGCCCATACCATTTGAAGTGTTGTTATACTCTTTTTAATAAACATAAATTTATTTTGAATATTTTTACCAAATAATGCTGCAAAATAATAACTGTACATGATCACATGTATAAATGAATTTAAACATATTGATGATAAAATTAATCCACCTGGTGAAATTTTTGTATGAGTATATTAGAAATAGAATGGAAAAAAGTAAAAAAAAATTAAAGAATGAATAATTTTTGTTAATTTTCCTCTAAAAACACTTACCTCCCATATATTTCACCATTATCCATGACAATGAGGCTGTACTTATATGATGATAAACATGTAATTTTGATATTTGATTTTGTTTCTTTCGTAATACAAAAAATACGGTTTCAACTAATTCAAATAATTTTAATAATAGTGTAAAATATGCACAATATAAATCACCACGACCCAAATCACTATTTGTATAATCAACGACATGACATCGATAAATTTCAGGTCTTACCGATAAAATCTAAATAATGTAATAAATTTATTAAAATTCATTCAGCCAGCGGTCCACAATTCTCTATTAACTGTATAGTGTACTTACAATTTTCATTAAATATAAACATGCAATAATTTGTGATAAATTATAAATGCCTAAAATCCATTTAATATTATATGGGTTACGATTTTTCATAAAACTATATACATAGGATAAAGAAAATAATATTTTAATATCATGAATAACAATATAATGAGGATCATATGAATAAATGGGAATTATCCCAACATACTTCGGTCCAATTTTGTAAATTAATAATAAATATATTAACATAATAAATGTAATAGTTAAAGGACTTCCCATTAATGGCCAATCACTAACACGTTCATCTAAATCAATTTTTTAATACAATTATTATTTTAAAATTTATTAAAATAATTTGAACATCCAAAAAAAATACCTCCAATAATGACAAATTCCCATCCATTTATTTTTGTAAAATTATTCATATTTTTGTCTAATAATTATTTTTTAATTTTTTTTTTTTTTCATAAATTTTCTTCCCAATTTATCGGTAAATTTTTTATAAAAATAATTATTTATTTTATTTGTTAAACTATTTAAAAAAAAAAAAGCACACACACAGACACAATAAAATAAATAATATATTTTTAATTTATAAAATGTAACTTAAATATATTTTATTTTATAACTGCGAAACTATATATGCAACCGAAACTATAATATATCCTATATTTAGTGACTTGTTATAGTTTAATGAAATGAATTTTAGAGTATCTATTAAAAATTAATTTTTGTATAATAAATCATTACTAAACCCGTAATTAAAACGATTAATATAATATTATATACATATATATATATATATAAAGGGTGATTTTTTAAAAACTATAGGAAAGTTTTTCAAAAAAAACCACATAAAATTCAGAAAAATGCATGAAATCTTTATTTGAATCGATAGTACGGTCCATATAATTTAATGTTTGAAGTATATTTCATGCAAATATTGACCTTGACTGCGCCTCAAATGGTCCATTCGCTTAGTCCAATTTTGGCATACTCTTTCCAACATTTCGGCCGGTATCTCACGAATAAATGCTTCAATGTTGTCTTCCAATGCGTCAATTGAAGTGGGCTTGTCTGTATGTATAGCCATGAGCTTTAACATAGCCCCACAAAAAATAGTCTAAAGGCGTTAAATCGCACGATCTAGGCGGCCAATTCACCGAACTCTCCTCTGAATAAGTCCATTGTTGCGCGTGCTGTGTGGCATGTGTGCTGTGTGGCACATGTCATGCAAATCAAGCTCTTGCATTTTGGGCAAAAAAAAGTGGGATATCATCTCACGGTAGCGTTACGATTCGCATCATCTTTAAAGAAGTACGGTCCAATTATGACACCAGCCCATAAGTCGCACCAAACTGTGACTTTTTCTGGATGCATTGATAGCTATGTTGCAATGCTTCTGGCTGATATTCACTCCAAAATCGACAATTCTGCTTGTTTACTTACCCATTGAGCCAAAAATGAGCTTCGTCGCTGAACACAATTTCGTCGCGATGAACTTTCTTAACAGAGCACGCATTTTGATAATAAAATTCAATAATTTGCAAGCGTTGTTCGTTTGTAAGACGATTCATGGTTAAATTATAGACCAAACTGAAGATGTTTGACAGTGAAACAAAACACGAAACGTGCGTCAGCTGTTTAAACCGCAGTGTTGCCAAAAAGATAATAGCTAAAAAATCACCCTTTACATATTGATAATTGATTCAATTAGCAATTTTATATATAATATGTAGTGTTTTAATTACAAACACACGGTGTATATAGAATCAATAGAATAGAATATGTATACAGTATATAGTTATAGAGGTATATAAGAATTATTCTTCTTATCGCATGCATTTCACATCACACGTGAATGTGTGTTGTTGTAGATAAAATACCCATTTAAAATTCTGACAAAATTTTCAGGTTGAAAGTTTGGAATCCAAATGAAAGCATGAAATATTTTTTCTACTTTTCTGTAATTTTCTAATATGAATTTCAAAGTTGCATATTTTTCCATTGCTTTTGATCGTTTTAATATGCAATTTTCATCCTGTATTGACTTGATAATGTTGATACATTCTGTTATATTACTATATAATAAATATTCTTTTCAAATCTCTCACAATTATTTAAAAAAAAAAAAAAACCATTCTTCTGAAATATCTGTAAATTATATATATATATGTATTGATAATCTATTTTACATATATATTACACTAATTGTTTTGTCTATTTATTCGTACAACACACACATATCATAATTAAATGTATTGATGGAATTTTTATTGGTCATCTTTCAAAATTACTTAAATTTATAATCTTAATTATATGATATTTTTTTTGGTAATAATAATTCAGAAGATATTTTTTTATGTTCTTCTTTTATTATAATATAAATATTCAACTGTAGTGCGCGGGTTTTGTTCAATGATTAATCGAATCTGTGCGATAAATTTTCTTTTTTGTCTGTGTTTAATCGGTGACAAATTACCAAACTATTTTGTTATAAACATATATACGCATTTTGTTGATCAGTCATCGTCATCGTATCAATAAAAATTAGTAAAAATTATTTAAAAATAATGAAATTTGTGGAAAACTCTCAATTCTGACCAAGTTGGCAAGTCCATCATACAGAAAAAACTCATTCAATATTTTACAGAGATCCGTTAAAATGCATTATAACGATACAGTGGAAATTAAAATACAAAACTATTGGTAAACGAAGTTTTAAGAAATTGCAATTAGAAATTGAGTTGGTAAAATTTTTTTTTGAAAATCACTGTGGGAAATTCTCAATTCTGATTAAATCCGTCTTAGGATGACTCATCCAATATTTCACAGAGATCACCCCTCAACAACCATGATCAAGATCAACGAAAAAGCTATACTATAAGATTACTAGAAAATATTATCTATTTTATCAGAAATCAAAAATAAAATTTTCATAGTAATTAATTAATTTAAAAAATTAATATAATATTTTTTATCATAAAAAAAATATAACTCTATATATTTTCTTATTAAATATATTTTTAACATTTTATAATTATTAAAATAAATTATATATATTGATAATTAATTCACCATAGATTAAATTAAAAAAAAAAACCGATAAGTATATATAATTTAATTTAATTTTTTTTTATTTAAAATTATTATTTTATCCTATATATTTTTTAAAATGTTAATTTTTCTATCCTATATAAATATAATTTTTGAAATATGATATGGTAAAAATAAAAATTAATTATCCTATTTGGTGTTTGGTTGGTGTATTGTATAATATAAAAAATTAATTTTTTTGTCAAGTCCCAAAAAGAAAAAAATATAATTAAATTATAAATTGGAAATTAAAAATAATTGACGTGCGCATGGAAAAACGCATGGAAAATTTTCATTCAGCTATAATTTTTATTTGTTTTAATTGTTTGACTTAAATTAAATTTTTAATATCTAAAATTTTGATATGATTTTATTTTTATAATATATTTAAAAAAATGTAATTTCATTTCCGATATTTAATTAAATAAATTTAAATTGTTAAATTTTAAAATTTCATTTCGTTTCGTATAGCATCAAAAATAAAATTTATTATTTCAAATAGATTTTTTAATTTGTTCAAAAAATACCAATCCAAATTTAATTAAGCCGTAAATAATAAATAGTAAATTTAATTATTTTTATTTTTACAATATAATAAAATGTATGGAATGGAAATGGTCATCGCATATCATTTTCTTTTCATTAAAAAATTAAGATAAACGCAATTTTTCTTTTACAATTTTTCGCTAAAATTTAATTAATTTTATTTATTGTTTTTTTACTATTACTACTATTACTTTTACTATAACTATATCGATAAAAATTTGAAAATAATAATAATAAAAATGCTATATTTGGTAAATAAAATACTATAAATAATTTTGATATATTACAATTTATTAATGCCCTTAATATATTAATCATTAATACAACAAATTGTATAATTTGTATTGTTGTAATGGATTTTTTAAACCAAATCAATTTTTTTTGTACATTTGGTCCGAAAGTTGATACAAAATAATAGCTATACATAAAAATGTGCACAATTGAATTTGCATATATTGAAAATACCATCATAGAACCTATATATGCATATATATATATATAGAATAAATAGAATAAAATTAATATCAGATAGATTAATAATTATTTTAATTCACTTACCACCAATTGATCGTGCATAAAACCATGAAATTATAAATGTACTTATATGATGATAAACATGTAATTTTGATACTTGATTATTTTTTTTACGTAATACAAAAAATATCGTCTCACAAAATTCTAATGCTTTTAATAAAAATGTTAAATAGGTTGCATATAACATATTTAACGATAAGGTAGTTTGTGAATAATCACACGGTACACATTTCCAAAAATAATTCAATGAAAAACCACCATCATATAACTATATACATATAATGAAAAATATAATATCAAAAATTAAAAGATTGGAAAATTTTAATTAATGATTTGAATTGAACTTACCGCTTTAATTAATGCAAAACATAAAAATACTTGTATTAAATTATAAACGGCAATCGTTAATTTTAAATCAAATGCTTTGCGTTTTTCCATAATTTTTGGTCCACCATAAATTGCAATTAAATATAATGAAATAAATATAAGTGGCCCCTTTGGTGAATCCATAAATGGATATTGTAATGAACGTTTATCTATAAACAAAAAATATATATATAAATATATGAAATTAAAAAAAAATTGTAATTGTATTCCTTATAATTAATTGAGTTCCGATTAATTCTTGATGATTTTATGATTATTAATTCACGAGTTTTCCAAGAGTACAAAATTAATTAATTGGTTTTTTTATACGCGCGTCCTTAAAGTCCGTATAAAAAGAAAACTCTAAAATTTAATGAAAAACTACCGATTTTCAATAGGAAAATGTAAACGTAACTTTACTAATTTATTCAATTTGTCTTCTAATATCCGTCTTTTTCCCAATTCTTGCCAATCTCTTTTTGTAATCGCAATCATTAAACCATTTTTTATATATAGGTAATGATTATAGAAATGTCATTCATCAAGAAATAACCGATATAATAATATTAAAAAAAAACAAAAAAAAAAAATACTTACCAACATAACTTTCTAAAAATACCATTTTTGAGATATTTTTATGTAATTGTTGATGGAGAGATGATGCAGTGTGTATATAATTTAATAAATTTGTATAGTTTTTGGTAATTTCTAAAAAAAAAAAAATAATTAACAAAATATAAATAATTTATATATTAAAAATAAATTAAACATGGATAAAAATAAAATTAAAAAACTTTCTCCACGCAATTGGAGTCGCTCAAATACATTTTTGTTAGCAAAACTTCTATAAATCAATTAAATAAGACCCGCCGCCCTAAGATGTTCCAAAAAATAATATGAAAAATTCAAACAAAACGTAATGATAATCAAGTTTAAAATATCCTTTATAGTAAATGATTAAAAAATATTAATAAATTTTTGCCCTTATTTAATTTTATTGTTTGTAAAAAAAAAAAAAAAAAAAAATCTAATCCTTCAAATTAGCATAAAATCCAAGTTCCATAAACAAAGTACAAAGTATATTATATTTTATGTACATAAATATACAAAAATTTTAATTTTTTATATACATAATCATTTTTAATTATAATTATATTTTACCTTGATTTATTAAATTAAAACGCGCGATTATAGTTATTAATAATCATATTATTTATTTTTTTTTATATAACATTTCCTTATTATATACAAAATTATACAATTAAAAATTATAATCGGATATAATTATACAAATGTATTATTTAAATTTAATTTTTTAACCCATATTTTTTTTTTTATTTAATTAATTCACATTAAATTTTTATAAAAAAAAAAAAAATCAATAAATTAATAATTTATATATAAACGCAAATTATTTGTTAAATATTAACAAAAAAAACAGTCAAAGGAGAAAATGATGAAAGGTGTACGACGTGGATGTGTACGATTAAAAGGTGCTGTTATCGGAATCGATGATCAAGATGTTAATACATTTACAATAACAGTTGATCATAAAACCTTTCATTTTCAGGTATATGTATTTTGAATTATTTGGAAAAAAAAATAGATAATATTTATTTAAATAATACAGGCTAGAGATTCTGATGAACGTGAAAAATGGGTAAGACGTTTAGAAGATACAATTTTACGACATGCAAATCGATCACGTGGCATTTGGGATAATCAATTGAATGCCAGTATTACCGGTCAACCGGGACAAACGTCAACAACAAACGTAAACAATTCGACGATAAAACGACCAAATTATTTACAAACATTAGATCGTCGTGTCACAGAAGCTGATGCATATCTTCAACTTATGATTGAACAAACAAATGTAATAATATCTTTTAATTTATATCTCTGCGTATTGTATATTAATTAATAATTTACAATTTTCAATTTTATACGTTAAAAATTAAAATATAGAAACTTGAAACTCGTATGTTAAATACAAGTGATGAAAATTTAAAAGAAAAATATAAAATAATACATGATCATGCAAATAATATGTTAGAAAGTATTAAGCATTCCATTGTTTTATTACAAATTGCTAAAAATACTGTACATCCTATAAATGGAATATATCATGGTCCTCCAATTAGTAGTAACAGTAACAATAATGATAAAGATGATATTATCAATTCAAATATTAATAAAATTCTTAATAAATTGGATTCAGGCGATGAAGATTCAGGTAAATTGTATTTATTTAGGCTAAATGCTAAATTATTCAAGTGCAAAAATGACAAAAAATAATAATAATTTATCAAAAACCAAAATTTTTTTTCCCGCAGAAATATCACCTGCGGGGATACCCATTCCTAAACTTGGCATTGCATTTGGTTCAGAATGTTTAGAAAATAAATTACAAAATGTTGGTATTATTGATGTTGATGATGATATTGATGATGATGGTAAGTACAAAAATATATTTATTTTTTTACTTTATATATTTATATTACGCGCATATAAATTGAATTATAATTTAATATACGTACAAAAAAAAAAAAAACTGAATTAATTTCGTGATTTAAATTAAAAAAAAAAATAATGCAAGTAAATAAAATGAACTTTGGTCGTGCATTTTTCATAATATAAATTTTAATAACGTGACTTTTAAAACGAATAAAAAAAATGAAAAACTTTGAATTTATTATAGATATATTTATAAATATTTATATATGTCATAAAATTTTTTCCTCAAATCACAATTGGACAATTTAACTGATACCCGAATGATGCCTTGGAAAATTTACAATTCAAATTCATTTCATTCAATTCAAATTAACGCATTTTACATAATAATAACATTTTTAGAAATGAGATTTCCCACAGAAAGTTCTATTTGTAAATGTTTTGATTTTTGTAAAATCGAAAAAAACTGACTTAATAAAAAAAATCGGTATATAAAAATCGATTTGTTATTGTCACCTTTGAATTAAGTTTTTTTTTTTTATTAATTCAAAATTATATAGGTTCAAAATTGTGACATAAAATAATAATTATTATTATTTTAATTTTAATCGGTAATAAATAAACAAAATATACTGTGTATAGTGTGCTAAAGTATATAAATATATATATATATATATAGAAATTTAAGTGTACATAAACATTATAATAACATATAATTTTCTTTCATCGTGTGTACGATCGTAATATATTTATGAATAATGGAAAATTGATTCAATATTTTTTGTACTCTCTTTTATTCTTATGTATTTGTTTTTCTTTTTTTTTTTTTGTATACACGTTTTCCACTTACACTTTGCCGCATTTATATACATTTTTTTTGTATCATTATTGCTATTTTCGTTAGCAAAATATATATTTACCGCATTTATACAAGATGTTTTTGATATTATAAGATACGGACAGAAAAAAAAATGGAAATTGTAATTGTCAGAAAAATTATATATTTTGATCTATATAGATCTGTAATGAAATTGAAAATTACTCGAACAAATTCCTTATTATAATCTTATTGAACAGATATTTAATGGTAATTTTTAGATTTTTTGAAATTCACCTAAAGGTTCACAGTTGTATATAACAGAAACAGAAATAGCCACAGAATCCAGAACAAATTTGACTTTAAATTCTGTCGAACAAAAGAAAATGTAAATTTTTCGTTCATTTTTTAATATAGAAAGAATATTTTGTTGTTTTGTTTGCATTCAGATTGAACAGTATTGAACAGAAACTGAAATCTTCTTTTTTCTGTATCTGTTTGTATATACGAATCCGAACCTTAAGTTCGTAGGGTGTTTGAATTCATTTAAAATTTTAATTACCATTCGGAAATATTCAATAAAAAATTCCCTATATTAACCGTTAATCGCACCAAAATTATTTGGATTCGTTAGATACTTTTTCAAATTACGTACCGAACTTATAGAAAAATTTACAATCCTAACTCATTTGAAATTGATTATCATTAAAAGGGGTAATGAAAAATGTTCATATATATAAAAAGTTAATATGATTCTTAATATTATTATTTCAAGTTGATTTGGTTGATTATGGGTTATATCTTATTAATTTATCCTGTTATCGGTGTATGTAATGTATATAAATAATCCCATTTATTTTTTTTATTTTTTTTTTGAATGAATTGAAGGCGGCTTTCTATAACTATTATTATAATATTTTTTATTTTTTTCTATATATACTATACCTTCTTCAACAACAACAACATCACTTATATACACAATTAATGAAATTAGGGTAATAATAATAATTCTTATATCTACCTGATATTGGATTTGATGGAAATTGTATATTGATTTAATAATTATAGATATCAAATTAGATATTTTTTATTGTAATCGTTACAATTTTGTTGTTGTTGTTATTATATTTAATTAAAAATCCCCCTAAATCTATCTATCTATATTCATTGATTGTTTGAATTTTTAATTATACAATAATATCATTAAAAATTTTGATGAAGACGTCGTATCCATAAAAATAAATTTTCTTTTATAACATTATTTTTAATGTATATTACATGAAATCGATAAAAAAAAAACAAATATAAGCTGTTTTGTATCCATATAGTATATACAGGGTGAGTTTTTTAACTTGAGACAATGGAATATCTCGGAAACTACGCGTTTTGAAGAAAAATGTTTCAGACAAAAGTTGTTCAGTGGCTAGGGGGACATAAGATTTTGATTTTGTTTTGACCTTGAGTCAAAGTCACATAGGAGATATGACGCAAAACATACTTTTTTTAAATGGAAACCCCTATTTCTCGATACGGATTCTTATTCTAAATCAAAAAATAAGACCGTTTTGTATCCGAACATTTTTTGATTAAACCCCAAATTTGGTCGTAAACTTGATTTGAATTATGTGGTTTTCGTTTGACTTTTATTAAATCTGATCTGACATTTCAGATTTTTGCCTTTCAATCGACCATGAAAAAGAGAGATCAAAAAAAATTTCAACAATAAAAGAAATCAAAACAAAAGTAAATACTAAACTGACAACTATTATAGATAAAAAGTGTAGGCATAAAACTTTCATAAAATCGGGATTTCATAAAATTGATCAAGATCAAAAAATAGATAGATTTTTTAACCTAATCGAAAATGAAAATTGATCTACAATAGATCAAAAAAAGATTGATATTTTGTGCCAATAAAAAACTACGTTAGTAAAAATAAAAATTAATTTTATGATTTTAATTAAATATAAATTTATAATTTGTCATTATGTGTTAATATTTACAGGAACAGGTTATGCATTATTAAATTAACCGTTATTGGATTAAATGTTAAAAAGTGGTGACCATTAACTTCCAAACAGTTCATTGTTCTTATAATGAAACCATCGAGTGAGTGTAATACCGTTTCCGGATCTACTGAAATGCAAGCATTTCTAATGGGCTTCTTCATATTTTCTGGTTTCTCTTCTCTGAGCTTTCTTGGTAAATCTTTGCTCTGAGGTATCCCCATAAAAAAAATCTAAAGCTGTGTCTAACATGATCTCTTCCCGTATAGGTTCAAATAATGATATAATTTTAATTTCGGCCTGTTAATAATAACTTTCGGTTAGTTAATAATAACTTTGACCATTTAACCCAATAACGGTTAATTTAATAATGCATAACATGTTCCTTTAAATGTTAAATATTTAAATGTTAACACATCAGGACATATTATAAATTTTTTTTTGACTAAATTCAAATCAAGTTTACGACCAAATTTGGGGTTTAATCAAAAAATGTTCGGATACAAAATGGTCTTATTTTTTGATGTAGAATAAGAATTCGTATCGATAAATAGGGGTTTCCATTTAAAAAAAGTATGTTTTGCGTCATATCTCCTTTGTGACCTTGACTCAAGGTCAAAACACACAACCATCTTATGTCCCCCTAGCCACTGAACAACTTTTGTCTGAAACATTTTTCTTAAAAACGCTTAGTTTCCGAGATATTCCATTGTCTCACGTTAAAAAACTCACCCTGTATAGAGAAGAATAAATAAGGGTAAAAATATATATATATATACATTTACAACTATATGCATACAAAATATATAGATAAATTTTGCAAAATATTTTATTGATTTGATGTTGTTTTCACTATAATTTATATATCGATATAAATTTTTATAGTAAAGGCACGTTTTTTTTTTAAAAAAAAAAATATATAACCTGATATAGATTAATTAATGTTTTTTTTTTTTAATATTATGCACATGCAATTATGTGTAATTATTAGACAAGACAAATATGTAAATTGATTAAATATATTTATTTATAAAATATACACTTAAAACATGTTATAATATTTAATTTTATATTTCTATATATATTTTTAACAAAAAAATTCAAGGTTATACAAAAAAAAAAAAACACGCATAATTTTCATTGCAGATTAATTTAAAATTCAATATTTTTTTTTATTTACACAAATTTCAAAAAGTTTATTTTTCACGACATATAATAATTTATATATAAACTTTTATATGATCAAATTGTCATATAAATAAAATATTAATTAAATAATTATATATATATATATATATATATACATTAACAAAAAAATAATGTATTATATAAATCATAAATTCGGAAAGAAAATTATATATATATATATATAATTAGATATACCGTGAATTTCACTAATAAATATTATTAAAAAAAAAAATAAAAAAAACTATATCACAACTTACCGCAACCAGAACAAATACACAACTGGCTTCTGCTGGCTTGTTAAAATAAAAATACAAAAATTCAGTCAGTTGTTTAAGTATAAAAAATATTATATTTATATGTATATAAAATAGAAAATATATATTTTGAGCTTGATCCTATTTCTTCAAATGATTTTGTTCTGTATTTTCTATATATATAAATATGTATATAAATAAATATCTATTTAAATGTAAAAAATTTACTCTTACATTTTCTTAAATGCGTGTTTTTATATACAAAAAAAATATTGTTTTGATGATGTTATTTTTATTCAATTGCATTAAATTTTCATTTAATTTTTGTAAAAGTGCGAGAGACAATTTTTCAAAACATTTTTTTTTTAAAATAATATACACATATTTATATAATTTTCACTTATTATAGATGTGTATATTATATTATTTATAATAATATTAATAATATATGGTATGCGGCTTACCTTGTTTTGTTTTTACTTTTTAATTTTGTTATTGTATTTATATACTATATAAATTTTCATTTTTTGTGTACAGTGAGTTTTCCTCTATATAAATGAATGTATATATATATAAGAAAATTTAGGGTCTCTCCCCTCTATACCAAAAAAAAGACAAAAAAAATATGATGGTGTAATGAAGAATAACCGCATATAAAGGGATTGCAACGGTTCAAAAGAAATTTAAAACAAAAATAGGAAGGTTTTTCCGCAAAATATTCCAATTTTTTTAAAGTTTTTCTAAGAATTCCCTGAATACATCTTGAAAATTATCATAATTTTCCGGTTCTTTAAAAAATAAAATGTTCTTTCAACGGATTTTTTCTTCAGATGCTTATAACTTCCCAGAGTCCAAAAAAAAATATAAAACATTCAGGTTCATTGTTCCATGTGTGAATGGACACGGAATGTATAAGTACAAGGATTCAAATCCAGTTAATTCAAAGCGTAAAAAGATTTCTGATCAAAAATTCACATGGTAAAATTGAATTTTTTCATTAACTTAATTTACTTACTTACTAATTTAACTTATTGTGCTGTTATTTCTTCATTAACAACAACAATTCAAAAATCGATATATAATGCATTCGTTTACTCGTGAATCAACTGTAACAAATTGCATATATGAGAATTAATGTTTTCAATATATGGCAAAGTGTATCTATTATACACGTATAAATAGAAGAAATAAATTGTATATATGTTTTTTTTTTTACATTACATTTATAATTGTAAATATTTATCAATTAATTTTCCATTAATGTGCAGCACATTTAATGCAATCGTATATATGCGAATATATAAATAAATAAATCTTTATGTGATATTAATATATAGAAATGAGCGTATAAACTTTATATATGTATATATATTAAAATTTAGTTTAGTATTAAATAATTAATAATATCTATATAAAAGGAAAAATAAAAAAATTACAACAACCCGCTTGTTGTAATATACAAATAAGCAAAAAGTGTTACATATATTTTTCTGTTATATAAATTGAGAATTAATAAATATATTGTAGTTTCTCTAACACACAAAATATCATTGACCTTTTTAATCGTTCGTTTTTAAATCAAATTGATAACATTTTAGAAATGTTTAATGAAATATAAACTTATTATATTATTTTCTTTAATATAATATCGCATCATTAGATGTGATTAAATTAGACAAAAACTCCCATTTGACGGATTTTGCTCACATTTTGCTCGGTTTTCTTGGATGTGCGGAAATTTGTTTGCAATTTTTTTATGATTTGATAAATTGTATTTTATATCTACAGATTTTCTTGTATAATAAAAAACTGATTATATATAAATTTGATAATAAATATTTTATGTTATATATTTCGATAAATAAAGGTACAACATCGATAACAACAGCATCGGCAGCCGGTATTACATTATTGGTACCCGAAACATCATATTCAAGTTCAGAAGGTGAAGATGATTTTTATGATGCCTATGATGATCCATTTACTAGTCAAGGAAATTCACCAACAAGGTAAAAAATTTACTTTTTATACAATTATTATTAAAATTACGCATACAAATCGGATATATGAAAGTAAATCTATACAAATAAACTTCGGGACCATTGGCAAATTTTAATTTCATTACCTGAGGAATTTATGTCCATACTCGCATCATTCAATTGGTCAGGTCCGGAATGGAATGATTGTATGAATATATGGAATAGATTGAGGTTGTAGCGCAATGACCTCCTAATGTGTTTCGACGAGGACTTAAAACCCAACCCAATCAATTTATATAATCTAATCTATATATGTTATAAAAACTCGATTTATTTTTTTAATGCTATACTCATTTTAATTATATAAATATTTGCAAAAAATTATGATGAACTATATAATATAAGGTAAATTTTATATATACATATATATAATTAGCCGAAAATTAATTAATTTAAAAATCGATTTGCGATGGATCGATATCATATGTATAATAATTGTATGTATATGAATATAGAACCAAAAAAAAAAAAAAACATAAAAAGCCGACATTTATTTTCGTTTATATACAGATTATATATATATATATATATATATATATATATATATATGTATAACGATTTTATAACTATAACAAAAATTCCCAATTATTCATTGATTTTTTTTTTTTTTTTCATTTAGAATTCTCTCCATTTTCCTTTTGATATATAATAATAATACTATATTGGACAGAATAATTTTAAATTTGAAGACAATTTATATGATTATATACACGCATAAAAACCTTATCATTTATATGGAGGAGCTTAAGATTTTTGTTTCTTAGCTGATCGTCTTGGCATTTATTAAATTATTTGTATATTATTTATGAATTTTTGAATGCAATAATACATTGTCACTATGAACCCTGAACAGTAAATAGATAGGACAACTTAAATAGAAATGGCTTTTATCGCTTCCCATTTGAAATCCAAGGGGTTTTAGAGGTTTCAAATTAATTATATTCCTGTGCGGTGATGATAAAAGTAACCTCCCTGACCCCTTTCCTTCCCTTACGCTAAACGTGCGTCTGTACAATTTCTGTATTCTAAATATTAAGCATTGGCAGCCATATTTGTTTTAAAAAATAACAAGAAAACGAAAACGAATCAATCAGTAGATTTCACCATTTTCCTTCCTTAAAATAAGATTTCCTATATATAATTTTTTTCACGTATTCCTTCATTGAATTTTTGTCCAATATTGTATTTATTTTTTATTCATATTATACATTATCTAAATCGGGAAAATTCACTATATAATAATAATAATAATATGTGCAAAAAAAAAAAAACTGACTGTTATTTGTGTTGGTGTTAGGAAAACTGTATTTATTTTTTTTTGTTATGTTTATTTATTTTATGCGCAATCTCTATAATATACTATACTATATACAATAATTTCTCCTTATCCTTTTTATCGCATAAATTTCAAAGGATATTTTCATGTATATGTACACAATGTAAAGTAAAAATATAATATTTCAAAATAAAAAAAAAAATTTCTTTTTTCTTCATCAGTATAAAAAAAAATATTGTATATTTGCGATCTCGAAATAACGAAATTTGCGCGGCGATGTATAGAAATAATAAATATTAATAATATATATATTTATTTAGTGGAAATTTTTTTAATGAAAAAAAAAATACTATTTTTGGAAAATACATTTTAATGTCAACGGATATATTGTGAAAATTATATGAAAATTTTTATATACATTATTTATACCTATATATATATATATTTATTATACGATTCATTTGAATCCTTATTTATTTTGTTTTTTGATTAAATTCTCTATTATTTATGATATGTGAATAAATCATAATATTTACTTACGAATATTAAAAACTTTTTTTCTTTTTTTTTTTATAGTAAATAAAATCGTGTTTTGTGAGTGGAACGTACATTATTTTATTTATTCATAAAAATAAATGAATATTTTATGTATATGTTTATAGAATTTCTGCATTGATATTTTGTTAATAATTTTATTATTTATTTTTTTGAATGAGCGTGTGAAATAAAAGTGATTATTTTTTTTATTTTTGATGGAAAACTATTTTTTTTTTTTTTTGTGTTTGGTTTGTCAATCAATTTGTAAAATGATTTCTATATATAAAATAAAAAAATAGTAAAAAATATGATGGAAATGTTATCATTGTAATACGACGCAATAAAAAAAAACGTATTTATATGTATAAAACAAAACAATATTTAATTGAAAATTGAAAATTGAAGAAAAAAAGAAAAACTATAAGAAAATGTTTCGACAATTATCAGAAAAATGGTTACGACGTACGAGTTTAAGGTAATATATTATAATATATAATATATAAATACAGAGAAATTGGAACATTTTCAATATATAAAAATATTATAAATATATAAAGAAAATTACTTTATTTCATTGAACACAAAAATTTTTATTTAATATACATTCAAAATATTTATTTTCTTTTTTTTTTGATTACTGCATATTTGTTCGTATATGTACTTATACATAAATCTATATATATATATACAATATATGATATATAAATATGCAAATTTATGTTATATTATTCATCATACACATTTATATATAATATATATTTAGATATATGATGATTTTAAAAAGGTCAAGTGAAGTTTATTTATCATCATATCGTATAATATATTTTCAATTTTATGAAAATTATATATATATTTGTTTATATTATTCAATTTTCTTCTATATATATATAAAAATAAAATTTATGAAATATCCCCAGCATCTAAATATGTATCAATAAGACCATTAAATTTATTTATATTTTTAAGATTTGTTATATTGTAATACCGCATAAAAAACCTATGTGGGTTGTCACTAAGAATTAACGATTTACATGATTTTACCTTTACGTATTTTATCAAATTTACCATAACACTGAATAATATATATATATATATAAAAATAAAAAATAAATTTTTCGCTATACAACCAACAATCTGGTTTTAGCGTCCAACAACAGCCTTCTGTTGTTAGTTACTTAATTTGTGGATTTTACGATGTCGGTAATTAGCCGTACGACCAACCGCAAGCGGAATATACAACTCTGTGTTAAAATTCAGATTAGAAAAATAACCGAAAACACAAAACATATTTTATGCATTCAGTAGGATTCGAACCCACGACCCCAAAATTTCGTTAGAATTTTAGGTTGGCATTTTTTAACATTAACACCGCAGAGTTATATATATATATATAATATTATTATATGATTATTGATCTTTTTAAATCCATATTATTTTTTACCCCCTCAAAAATAAAAACACCTGCGATTTATTAATTAGAAAATTACCTCATCATAAAAACTATATTTAAAATGATGATGATTTCCTTAAAAATAAAAAAATCGCAATCATCATTGAAATACCGCTCTTGATTGTGTGTTGTTGTTTTTTCTTATAATATATGTATTATTATGTGGTGCCACCCCGACTATTTAATTATATATGTCAATTCCAATTCAAATGTCAATACAAAATCTCTTCTATATACGTACTACTTTCTTCTTATACTATATATATAAAACTATATATGTTAAATTATGATGATAGAAAAAAATATTCTATATAAGAATAATAATGGATAATTTAATAACACTTTATTTTCTCTTACACATTTTCTTTAAACGACAATTAATATTTTGTTAGTAGATATTTATATATAATGATATATATGTTTTAAGATTTATCTATATATTATTATATGATAATATAACAATTTACATATAAACGATGTGACGTTTTGCGGTATAGACGTTATGGAGCCCTTTATGCTTCGTATATTGTATACATAAATATTATAAATTCTTTTCTATTTGTTTTTTTTGCAATTGAATCAACAAAATGTTTTTTTATTCTTGTCCATTTTTGAGTTTTTTAACCAAACACAATTAATTTATTAAAATCGAATTTATTGAACCGTGAAAAAGATTTGATAGAGTTTGTTTCCATTCTGGCCATCACTGCTTAAAGATTATAACAAATTTATAACCTATTAAAATTGATTGAAGAAGTTTTTCATTGAATGTTACTCTGATTCTATGGCGTAAATTAAATTAAGATTATATATAAAATTAATATAAATTTAAATAAGTTTCTATTAATTTAATTTGTATTTTCAGCAATATGAGACCATTCTCAGAAACAATAATAAAACCAGATAACACTTTAGTAACAAATGATACAAATATTAGTAAAAAAGAAGATGTTGACCCATCAATTGAAATACAATCACGTCCACAACGAAAAGATACATTTGTACCATTTCGTACCGATGGTAGTTTAGATTATGATGGTAAAGAATACTTTAATCTATTGATTTTTGTTTTAAATACACTATTTTTATTAATCATTTTCAATAAATTTTATACAATTAGCCTTATATGAAGATGAAGATGAATCAGATTTATCAATGGAATCGCATGGTAATATGGTAACACATCTTTTGTCACAAGTTAAAATTGGTATGGACTTGACAAAAGTTGTATTACCAACATTTATATTAGAAAGACGTTCATTATTAGAAATGTACGCTGATTATTTTGCTCATCCTGATTTATTTTTAAAGTAAGTATTTATAAAATATTATTATAATGAAAATGATAATAATAATAATAATAATAAATAATTTTGTTGCATGATACAGAATAGCTGAATTAAGTGATCCACGTGATAGAATTGTTCAGGTGGTACGTTGGTATTTAAGTGTATATCATGCAGGACGTAAAAGTGCCGTTGCCAAAAAACCATATAATCCAATATTAGGTGAAATATTTCAATGTCATTGGGATTTACCAGATGAACAAATTGATCAGAATTGTGTACAAGATGGGCCGGTACCATGGTGTCGACGAGATCAATTAACATTTATAGCCGAACAGGTTTCACATCATCCACCAAGTAAATATAAAACTAATAATCTCTAATATAATTATTGATTATTTCCTAATATTTTGTTTATTTTAAAATTGTTTTTGCATCTTAGTATCTGCATTTTATGCTGAACATTTTAATAAAAAAATTAGTTTTGCTGCACATGTTTGGACAAAATCAAAATTTTTAGGTTTATCAATTGGTGTACATAATATTGGACAAGGTATTGTTACACTGTGTGATTTAAATGAAGAATATATTTTAACATTTCCAAATGGTTATGCAAGGTATTTTATTATATTATATTACTTCATTTTTTTTTTGTAAATATTTAAACTGTTTTACTATTTATAAAATAGATCAATTTTAACGGTGCCATGGATTGAATTGGGTGGTACGATTTCAGTAACATGCCAACAAACGGGTTATCATGCGGATATTGATTTTTTAACAAAACCATTTTATGGTGGTAAAAGAAATAAAATATCAGCTGAGGTATTTTTTTATTAATTTACAAAAAAAAATAAATGTATTTGAATTACTTTTTTGGTTTAATTATAGATTTATGCACCAAATGAAAAGAAATCATTTATTAGTATATCGGGTGAATGGAGTGGTTTAATGGAATCAAAAATAAATGATGGTCAAAAGCAGGTAGAGATTTTTGTATGATAAAAAAATGTTTATATTTTTTTTTTTTAACTATTTTTTTTTTTGTTGTTGTTCGTCTATTATATTAATATGTATTTTAATTTGTGTGTTTCTGTTTATAGAAAAATGAAACATTTGTTGATGTCAATCGAATACCAATATTTAAAAAAAATGTACGTCCAATTGCTGAACAAACAGATTCAGAATCTAGAAAAATATGGATGGAAGTTACGGCGGGATTAAGGTATATTTTAAGAAAATTTATCATCGTCTTTATCGTCCTTTAAACATTGCATTTATTTTATGATATTTATTAATTTAGATTAAATGATATTGAACGGGCTACAAATGCAAAATGTCAAGTGGAACAGAAACAACGTGATGAAGCAAAAACACGTAAAGATACAAATGGTGAATGGGATACAAAGGTAAAATTTAAAATATTATCATTTAATTTTTTTAAATCATTATTCCGTTAATTGTAAATTTCATTGAATTGTTCTCTATATATATATATAGTATTTTAAACCGGTCGGCGATGCATGGATTTATACAAATCCATTATCACAACGACTTTATTTGGAAGAAAAACGTAATAAAAGATAATAAATTTAAATAATATTTAAATAAACATAATTAAACAAACACATACATAAACACATATTTAATATTAAAAAAAAAACAAAATTAAAATATATCATTGTTTTATATATTTTATTATTAGAGTCAAATAGTTTATTTTTCATTTTTTTTTTAAATACAATTAATAAAATGAATACAAAATGAATAATGCCATTAATAAAAAAAAACAATAAATAAATAAATAAATAAATATGTAAATTAGAAATGAAAAAAAAAAATAAATAATTAAATATAATAATACATTTTTAATCATAATTTTTTTGTATACATATAAAAAGCGCGCAGTATTAAAAAATCTAATATTTTTAATGCACCAAAATAACTTCATCATTATTTAGAAATTTGAATAATAAAATTATGTTTAGTTTTTGCTTTTAAATATAATTATAAAAAAAAATTGCTAATTAAAGAAATGGAAAATGTAATATTTTTTTTACAATTAAATAATAGTTTGTATTATTATGAAAAATAAATAAGAAAAAATAATTAATAAAAATGAATTTCTGCGTTTTTTTCATCAGGGATATGAAATATAAAATACGACTTTATAAAAATGATTTTATAATTTTTTATTTTTCTCATTTTCTCTGTTTTCAAATAAATATATAAAAATGATGAAATAATTAAACAAAAACCATATTTAAAATATTCAATAAAAATAAGTTTTAAAACATATCAATTTAAAATTAATAATTAGAAGAAATTAATGAATTAAAATTATCTATACACATTCGGCCTTATATAGCCAAAATAAAACACACACAAAACACATTACCACATCATATATATTTAAATAGTGATTACACACAATAAAATTTTGTTAATAATTAAATAATCCATGATAAAAAAAAGAAAATGTCCTTTAATATTATTATATATTAAAATAAAAAAAAAATTCATTTCTTTTAAAAATGCTTAGATTTATTCGTTTTTTTAATTTAAATTAAAGTAAATATATTTTTTTTAATCACGCGGAAACACGGAAAAAGAGAAATCTTTTTTTTAATTATTATTATTATTATATTTTTTTATATAATAATAAAGTACAGGGGAAATTTTTTGTTTTAATTTAAATATTTGTATCTCTTCATTTCAATAATAATTATAATAATAATGATAAAAAATATTGTTATGGTTAATTTTTTTTTTTTTTTTGTATTAAAACGAATAAATTTTAAAATAAACTGTTTATTTTAACATAAAAAAATATTGTGTCTATTCTATATATCTATATATATATTTTTTTTTTTAAATAATTAATATTTGAAAATTAATTTAATATTTAATTTTGTATATGGCCAAATATAATAATTAAATAATAATCCATTTTTCTTTTGTAATTTTGTTAATTATAGTAATTGTTTTGTATTTATAAAATAAGTAAAAAAAAATAAAAATTATTCTAATTATTTTTGAGAAAAAAAGAAAAATATTCACTAATAATTATTTACTATAAATTAATATTATTCTAAATAATATTTCCCAAAATTTATATTTATAAATCTATATAAAAAGAAAATTTATAATTTATAAAAGAAAAATTATAAATTTATAACAATTTTAAACTTTTTATTATTAAAACTTATATTATTAATTATTAATAAATTAAATAAAAAAATAAAAATAATATTAATACAATGATGTTACAATGAAATTAATAATATTCTAAATAAAAATTATAATTATATAGAATTTACAAAAAAAAAAAAAATAAATAAATAAATAATTTTATGAATTAATTATATTTATATTATATATATATATATAGATTTTATTATAACACTATAATAGTTTTCCCTTTTTTTTTCATCATTGTAAAAACATTAAAATTTAAAATTCATTTATTATATAGTTATTTTTTTAATATATAATACATATTATATAATTAAAAAGAAATTCTTTTAATAAAATTGGTTTAAATATATTTTAATTCTAAATTCTAAATACCGTTCTAATAAAGCAAAAATTCCAATTAAAAAATTTATATAGAATTAATTTCCTTTAGATTTAGATAAATTCCATTTGATTTTTTTTTTTTTTTCATTAATAATTCATATATTTTTTTGTATGCATATTCATTTTTATCTATATTTTTTGCATTTTGACGAAGGAAAAAAAAAATTATATAAAAAATTACATTTAACAGGTTTTTGATTTTTGTTTGGTAACAAAAGAATTTTCTTTAATATTTAGAATTTTCTCAATAATTTTCCATTGTTTTTCTATCTTCCATTTTAGATTTTCTCAATTTTTTATATATACGAAATTTTCATTGCATGAAAATTGAAAGAAAAGTTTGTGTATGAGAAAATTTAAATAATAAATTTTCTCCTCCTATCCATATGAAAGAGATTACCTTTACCTGCGCATTCCATATAAAAAAAATTAAACAAAAATGAATGCGCCAAACAAATATGACTATCTGCCTTTATTTTTTTCCTATTTAAATATATAATTTGAATTTGTTTTGCTCTAATAAAAATAAAGCTTTTTAGCAACAACAACAACAATTATTAAATTTTCATAAAATTTTCTTTATATTAAATTTTCTCCATATGAATTTTTCTTTTTTTTTTAGTTTAGTACGAAGTATCGAATTAAGAGGTTGTTGAGATTTTTTTTTTATCTCCGTAAATTTTTTTATCTGTTTTTAAAAGAATAAATATGTTTTGTTCTTCAAACGAATAGTGAGTGCATTTTCATTTAGTTTATACTTGATTTTTTTTTTTTTATTATTAAAATATACATATACGGAGTGCAGTGAACAGAAAATCAATAATTTTTAGATTATTTTTTCAATAGTAAAAAATTATCCCATAAATTAATGATATATATATTGTTAGAAATCGCTTGTGCGTCCCTTGAACATTTTTAAGTTTTAAAGGTATTATTTTAAATTTTTGTTAATTTTTTAATAGGATTTAAAAAAAAAAAAAAAACTGTAAACATTAACATCGCACAACAAAAACTAAATATATTTTATGGTTAATATCGTTTAATTTTTGTTCTACCATATATAAAAAAAAAAAAAAAAACAAAACGTATATATATAAAAAAAAACAAAAGAATATAACACAAAAAAAAAAAAATGCAATTAAAAACACTGTTAAAAATGCAATTGTGTGAGTGTGTGATTAAATTTATTAAATATATAAAATAAAAAAACCAAACAAACAAAAATATATAGATATATATAAATATACAATATACTGTATATATATAGTATATATTTGTATTTGTGTTGTGCAGGCAGTCGATATAAATAAAAATACAGGATAAAGGAATATTTATATATATAACACATATAATATATAACGAACACGAACAAGGAATAATATATATAAATACACGTAAATAAGTATATATACAGGAGGACGCGTTAAGCAGATGGATGGCGGTGAATCCTTTTTGTAAAAGGAAAAACTTTATTGCTTTTCTCTGCTGCTGCTCCTGCTGCTTCTGCTGTTTCGCTGCTATACTTTACGTTTTTTTTTTGTTTTTGTTTTTGTTTTTAGTTTCTATTTTTATTTTTTATTTGGTGCGTGATAAAAAATATTAAATTTTTTTTTTTTTTCTGTATTAAAATAAATATTTTTTTGTTTTTAATAATTTAGTTATAGAAATCCCATTCGATACAATTTTCAGTTTCATAATAATGTTATCAATTTTTTTGTATATAAATATATATTACATTACTGTATTTTATTTGTGGTGTTGGTTGGTTATAATATAATATATATATATAGAGTAGATAGGTGATAAAAATATCACGGCCGTATTCGCTATATACTTTATTTTATAATTATTTTGTTGTTGTTCTTTGATGTTATTAATTTTTTTTTTTGTTTTATATACCAATTTTTTTTTTTTTTTCGATAAAGTTTATCTGGTTTGTTGATCTATCTATATGTATATATATTGCTTTTTCTATTTGTAATTAAAATTTATTATATTGTATTTATTTATTTATACACAATACTCGCGCTAATTGACAAATCAAATTTTATAAATCAATATTTTTTTTATTTATATTTAGCGTGTTAATTGCTTTTCTGTTATACATATTAATATAAAAATTTATTATTTCTTTGTTTTGTCTATATTTTGCAGTGATTTTATATATTTGAATGTATTATTATTATTATTATTATAAATTATATATATAGTCTATAAAAGATACGCCGTTTGTGATAATTTATTCGCGTCATTTTGTTTTATTTATTATATAATACAAATATGTTTTAAGGTAATAACTTTATATATATATAAATGACACAAAACAACAAACCGGTTTCTGCAAGGACATCAAGAAAATTTAAGAACCCCATCATATATATTTTTGCCCATTTGCATTTTATTTTTTCTGCGTGTGTGCTATTATTGCTATAACAAAAAATAAAATACGGTAATCTATACACAATATATATATATATATATAAATAAGATGAAAAAGACACCCTCCACCAATCTTATTATTATTATTATTATATATATATAAATACCGTTTTTTTTTTTATCATCCATCCATTTATAACACCCAGTTATTGATCGATTCGAGAAACTATACGTTTGTTTTTTAGGGATAAAATATATATTTTTCGTCTAGCCCATAAATATATATTTAGATTTGTATTTTATTTTTAAACAAGAAAATTTTGTATAAAAATATTCAATTTGGTCCTTATCACAATAATATGTATATAATAATTGTTTTTTTTTTTTTTTACAGAAAATTTTATGTATATTTTGTTTATTTTTTTTTAGAGAACAATAAACAATAAAAATATAAAGTGAAAAAAAATCATAATAATAATAAATATAATAAAATGCATAATAACATTATTATTGCTTTGATTTTGAATGATGTTAATAAAATCGTTATCACATTTTGTAATAAAAATTTTCATTATTTTCAATTGAAAATTTAAATTGCATAAAATTAATAATATTAAATATATATATATTAAATGAAATTATATACTTACTGAATTGAATAAAACATAAAAAAAAAAGTGAATAAAAAATTGTTGATAAAGGAAAAACAAAAACAATTTAAAAATATATTACAATATATATTTTAAACGGTAATAAAGTACAGATTTACCTGTAAAAACGACAGTAAATAATAAATAATAATAACAAAGAAAAAAAAAGTAGTGATATTTCTTATACAAGCAAATCACGTACTGTATAATCATCATCATCATCATGGAGATTTGTCTGGAACGTGATGGTTTATCCATCGGAAGTTTATTTCAACAAATTATTATGGATATGAAGGTATTTTTTTAATAATTTTATTTCATTTTATTATTTCCATTTTAATAAGTATAATAATTGTAAAAAGTATCGATTTAGTAGAAGACTTGTTATAGATACATTCATTAATACAAATTATTTCACTTTTTCTTATATTAAGTCCCCGTTATTCTTACTATTTCCTAGTTAAGAAGACCATATTCCGAGGTGTTCGCGACTCTTAAAAATTACAAAATTTCAAGTCATTCTGTTAGAAACGTGATATCTCTAGTAATTTTCTAGTCATCCTTTAGATTTGTAAGCAGAAAATCGGTGACGAAAATTGAAATTTACAATATTATCTCTTCAAATAGAACAAATAGAATTTCATTTTCTATATTACAAAACAATATACAAAATATAATCTGATAGAATTAATAAAAATATATACTGCGTTGACTTTTTCATGTATTTAAAATCTAATCACTATTTAAAAATTAGAGCGCAATCATTTTTTATAGACAATAAAAAAATTTGTATGCACGTTTTAATTTTAAATATATTACACAATATTTGATAACGTTCAAAGTTTATCAATTCATATTTGAATCATTAAAATAAGCAGTAAAATATAAACAAACTCCATATATTTCTTATTGTTTTGGTTCATTCGTCATTTAAAAAAAAAAAAAGAAACGTTTTGTTTTTATTATGATATATGAAATTTTAAACGATTAGAGATAGCCCCAATGATTCATATATATATATTTATTGTATTGATTTGATAATAAATAAATAAATAAATAAATCCAATAAACAATATACTTATTAAATATTAAGTGAAGATTGATTTATATAATTGAAAAAAAAAAGGATTACATTTGTTTTGAGATTATATTGAAGTATTTATTTTATATATAGATATTTTATTTATATACAAAAGAAACCTTTCTTGATACTTTCTTGATACTCATAAACAATTGATAAAGTTTCAATTTATATGATAATTGTCCGTGCGTGCGTGTGTAATACGTAATTGAAAATGTATAGCATTATATATATATATATAAGATACATCCACATCTAATATAATATAGGTAAATATATACTTGATGAAATCCAAAATAAATAATCCAATTGTATATTATTAACGAGATCATTAAATTAAATTACTTATTCCAATATATAATTGTTTTATTACGTAATGATTTGAAAATACGATATTCATACATCGATTGAAGAATTGATGATGAAGAAAATTACGCACTATATATTAGTATAAGTAGATTGATTACATTTTAAAAATAGTTGAACTTTTTTTTTATTTTGTTTATTTATGGTTTTAATTCTGGCCCGTATCTGCTATTTGAACAGACTTAACATTCCCAAAAGGCGATTTAAGGAAGGAATGCCAAAATTTGTAAAATAATCAGTTTAAAAAATTGTAAATTTTAATTATAAAACATTTTTTTTATTATATTATTTAAAGGTTGTAGTAAAAACACCATAACTTGGGAACCCGTTGAGTTAGAATGCGGTTCAGAGATTCATTCGATAAATAATTAAATTCTCTAAAATCGTTTCCCGTTGGTACAACTCTGTGGTGTAAATGTTAAAAATGCCAACCTAAAATTCTAACGAAATTTTGGGGTCGTGGGTTCGAATCCTACTGAATGCATAAAATATGTTTTGTGTTTTCGGTTATTTTTCGAATCTGAATTTTAACACAGAGTTGTATATTCCGCTTGCGGTTGGTCGTACGGCTAATTACCGACACCGTAAAAGCCACAAATTAAGTAACTAATAACAGAAGGCTGTTGTTGGACGCTAAAACCAGATTGTTGGTTGTATAGCGAAAAATTTATATTATTTTATTTTTAAAATCGTTTCCCTAACGGTGAGCCCAATAGGGTTATAGAACCAATTCTATAGTAAAAATCTAAATATATAAAAAAATTTCAATTTATCTCTATTTTTTGCATAGAGACCCATTAAAATTCAATTTATTTTACTTAAGTTTCACCCTTAAAAGCAATACCATGTTATGGATAGTTCACCCTTAAAATTGTGAAATGATTAGAGATTGATTTTTATTAATTACATAAAATGTGGTTATTAATTTTTTAAACATTTTTCTCAATTATTAAGTATATTAAATATTTCTATTTATTGTATTTTAGATTTTTTTTGAAATGTAATGATACATGAGAATAACATCAAAAAGGTTCATCATCATAGGGATGAGCTATTATAAATTGATACAATTATATAAATAATATAAGTTGAGTGAGATTTGCGAAACTCAATGAAAAATTATTGTAATTTTTAGGTCTTTTTTTTTAATTTTGTTTTTTTTTTTTCGGTAATTATATAAACAAATCTTAATAATGTGGTATTAAGATATATTTTCATAAATAATTTCATATATATACAATGCGATGTATATATATACTATAAAGATATGAAATGAAATTTTAGAATATATTGTTTATAAAAAACCAAAAAAAAAAAAAATGGAATGGATAAATGTTGAAAAATGTGTGCACTTCACTTTGCCCTTTTTTCTATATATTTAAAAAAAAAGAACAGATATACAAAAATTACTATATAAAAATCTTCTTTTTTTTCCCATTATATACAATAAATATACGTAATAAAAGAAGAAGGAAATTGGTAAATTGGTCTGTTTTATTTCTATCAATATTTTAAATTAAAACTATAACTTACAAACAACTATATATATTTAAAAATTAAAGCAGAGATACAGATTATATAGAATATAGATAGATGATAAATACGAACACACACAATTTGTTTATGGTATATTTTATTCTACTGAAAACAAAAAAAAAATATATTAGTTTATATTAAATATTTAAGTTTTTTTTTTTTTTTTGAATTTGTATAAAGAAATTGTACAAAAATTGTTTAAACAAATTTGAATTATCAATTAGGCAAACCAAAAAAAAAAAAAAATTAAAAGCATATATACACTCATAGAAACACAACACATTTTACATTGTGAAAATAAAGAAATGTAATTAATAATGAATGAAATTTTAAAAATTTTGTGGCTAAATGTCTTATATATACTTTTTGTTTTTCAAGAAGTAGCTGAAAAATTAAAGAATATTTTCAACATATATAAAACTTATATAGAGTATATAAACAAAGAAAAATATATATGATGGATGGAGTAAAATTCTGCAAAAACCAGAACAGAATATTTATCAAAAAATCAGTATTTATAGTTTTTAAAGCAAAAAATTATACTGTACTATATCGGGTAGGATGAATAAATCAATTTAAATGTTTCTATAACCATGAGGAAATATAGTTTTGTGATTAAAATCCTTGTCCATATAACCTTCAGATACTTGCTATATGACATTTCATTAAATGATTTTATGTCTATATATAAATTTTACCTGACCAAAAACCAATCACATTTTTCGTATAATTAAATTATCTAAAAAAGTTCTACTTTTGTAATTTTTTTATTTATTATGAAATATATAACATGTGAAAATAATACATTAAACAAAACCATAAAAATAAAATTACAATATCATAAATCATGATTTGGCGATTTTTGTACTCTTAATTTATATACATACATAAATAAAGGTAAAAATGAAAAATATATTAATGAAAATTGTCATATTTTGTGTGTTTTTTTGAAAAATTACATTTAAGAACATTAACTCTTTTTTTTGTTTGCTTATTCTTCCATCGAATTTATCTTTTTTTGATAATCTAATATACATAATAATAAAAATAAATAAATTACTATTACAAATTTTCTATACACAGGTATTGTTTTTATAAAAATTCATATATAAATAACGCATTTGAATATAAGGTACTTTTAAATGAATATGTATATTATATATAGATAGATAGATAGACCCATGACATTTAACCCTAATCATATTAATATATGTGAAGTTTTTACATCTCTTTTTAAAATTACCATATACGACCCAAGGGGTTCATTATTTATAAAACACATTTTACAAATTATTTTAATGTATATTACATATATAGATTTGTTTTATTACTTTTATCGGGGTGTTTTCTTTAAAAGCAAAAATATATTAATGACTATATTCTAATAACAATATATACAGTTCGATTCAAATTCCATTTGATTAAAAATTTTTCACAATTTAATCTACACAGTGCGACAATTAATATTCCGGACTGGTCCTGGGAAATTCCTTTAAATACCCGATTTTTTAATTTATTTTTTTTTTATTTATTCAAAATATTCTCCTCCTGATTCAATACAACTGTTACATCGATTTAATAATCATTCAAATGCGTGTTCCAGCTCATTTTGTGGTATTTGTGGTCTCTAGTGTGCGTGTAGATGCTATTTGAATGGTTTCAATATCCTCAAAAAAAACATCCTTTCAATTTCACAATTTTAAGTTTTGAGAACAAGGAGAAGTCACATGGTGCTAAATCAGGTGAATACGATGGATGCGATTTAACACACAGACTTGATTTCCAGCCAAAAACTGACGATCAATATGTGAAGTGTTACTTGGTGACTTATCTTGTAACAAACACCAACTATCTGGATCACGATATTCAGGTCGAATACGACGAATTCTGCCCATCAAACGCTTCAAAACTTCGATATAATATGCGCCACTGTTGACTGTTTGACCAGTTGTAACGAATTCTTTATGGATAATTCCCTTGCTACCGAAGAATGTTACGAGCATTGTCTTGATTTTCGATGGAATTTTGCTTGTTTTTTAGCCTGCGTTTTAGCCATCCACGAAACGTTCAAAAATACCACTCAAAAACTTGTGTTCTACCCATACAATTTTATCGCCATTAACTTGCTGCTGCATCGATTTGAACGTTTCTGTTGCAGATTTACCAAGTTTTGCGTTGAATTTAATGACTGCGCTCTTTGTTCCATGTTAAAACTTCTACTTCAACTAAAATATTGTTTCACAAGAAATATCAAAACTTTTTTATTTGTCAATGAAAATGCCATGAAATTTTAACAGACGATAGAGAAAACATCAAGCTTCAAACGCATGTTCCATCTCATAGATCGTACCGCTGGTTATTGAGATATGGTTTGAGTCCGAAATATTAATTGCCGCAATGTGTATTTCAATTCTGTATATCAGTGTTTTTGATCAGTGATTTTCCCAATAACAAAAAAAAACAAAAACATTCTGTGAATCACACATCTGTGGGAATGAAAAATAGAAAAATCAAAGTTTTTTTTCTATCAAATTTTTGCTATACCAATCAATTATTATAATTTCATTTGTATACCGAGAATTTTTGTATTTTGTTCTTTTATAAACAACATAGGTATAATTTTTTTGCACTTTAAAGAACTACAATTTTTTATATGTGTTTTTTGTTCGAGTTACTTATTTAGAGATAGTTCAATTCAGACAAAGAAGAAGCAAAAAAAAAATAAATAAATATAATGTGCGGTTTTTCATTTATTTTCTTTCATTGTTGTTTTTTTTTTGTTGTATTTTTCGTCATCATCAACCTTTTTGTTTTATTATTATTCACTTGAAATCATACAGTAATTGTCTTTATTTTTATATATAACTATCTGCTGAATAAGACAAGATACTTCTATATTTTTGTAGCCAATCTATAGCCATAAAATCATACACGTTTTATACACATAATAGCAAAGTGAATGTATATATAATCGTATCATAATATGTATATATAGTGAATGGTTTACGGTTTTTATTTTATCCATTTGGTTCTTCTTTTGTGTAATGGTTTTTATTACTATATTATTGTTATTATGATTATTATTATTATTATTATTATTGTTGTATATAGAAGAAAATAGGAATATACCTACCTTGAAAGAATACTATAAAAGTAATTTTTAGATAAGTATATAAGAATAAGAAATTGTTATATTTCAAAAAAAAAAGAATTGTACAATTTTTTTTTTTATATAAATGATGATGATTTAATAAACTTTAATGTGTAATTATATTGTGCCGGAGAATATTATAATTTGAAAGAAATGATGAAGATGAAGAAACAGAAAGAAAGAATATTCTTATTGACTTGAGATGCGATGATTTGTGATGGACCACCGCATCAACATATGGTTATTATGTAATATCTCAAAACATAAACATTAACAAAATAATAATAATAATAATAATAAATACCATATTATAAATATATTTTTAAACATATGTTTTTTTTTTTTGGTGTTTATGTATACAAAAATGAATTACATCTTAAAAAATGAACATATTTCAAATATGTTTAGTTATATGTTGTATATATTTACATATATAAAATGATAAAATGCAGTTAATTGAAAAATTTAATCTTGCGGCAATTTTTTTTTTAGCACATTTTTAAGCCCAAGAAGAATTCCAGAAAGAAAAAAAATATGTAACAGTACCTTTAATAAAAACAAAATTATATAATTTATTATAAGCATATGTGGTCTTGTTCATCGTGTCTCGCTATATAACGATAAATTTTCATCGATATAATAACATGATATCAAAAAAAAAAAAAAAAATCAATAAGAAAAAGTTCAAAAGTAAACGAATATTTAAGTGAATTTTCCATGATTTTTTTTTTCTATATACGTACGATGATAATTTATATAAACATTATTAGGTATATATGATAATAATATAAAGTGCATTTAACCGTATATAGGAAATTTATTTTTTTATATTTTCCTTCAAATAGTTAGTAAAACAGAAAAAAAAAACATTCCATCAAAATATATACAATATAAAACTTAAAAGGTTTCCAAGAAGAATCACAAAATATACATATTTTTTTTTACATGTAAATTTCTTTTTCTTCTTCTTCTTCCGGTTAATTATATTATATTTATAATATATTCTTGGTTGGTTTTTTTTTTTTGTTTTTGTTTTGTTCATTTCATGAATAAACGTTTACGTTTTTATTAGAATAGACCGTGAAGAAAATTGCTGACAACGTTTATAATATTATTTATACCATATATATATATATATGTGTATAATAAAATTGATTTTATATTTATACAACAAAATAAAACCATTTATAATCTAGCACGTTTTTCAAAAAAAAACAATGAAAATTTCTGCACAATTATATTAGAATAATAGAAAAATTAAAATAAAATAAAATAAAAGACATTCCTCAATTCTTTAGATTCATAAATCAAAAATTTATTAAAAAAATTTTATTTTTTCATATCATTGAAATTTAGAATTTTAAAAAATCAAAGGATTAGAACAGTTTTTTGTAAAACAAATTGATTAAGAAAATAATCGAGGTCGGGTTCTTCCATTCTATTGACAACCTCTACAACAAAAAGTTCTAAATAAATGAGTTGAGTTTTACCATTTAAACTAAAAATATTGATGAAACTTTTATCATAAATTTAAATGTGAAAAATACTCTAATAAAAAGAATCCAAATTAATATATTCAATAAAAAAGAATCAAGAAGCAACAGAATATAGAAAAAAAAAGTTTATATTAGAAAAAAAACAACATCGTAAACATAAATGTATAATATATCAAATATAGAGCAAAAAAAAAAAATTTAATAAGAAGAGGAAAACTTTGTGAATGTGAATATCGATATAATTATTTATTTTTTTTTTGTTTGTGTCCGTTTTCTGTTGGATACTTTTTTTTTTTTATATCTCTAGTATATGGTAATTTAATATATTATATTAGCGAATATAAGATTGACTGAATTCTTAACCAAAAAAACATAAAACAACATAATTGTTTTACATAAAGGTGTATTTATATTTTATTTATTTATTTATTATTTTTTTTATTATACCTACATCGATATTCATTGGCTCAAATAATAAAATGCCGCAGAGTGATAACTCTAAAAGAAAAGCAAAAAAAAAAAAAATAACTTGTGTATGCTTATAGGAAATAGAAGAAAATCTTATTGGAATGTTTTCTTTTTAGAACTCGCACGCAGCCACACATTTTAAATATATAACATTCTCACTATATATAATTTTCTTGATATTTTTCTATAAATTTTTTTTTTTTATTTTTCCTATATAAAGTTTTTTTTTTTATTTATATAACATATATAATGCATATTTTTCTTATACACTCTTACTTTGAATCCAAATATCTTATACTTGATTTAATTTTACATAAAAAAAAAATAAATATAAAATTCACAAGAAGTAAAAATAAATAAAAAAATAGAAGATTTGTATCAAATTTTATTTTGTTTGCTGTTCCAAAAAGTATAAAAATTATAGCTATATTTTATATAGCTATAATTTAATTTAACAAAACTCTTCTATTCTAAACGTGATATGTCGACATTTTGATAACTTCGTTATTGAAGAATATTCATTATATGTGCATATAATCAACTTAAAATTTGAAATTTAGAGTATTGTCAGTGTGTATATTGTATGTTACAATCGAAATATGTTTTGTTAAAATCTAAATCACAAAGTTATTATTATTATTATTGTATAAAATATGAAATGAAGAATACGTGCTATATATTATAAAAATAAAAAATAAACCAAATGCAAATGCAAACCACAATGAAAATTAAATTTGTTTTTAAAAACTTTTATATTTGTATAGGGTGATTTTTTAAGAGCTATAGGAAAGTTTTTCAAAAAAAAAAAACACATACAATTCAGAAAAATGCATGAAATCTTTATTTGAATCGATAGTACGGTCCATATAATTTAATGAAGATTGAAGATTATTTCATGCAAATGTTGACCTTGACTGCGCCTCAAATGGTCCATCCGCTTAGTCCAATTTTGGCATACTCTTTTCAACATTTCGGCCGGTATCTCACGAATAAATGCTTCAATGTTGTCTTAGTCATGAGCTTTACATGAGCTTTAACATAGTCCCACAAAAAATAGTCTAAAGGCGTTAAATCGCACGATCTAGGCGGCCAATTGAACGGTCCCGAACGTGAAATAAAATGTTCACCGAACTCGCCTCTCAATAAGTCCATTGTTGCGCGTGCTCTGTGGCATGTGGCATGTGGCAAAAAAAAGTTGGATATCATCTCACGGTAGCGCTCACCATTCACAGTTACGTTACTATTCGCATCATCTTTGAAGAGGTACGGTCCAATTATGACACCAGCCCATAAACCGCACCAAACTGTGACTTTTTCTGGATGCATTGGTAGCTCTTGCAATGCTTCTGGCTGATATTCACTACAAAATCGAAAATTCTGCTTACTTACGTACCCATTGAGGCAAAAATGAGCTTCGTCGCTGAACACAATTTCGTCGCGATGAACTTTCTTAATAACAAAGGACGCATTTTGATAATAAAATTCAATAATTTGCAAGCGTTGTTCGTTTGTTAGACGATTCGTGTTTAAATTATAGACCAAACTGAAGATGTTTGACAGTGAAACGAAACATGAAACGTGCGTCAGCTGTTTAAACCAGTGTTGCCAAAAAGATAATAGCTAAAAAATCACCCTTTATATAGAACATAAATTTTATAAAATTTAAAGCAGATGCGTTTCTGACTATTTTGCCAAGAATAGTTGTAGAAAGATCGCCCTTTTCTTTAAAAATCCTTTGCTGTAAACTGTATTTTTCATTTTAAGGGTAAAATTTCCATAAATATCGTTGTGTTTTAAGCGTGAAACTTGAGTAAAATAAACTAAATTTTCCAAATTTAACAAAAATGTTAATGGATATCTATATCCAAAAAATGTGGATAAATTGAAAAATTTTTAAATTTTTAGATTTTTACTATAGAATTTGTTCAACAACCCCATTTGATCGGTAAGGGAAATCATTTTTAAAGAATTTAATTATCTATCGAATGAATCTCTGAACCTTATTCTAACTCAACGGGTTTCCAAGTTATGGTGTTTTTACTACAACCCTTATGCATAATAAAATGTTTTAAAATTTACGATTTCTTTTACTGATTATTTTACAAATTTTGGCACTCCTTCATTTTAATCGCCCTTTGGAATAGGTAAATAGGTCTATTCATATATAGCAGATGCGGACCTGATTTAAAGTAAATATCTGTTTTTAGAAAATTCAACTATATATCTATAGATAAAAACAAAAACTTATAAAATAATTTATCAAATATATCAAAAAAGAAGAAAAGTATAATTTATCAATTCTCTTCTTATATATAGTTTTATCTTGAATTTTCCAATGTAAATAAAATAAAAATTGGTAAATATTTTGATATTTATATGCTTTGTGCTATTCTTGTTTAAAAAAAACCGCAATGGATTTATTTTTATAAGAATTTTCCGAATTAATATCTTAATATACTTAGATATAAAGAAAAAAACTATATATTTTAGAAAAATCGAATGAAATCGAAAACTTCTGTAATGGTACATATACAAAAAAATAGTTATAGAATTAAATTAAACTGAGATTTTAATGAAAATTGTAAAATATACAATAATTTTCTTTATCTTAATGATGAAATAAAATAAAAAAATATAATCCATAAGTGAAAAATCAAAAAAAAATATCACCAATTTTTGTACAATAAAAAATAAGTCGGTAAAACAATGAATGATGAATGAACGACGTCTTACCTTAAAATGTAAATGAAATATATATAATAAAGCGGGTGTTGTTGTTTGTTTTTTATGTAAACTTGAATATTAAAAAATTATGCACATGTAGGTATATAATTTTTGATGAAAACAAATAAAAAAAAAGAAGGTGTTTTAAGTGAACAAAGCGTTTTTTTTGTCATTGTTCAAAAGTAAATCATTTTATTAATATTATATTATAATATATATTTTTGTATATTTAAAGAATAATGCGATTGTGATGATTTGGTTTTTTTTTTGTTTCTTTCTTATTTTATGCATATCATAAAGAGAAGCTGCCTGATGACTATAGTATAGTATATGATTGATGTTTTATATACTTATATATAGGATTTTATTTGATTGTTTTTTTTTTTAATTTTATTCACATGTGATTTAGATAACTTTTTTCTCTGTACTTCTTTATGTTTTTTTTTTTGTAAATGAATTAACGTCATACGTTTTAAATATATATATATATAATACGAGATAAATAAATTTTATTAATAAGATATATAAAGTTAAAATATGATTTATCATTTATGGGTTTAACTAAATTTTATACAATAAGAATATATGTACGTACAATTTTCCGGTTAATTTTAATATTTTTTTAATTGAATTTCAATGTTTTTTTTTTAATTCAATTTTATCATTTTTCAATTGAAAGTTAATTGAATTTATTAAAGTATTGAATTTATTTGTTAAAAATGTTTAAAATACAATTGAAAAATGTTACAAAATAATGGAAAATTGTACGGAAAATTGTTCATATACGGAAATTGATTTGAAAAATGACGTATTTTCTTGTGCTTTGTCTTTATTTTATTTTATTTTTTATAATTGATTTTGATAAAGACAAACGGAATTTTTGTTATCCAAAATTTGTTTGTCATCATCGTATATTTATTTGTATTTACCTTGACCCATCTGAATGATTTTGGTTTTTTTTTGGCCAGATTCAAAAATTAAATCGTTGATGCATTAAATTTTCTGGTATCTTAACAGCAATTGATATAGCCTTTGTTAATAATAAAATTGTTTAACTTATTTTTTAGCATAGTTAATAATTTAAAAATTATATTCAACTCATAATTATTAAATATTCGATAATATTGAGGTAAATTCAAGGTATGTTTTTTTGTTCATCAATCTCAAGTTTAGTATACGTTATCATATAGTATTTAACTTTTAAAAACTTTTGCATTAAACAAATATTTTTATCAAAATATTTAATCCTATATAGTTAATTTTATTAATTGAATATATTATGATATTTTGATATGGTTTTATCAAAATTTGTTCAATATTTAATATGAATCATGAGTGAAGACGACAATCGCAACGTTAATTGTCGGAAATTACGATAGACGGGTATCGCAAGTGGTTATTCAATTCAATATCGATTTCAATATTAATTTCGGTAGTCGTCTATCTATCTATCGCATCAGTCATGATTCCGTCCGTAATTCATATATTAAATTTATTACATACATTTGATTGATATATACACAGACAGATATAGATATATTAATTTATTAATATCATATATATTTCAATTTTAGATATATAGTAATAAATGAACCCACTCACTTTCATAATAATTTTTTTATAAAAAAAAATATTATATGTGTGAGTGTTTGTATAATTAAATTTCTTTGAATAGAAAAATGTATTTTATTTGAACTTTATTTTGCAATTATTGTTGCATTGCATTCATTGCATATTCAATTGTATGTGACAATAAGAAATTAATACCATTTTATTATTTAATATATTTATATTATAATGTGTCGCGAGTGAAAGGACTTGTGATTTCCAATCCCATATAGAAATCAATTATTTTTTTTCTCATATATATCTTTACGCATATATTAAATGTATATTATAGTTTAATAACATCTCATAGATATATAGATATAAATTTTATATACATGAGAATTTTTATATTTCATACCACCACCACACTGTTTATATATATGATTTTATGTTTAATTAAATATGACATTAAATATATCAATATTTCACTTTATTTCCCTATATTGATATATATATTTATATGATATATGTTATATGTGTAAAGTACATACAATCAATCATCATCGTTATATATATTTTTAATATTGTGTGGCTGTAAAATATAACACATTTTAATATTTTCATAAAAATTTCACTATATTACAATAGAGAAAATCCTATATATAGTATATATATATTTTTTTTTCGAATAAAATCTTCAAAAAGGTTTCATTTATATATCTATTATTATTTATATTATGATAATTATAGTGCAAGGCAGTGATATATAATATTTGTGGTTTATTATACAACATATACAAAAGTGATATTACAATTATAAAGATTAATTTTCATAAATATATATTTGATATTAATATACCTACACAACACTCACCTATAAATAATAAAAAAAATCATTTGTTTGCAAAAATTAATACATAAAATCAGGAAAAATACCTATATATGGAATTTTTATTTTTAATTAAATATTTTTTCACATAATATTAAAAATATACAATTGAAGAAGTTATGTATATTGATCACAACATCAAACAAAATATATATATATATAGATATTAAAATAGAAAAAAAAAATGCTGACATTGTACAATATTTATTATACAACAATTCAGGAAGCAATAAAATCAACATCTATATATATATTTTAATACAAACTATATATAGGTCAACTGAAAAAAAAAACTAAATATAATATATCAATTTATATTTACGGATATTGCATGTATATCAATATATCATCTACGTCATTGATGACGATGATGAGATAGGGAAGTATTTAGAAATTTTTTATTTTTTTATATTTGGAAATGAAAATCTATTGAATTTTTATTTTATTGCCTTTGTCAACCTTATTATATATAACTCTGTGGTGTAAATGTTAAAAAAAATGCCAACCTATAAAATTATAACGAAATTTTGGGGTCGTGAGTTCGAATCCTATAATGAATGCATAAAATATGTTTTGTGTTTTCGGTTATTTTTCGAATCTGAATTTTAATACAGAGTTGTATTTTTCGCTTGCGGTTGGTCGTACGGCTAATTACCAACACCGTAAAAGGTACAAATTAAGAAAATAATAACAGACAATAACACACATATTGGACGCTAAAATTGCAGATTGTTGGTTGTATGGCGAAAAATTTACTTTTTTTTGTCAACCGCTGTAAAATGCGAATCACTTTTTAAAAGTCCATAGGATAGGATACATTTTTTTTTGTTTTGCTATAATACTCAAATTTATCTTGTTCTCAATATCATAATGTATAAACAATTTTTTTTTTTTTTGTAAATACCTAATTTAAATTTAATATATTTAATCATTGCGGTCGGTATTTATACATAAATCTATAATGTATCATTTATTTTAACAATCAATAACTGTCACAAGAGGATAAACAATCGGTTTATATTGGATTTATATAGGAAAGGAAAATATATAAATATTTGTAAAAATAATATACATTTTTCTCTCACAATATAATTTTTATATAGATTTTTTAATAACATTTGTTGTTTTCCTTTTGTTCCCCATCCATATAAAAAGGACCATTAATTTATTTATCACAATTTTTTTTTTCATATCTAAAAATTGAACTTGTTTGTATACGATATACGATAATAATCACATTAATAATCGTTTATGGATGGTACGATTATGGCCAAAGTCAAAGTTTTTTGTTTGTTTTTGTTTTTTTTCAAATATCAATATATTGTGATGTTTGTTTTCTATTTTTTCTGTATTTATATCCTGCATTACCAACTCGCGGATTATGGAAGAAAAAGCAATTATGTTATTAGTTTATTTTAAGTGGATATACATGTATAGAAAAGCTTATATTCCTCTGAATTTTTTATAGATGTCTTTCAATCCAGTCGAACGTTTAAATTTACATAAATCAATAATTTGTTTATTGTATATATTAAAAAAATTTTTGCAGAAGCGAACAAATGTTTCTTATCATAAATTCGTTGTATATTTTGTATATTGTATATAAAAGCAAAAGCAAATTTTGAACGAATTTTAAAAGAATATTAACGTTTTTTTTTATTTCATTTACTTTATATTTGAGGCTTTTCAAAATACAAAATTTATTAACACTATATTGTGATAAAAAATTTTGTTTTCAGATGAATTTAATCTTTAAAAATTGAATATATCGATTTTTGATGATATAAATAAAACACCAAATAAGTTGATATACAAACAGATAAACAAAATTGCAATATATTTATTATATGATATGGCTATATCAATAAATATTGAATTTATAAATCTCAAAAGAAAACATTTTAAGAAAAGAACAAATATTTTAAAACTTTCTGTGTTTTATATACCAAATAAACCAAAAATTTGGGTACCTTTATATAATTTGTTGAAGAAAAAAAATGCATTTATCGTTTATTTTACTTTATATTTGCCTTAAGATAACAAACAAATATTTAAATAATGTTCATTTCATGTATGGATATTGTGATGTTGCACGGTTGGTGAGATGGTGTATCTGTAATATCTGTATATAAATATGGTATTATAGAGAAGATATTTGATATTTATAAAACTTGGTTGGATTCAGTTTGTGATGTGAGATGTAAAAATTAAAAAATAAATATATAATGAAAGTTGTGTAGATATACACATAAGTAATATTTTTTAAAATATTATACTTTTTCTATTTGGTTTTCTTTTCACAAAAATTAGAAGCAGAAAAAAAAAATAAAATAAATATATATATATATATATATATAATATACGAAAAGCGAACGCAAACGATTCGACAAATATCTCAAGCGACACATATAATTATTATTATTATTATTATGTGTTGTGTGGGTTTTTTGATTTTCATTTGATGCGTGATTTTATTGTGAATGGGAAATGGGAAATATCTCTACATTGGCTTATTTTTAGTTTTTTTTTTATTATTTTGTTTCATAATCAATGCAACAACATTTATTTATATGCATATAAGATAGATAAAGTAAAGGTTTTTGTTTTTTAATCAACTATTCTAATAATTATATATATAAATTGTAGGTAGGTGTAGAACAGATACATATACATATATAGAATTGTTGATAATATAAATATAAATAGGTTTTTGTTTTTACATATATGAATAAAGTGTTTTGTTCTTGCATCTATCTATATCTATAACTATAATGTTTTTGTTAAATATCATTGTATCGTATATATATAATTAAACAAAACACATACGCACACACATAAATTGTTTATTATAATATATATTGGAATAGAAATGAAGAAAAACAAATGTATTTTAATTTTAAAAATAAATTGTTGTTAGTTTTCAAATGGTTTATTTTCTTGTTGTTGTTTTATACACACATTTTGTTTTTTTTTTTTTAAATACAATTCTATATTTATTATAATACTAACCACGAAAAGACTATTGGCTCGATTTTGTTTATACATATATTAAAAATTAATTATGTGGAGTGTGACCACGAATTTTCGTTTCATTCAAAATAGATTTGTATATATGTATATAGTAAATGAAATGGGATTTTTCAGGAAAAAAAAACAATACTAATACCAGAGTGTATCAATAATTAACCTAATTTATAGAATTGATAATTATGTATACATATCCGCCGGCAGTGATTTGGATTAAATCACATTGTACACACGTAATCATTTTGTGTTATAGATAATACGTTGTGAGTGCAAACCCTCATGCGAAATTAATAACATTTATACAAAGAATAATAAATGTTCTTAATAGCGCAAAGAATTTTCAAAATAAAAAAAAAAATAATCGTGTAATTTATTTTTTTATATACAAAAAAAACAAATCTTTGATAACCTCAACGCATTTGAAAATTTTAAATAGGTGTGGAAACAACATTTTTTTTTTGTTTTTTAAAATTTAATACTAAATAATTAAATGTTTTGTACTCACCTCCGCCTCGTGTACTATATTTAATAATATACATATAATATAAATTGAGTCTTATTTAAATGATTTTTAACACGCTTTTTTTTTTAAAATAAACGCATCGTATATTATATATAGTTTATAAATGTGTAATTTAAACATTTTTAAATGAAAAAAAAATAAATGTATGTATAAATCTAATTTTTTGTTTTACCCAAAAAGATTTACTTGGACTATTGAATGTGTTTTTAAATAAATGAAATAATATACAACCATTACTGCTGTGCGTCTTTATAAATATTGTATTTTTTTTTTGGGAATGATGAATTTTTTTTTTTGTAATTTAAATATTGATTATTGATTTAATATAAAATATATAAATATATACATAATAGTATAAATCTAAAAGGAAAAACTAAAAAAAAAAAAATTTAAATTACGACATTTTTAAGATGCTATATATGTATAATTTAAACATTTTATATATAATTCAAACAACATAAATTAAAATCTATGTTTGAATGAATATCAATTAATATGAAAAAATTGAATGGGTGCGTTGTGCTTACACTATATATATATAGTATATTTATATATTAAAACGATAGCACATGGATCAATATTTAGACTATATATTTTATTCATTTGTATAATATGTAAATATTATAATGCATTTCACGCAATAATAATTCTACTACTTTCATTTTACACAATTGCATTATGCACATTCAATACATTATTAAGTATGAAATGCATTCATTGGAATTGGAAAATCATCATTACTTTTGTATGTAATGAAATTTAATATATGTTTTTGGATTGAGTTTCAGAAGGAATTCACATGCAGATAAAAAATAAAAATATATTTTTCGCTATACAACCAACAATCTGGTTTTAGCGTCCAACAATAGCCTTCTGTTGTTAGTTTCTTAATTTGTGGCTCTTTTACGGTGTCGGTAATTAGCAGTACGACCAACCGCAAGCGGGAAATACAACTCTGTGGTTAAAATTCAGATTCGAAAAATAACCGAAAACACAAAACATATTTTATGCATTCAGTAGGATTCGAACCCACAACCCCAAAATTTCGTTAGAATTTTAGGTTGGCATTTTTTAACGTTTACACCACAGAGCCACATGCAGATATTTTTTGTTAATTTGTGATCATGTCATTATTATAAAAGAATTTTCAATATATAAGACCGATTTGTATGATTTAAAAGAAAAAAAATCTCTAAAGAAAGATCAATCCGCAAACATGATTATGAAGCGAAAATGATTTGATCCTTCCAGCATTGAATTTCTTCACAATTTTATATTGCATATATATATTTTTTATATAAATATCATGAATTTAATTATTTTTTTTCGTATAATAATTTTATGTTTATACAAAATAGAAATAAATTCACATAAGTCAATGACTGCATGCGTACACAAATATATTATTTGATTATATTATATAAATATATATATTATTTTGTGTTTTTTTTTCATTTCTAAATGTTTATATAAAATAAAAAAGTATATATAGACTTTTAGTTTTAAATTTAAACGATAAATAAATTACATTTAAAATAATCAACGGAATAATTTTTTTTTAATTCTATAACAGTAACAAAACACCCTTGAACGTATATTTATTGTATATTTTATTCGACAAATAATTCATTAAATATATAAAATGATATTTATATACGCTTAATTAGGAATAATAATTATTTGACTATTCACTTTTTTTTTTTTTTTGGCTGGTCGCGTTATTCCTATTTGTACAATTACGAGTATAAATTCACGGAAAAAGCGTAAATGTCTTTATATAAACATACTTTTTATGGACCTTTGAGATTCGTGATTTTACTGAAAAGTTTTCTTATATGAGATTCGCAATTCCTGTATATAAAATGAAACAAGAAAACTTTAAGATAAATGAATGAATATTTATTATATTCTTGTGAAATGCATAATTGCTAAATTTTATTTGTATATATACCTATACAAAATATACTATACAAACAAATATTGTGTGTGAAAGTTTTCATACATTATATTTTCAAAACTTGGTATAATAACATAAATAAAAATATATACGAATAGAATTTATTCTTTACATAAAACAATTTGAATTATAGTTTGTATATATTATACAATAAACTATTTAAAAAAAAACCTTATATTTATATGTGAACTGAAAATAAAAAAAAAATTATTTTATCTTTGCCCTGGAACGATAGTTCCGCTTGAAAACATATTTACATTTATACCCGCGCTGCTAAACATTTTTATCATTTATATTTCTTATTATACACATAACACATTGCTTATGTGATTGCAAATAATATATATACAAAATATAATAAATACTATAGACCATCATATAAATGTATAATATTGAAATAGTACATTGTATATACAGGGTGTCCCAGTACAGGGTGCCAACCCGAAACAGGCAGATTCTACACCTCATTTCCAATCAAAAATTGTATGGCGACCCCATGTCTATCTCGCCTGGGTTTCGAGCTAGTCCGAAAAAACGATTTTGTTGAAGTTCAAAGCAGTCCGTGAATGTTATTGACCATATCTCAGTAACCACTGATCGGAATCCAATAATTATAAGCTTTTTGGAAAGGTATTTTAACTATCTTTAAATCTTACTCATTACATAAACCTCGGCGACAACCTCCTTTCGTGCTATAGCTCGTCAAACAGAAGAAATTTCAACGGCTTCAAATATTTCTGTTATTTTGCAAGCCTAGAACTGTAGGACTTTTAGGTTTATTAGTGGTCGGTTTTTAGGAAAACTTCTTTGGTGTTTTAGCTTTAATTTGATGTACAAACTTTTAAAATATGTTAACGCGTTCTAGAGATATAACGAAAATAATATTGAAATATGACGAAAATAATGCAAATTTTTCAAAAATTTAAAACACATTTATTAAAATAATTTTAAATCTTTACTACAAAAATTGTTCAAAGTGGTGTCCATTATGTGATCGACGCATTCGACAGCGTTTTAATACTACCCTAGTAGCCGATCGAATTTGATTTGGATTATTTTTTAAGACTTCAAACGCATTATTAATGCCATTCATTAAATCTTGGCTGGTATGAACTGGTGTTTTATAAACCATGTCTTTACAAACCCCCATAGATAAAAATCTAATGGTGTGAGGTCTGGCGACCGTGGTGGCCATTTAATGGGGCCATTTCTTCCAATCCATTTTTGGCCGAATGTGTCATTTAAGGGTTCTCTTACACTTCGTGCAAAATGTGGGGGTTCACCGTCATGTTGAAAATGAATGAATCGCAAATCAGCTAAATTAACATCATCGAGTAAATCGAATAACCTATTTTGCAAAAATACTAAATATGAATCTGAATCCAGTCGGCCAGGTAGAAAGTATGGATCAATAAATTGATTTCCAATCATTCCTGCCCATACATTGACTGCTATTCGTTCCTGAAATGCGTGTTGCCGAACTGAATGCGGGTTTTCCTTTGACCAATGATGATTGTTTTTAGTATTAAATATCCCTTCACGTGTGAACATTGCTTCATCCGTATATAAAATTTGATTTACTATCCTGGGAGCTTGTTCATAACTACGAATCACCCAATCACAAAAAGTTATTCGGCTGCCGTAGTCTATTTCTTTAAATTTCAAACTTCCAAATCCAAATTATTCTTTATAAAACAAACATAATTTTCTAATGAATATTAAACGTAAAACAATGTAACGTACAAATGCCGAAGAGATGTAGCATAAAAAAGAAAAGAATTGAATGAATTTATGACGGTAATAGATTTAACTGTTTTTATTTCTAAGTAACCATTGAATTAATTGCAATCCCTTGAACTTATGTTACCTAGATAACGCGATAACAACAGAACATTGAACTTTGCAATGTAATAAATGTGTTTTAAATTTTTGAAAAATTTGCATTATTTTCGTCATATTTCAATATTATTTTCGTTATATCTCTAGAACGCGTTGACATATTTTAAAAGTTTGTACATCAAATTAAAGCTAAAACATCAAAGAAGTTTTGCTAAAAACCGACCTTTAATAAACCTAAAAGTCCTGCAGTTCTAGGCTTGCAAAATAACAGAAATATTTGAAGCCGTTGAAATTTCTTGTGTTTGACGAGCTATAGCACGATAAGGGGTTGTCGCCGAGGTTTATGTAATGAGTAAGATTTAAAGATAGTTAAAATACCTTTCCAACAAGCTTATAATTATTGGATTCCGATCAGTGATTACTGAGATATGGTCAATAACATTCACGGACTGCCTTGAACTTCAACAAAATCGTTTTTTCGGGCTAGCTCGAAACCCAAGCGAGATAGACATGGGGTCGCCATACAATTTTTGATTGGAAATGAGGTGTAGAATCTGCCTGTTTCGGGTTGGCACCCTGTACTGGGACACCCTGTATAATATATTTTTTTTTTATTTATAGCATTAGATATATATTATTTTTCCGCATTTGCAAATAAATATTATATATATTTCACAATTTTCTATATATATTATTATATATACATATTCAATTAAAATAAATTTTGAAATGTTTTTAGCCAATCCACACAACACTCTCTTAATACATCTATAATATTATTTTAATTAAAACTAATAAAAAAAAAAAGTGTGCGTATATTTATCAATTGAATGATTGAATATATATATATATATAAGAATACATAACACATATGTATATTTAAAATTTAACAACTTTAAAGATATTTTGAAAAAAAAAAAATGTATACAAAATTTGATGTATAAATTAATGGCATATATAACAAAAAACTTTGTTGATTGAAATAAATTGATATATACTTTATTATTATAATAAAAAACCACACTCCACACCACACCACACACCATATATACAAATATGCTGTAAATGAAATTATATTTATTAAAATAAAATTTGATCTTTTTAATTTGTTTTTTTTTTTATTTTTTGCAAATATCTGCGTATTTTGTATTTAAATAATGATTTATTAATGGTATTAATTTACAACATAAAATTTTGTATTAAAAGAATTTGGATATCAATTTGAAAGTTATTTCGCCAAATCAAATCAGAGATATTGCAAATTTATTATTTAATAATATACCATAATTTATTTGTATTATATTCATTCAAAATTTGTCAATTCTCAATCTTTAAAGTGTTATATTTAATAATTTAATTTAATAATAAAAAATTCAATATCAAACAAAAGTTGACCAAACACAAAAAAAAAAACAGTCATTACCGAATGAAATATCTCATCTTTATATATACAATCGATTATGTAAATTTGTATACATTTATTTATTGGCCTTAATCGGCATCGACATTTTACATAAAATTATTTATAAATTAAAAAAAAAATAAAAAATATCAATAATAAGTATCGCATGGTCACTAAAATATAATTTTAAAAATAAATCTGACCTAGTTTATTTTTTATTATATATTATTATGAAGTGCATTTTTGCGTCAATGAACCCTCAATTAAACAAATAAAATAACCACTTAATTTTTCTGATGAAATTTGAATTTTGAATTGGCTTCATCCCGTTTCGAAGTCATTCATAAAAAATACGACTTTAACTGAATCCATTTAAAAACTGTTCTATAAAGTGTTAATTTTTACAGAAAGAAAAAAAAGAATTACCGCATGTACGCACATTTCAGATAGAAATTCTATTCTAATATTAAAAAAATAATAAATGAATTTTTTCAAATTTTAATTGTCACTTAAAACAATCATTGAATATTGATTATAAATGAATATAATTGAATAAATTGAAATAATATAGATATATTATTGATGCAATTTCTCTATATATAGTTATGTTTTAATAAACAATTGAATGAATATAGACTGATCATTTCTGTATACAGAAACTATAATGAATTAAATATGTGTTTTTCATATGTGAATGATAAAATGAATAAATTATATCTATATATATATTATAGAATTTATTTGTGTTTACGCGGTATGTATTAAAATATAATTTTAATTATACACTCGTGCTCAACTAATTAAAACATCAATTTTTTAATTCTGACGGAAAGCAGGATTTCTTCACATTTAATTTGTACTAGCAACTACAAATTCCAATATCTCCAATGTAAAAATCTTCATCTCGTCCATTAAATATGCGAATTCTTTTTGGAAAACCCCTTTTTGGTTTTTTTTTAACAAGACAAAACATTTCTAAATACATAAAATAATTTATACATTAAGCACTAGTGTATGAATATATTTATTAATTACGATGATTGTATATTTTATTTTAAATGTCATATGTATATTAATTATAATTTTATTTATACTCGTATATATATATTATTATAAGAAATCTTATAAACTATTTTTATTGATTTGTAATTATATATATATATATATATATAAATAGAATTAATTGAAGTCATCATTTGTTGACTAAGGTGATATGAATTTTATTAAGAAAAAAATAAATATATACTTATAAGGAAACGTTAAGAAAATAATTAAAAAAATTCTTTATACTATATACATGACTGTACATATATTCAATATCAGTATAAAATTAACATTACGCCGCCGTAATATTTACGACCTAATTATGTTATGTTACACAATAACCGAATATTATTCATATATGTTTATAAATAATCAATAATACCGATAAATAATTTGATTATGTTATGAAAATAAACCCCCAACAGGTAAAAAATACAAATGTTTTCATAATAATTACATGTATAATAACCATATAATACAAATGGATGTTGGGCGATTATAAATACAACTAAAATGATTACAATAATATCTTGCGGGCTAATGAATAAATTTGATGTATATAGAGGCTGTTGTTAAAATTCTTATGATTTTTATTGTTAAACATATATATATATATATATAGCTATGCTACGACGACATATTATATTTAAAAATAAACTCTCAATTTCACAATAAAATAAAAAACATAAAATAAATCAAATAATTATGTATTTATTGCCTTGGCAGACAGTAAATATTTTATTTTTTGGCGGAACAAATTATTATTTCATATTTTTTTTTTTTCGTTTATGTTTTCTGAAATTTCGAAATATTTATGCTTTTATAATAATAATATATTTACATTATATTATATATCCGATAGGTAGTATATAAAATATGATGATTAATATGTTATATTATATAGAGTCAAAAAGACAAATAGTTTTGTATACAATATTTTAATGGTATATAAAACATCAATAAGTAACTTTTTGTTTTTTTTTTGTTTTGATTCATTCATAAAACGCCTATGTACAAAAATTAAATTCATTAATAAAATGCAATATCATTTTAATTTTGATGAAGAAATCTTTATATTTATATTTATATATATATAATTGAATTGTATATATTAAATTTTATGAAAGAGACATCCCACACCACAAGGTTTTTTTAACACTTTTTATCATTCATTTATTCATTCATATATAAGAATACAATTTTATAACACTTTTGTATATTTAAATGTAAATCTGTTTCATTTATATCATATTGTGCTTATCGTATGATAGATATTGTCCTATATATGTGCAACAATATATGAACATATATTTATTAAACCAAAAATAATTTTTTTTTTATTTAAAAAAATATTGTGTTGGTTGACTTCGAAACATAAAAAAAAAATCTCTCTATCTCTCGTATGTTAAAAATCTAAATGCAGTCAATTAATATAACACTTTTTTTTTTTTTTTTTGTATATATGCAATTTATTACAGATTTATTTAGATCATATATTTGAAGAAAAAAAGTTAACAACGCTGAAAAAAAGGTGGTAGTATATTTTCATAACTTTGTTCATGTTAAACCAAAAAAAAACAAATAATGAAAAAAAATCATTGCATTAAATGTTAATGGATTCATAAAATATATATATATCTATAGATAGAGTCAATCATGATCATGAATGTTTATTTTGAATGTAATTTGTTGTTTTTATTTATTTATATATATAAACCATTTATTCAATAACTGAACGACAATGTGACAACAAAAGTTGTATTATTTTTTTTTTTTTTTTTTATATATGGATGTAATATAACAAAATATAAATTACAAAAAAAAAAAACCAACCAGCAATATTATAATAAACACAATAAAAAATAAAACATGTTTTTCATTCATAACAAAAAGTTGTTTTACGCAACGCATCATTGCTTTTGTAAAGATGCGATTGTAAATAAATTATATATATTTATGTAGGATATTTGTTTTTTCATCTTCTATATTCTTTATAGTATTATATATTTTTATCTTTATTTATATATAAACTTCCATTATTTATATATATAATAAACTTGTCCCAGATTTAATAATAATTGTATATATATCTCATTGTAGATTTTTTTTACAACAACAATCTCTTATATAGAATAAATTTGTAAATTTATATACATATAAAAAATATAAATCTGTATTTAGAATTTTAAAAGTTAACTTGCTTTTTAAATAATATCTTACCAGTTTAGTATTCTTCTATATATTAAATGACATTAACTAAAAAAAAAAAATCAACTTCTCTTTTATGCTTTTATATATACGTATTATATTTATCTAAAAAAAAAATAACTAAAGTTGTTTAAAATTTTAAATCATCGTATCAAATAATAATATAGTTTTTTTTTCTGTTCTATTCATATATATACATATAAGTATTTAGATATTTTATTCGTTCATTCACTTTTTTACCATTTTATTATAGTAGCAAATCTATATATATATATATTGTATATAATTATTTATAAACGTAGCAATTTACATCACAATATATACAGATGTTTTTTTGTTTATATATATTAGGTGTTTTGATTGAATTTGGAATAAAAACATTGATTTTTGTGGATAAATATATAATTTTGTGATTTTGTAGAAATGCGTCTGTTCAACTGATACACATTCATAAAATGCCTTTGATATAGTCTTTGATAAAAACTAAAATCAATTTGTATGTAAATGAAAATCCTAAAAAAATACCCAGGGTAAAGTTCTTTATTAAAAAGAATTTCAAAAATGTGTTAATATTAAACAGAGTATAGAAATTTTTTTGCCAATCAAATGTTTGATTATATTCAACAGTTTTCTTTCAACCACAATTAATAAAGTAATAATTTAATAATCATTATTTTAATATATTAAATATCTAAGTTCCATCAACAATCAACAATCAATCATAAGCTAAAATTCAATAAAATTATAAAATACCTTTAATATTAAACGAAAATCTTAATATAGTTCTTTTCTATTTATTTTTTTTTTTTAATTCAGCAGCATCATCCCATTCCAATATATGAAAGTATATTTCGGGTATATACTACATAAGAAAAAAAAAAAGAACAGATTTACCGTATATAACGAATTATATTTTATAATGCTATATGTTTATTGTATATATGGTAAATAAAACTAAATTTATTATGATCCTCTAGGGTTATTAGCCTTTAGTGTTAAAATAATATCTTTTTCGCTATTATTGTTTTGCTATTATTAAATTCTTATATTTCATTTTAACTGAATTAAATCAAAAAAATATCTCACGAAGAAATATGTTTGCTTTCTCTTCGTAACCCAATGGCTATCCGCTATAGTATATAATAAATTCAGAAATTCAGGTGATATACTAAATATTGTATAAAAAAGTATCTAATTCTTTTTTTTTCTTTTTTTTTTTTTCAAAATAGTAATTGATCTTTAATTTAAAATGTTGATTATAATATGGCAATTATATGTATTATATATGGATTATGGAGAGTAAAACAAAACAATTTAGCTTGTATCGAAATTATTTTAATTCATTTTTGAATGTTACATTTATACGTAAATAATTCCATTGTCAATATCTAAATTGTATCGTCGAAGATGTCTAAATTGTATCGTCGAAGATGAGAAGCAACCCAAAAAATGCAGTAGGAATAAATTCAGCATGAATTGTATACTTAATTGATTTTAATTCATACTAAAGAGTGATTCCTTGATTCAAATTTAGCCAACAATGAAAAATTTGGCCCGTCTGGAACCAGTTGTATAGTTGTTATGAGGTTATCCATGTATAGGTTATCCATCGGAAGAGTCTAATTATTGTGATTTTCTGTGAATTTGTTCTATTTGTTGTGTTATGCTAAATTCTGGTATAGCCGATTCCATCACAAATCCTTAAACATATAATTTTACTTTACTTTACCAAATGATTTTTTAAACTTAATGAATGATATTCATAAAATTTGATATAGAAATTCCTTGGACAAATTCCTTCAGAATTCATGCGGTTTTTTTGAAAAATTTTTCAATATTTTCAATGTGTATTTTATTAGACAAAATTTTTTTTGAAATTCTTTCAGTGATTTCTTAAGAATCCTCAAATCAATTTTTTTTTACCAATCTTAACGAAATAATAAATTTCAGTTCTTTACTGATCTAGAATCACCCCTTAATGGATTATCATTCAAGAGGTCGGGACAACCCTAGCTGTATATAGAAATCAACTAAATACAAGATCATATGCAAATTCATATTTATTAAATATTCGTTCTAAATAGAAAAGTAAAAAAATAATAAACAATTCATGAAACTGATGATATTTTATATTATTCTATATATATAATTTTTATCGTATAATTCCATCATCATACTATTTATATAACATTACAGCTTGTTCTGTCTCTATATGCATATATATGCCGCAACCGATATATATTCTAGATACATCTAAAACATATCATTATACATGGATATAAAATGCATTAGACGAAAAAAAAATTACAATTTTATAAAATCGTGTTATAAATTTGCATCAGAAAATTGATCACATGTAAAAAAAAAAAAAAAAAACCTTATTCTTATATAAATAAAATTATAATGTAATTTAATTCTAGATTCTTATATACCATATATGTATTATTAATAGAAAATACTGTATGAAAATTTAAATTATATACAGATAAGATCATATATATAATAATAATAATAATAATAATAATTGCATTAATGATAATTAATTTTCTTAGTAATAATATACAATAAATAAATTCTTTAACTTGCATAAAAAAAATAAATATTTTTTCGTTGTTGATATTCGTGAAAAACTTTTATATATAAATGCATTTATAAAATAATTGCAATATTTTTTTTTTTTTTTTGCTCCTTTATAACACATAATTAAATAAATTTATCATAGAAATATACAGATATAATGATGATGGTACAAAAATTATATGTTAAATATTGATGAAAACCATTTCTATACTTTATTGATTCTACTACTTTTCTCCGGTTGAGTTTTATCATCTATCTATAATATCATATATGTATATAAATAATTCTGATATAGGATAAAATCTGATAGTTATAATACCTTTTATCATCACCCTGCATTGTTATTATTATATGTATATTTATATATTTTTTCTTTTTTATTATCTATAAATACGCTTGGTTTTTGAATATAATTTCTTTTCTGTATATAATACATTTGTTGAATTAGAAAGAAAAAAATATCATTTGTATATCTTCTTATACTCGTGTAAAAAAAAATAGTATATGAAATAATAATACTCAAATATTTTTACGATGCAATCGCATTAATATTATTATTATATTATGTTGTCTAATGTCTATATAGAAAAATATATGTTGTATAATATTATGTATGTTTCGTATATATATATATATATTGTATTGTATATATCGACGGATTGCTTCTAAACTATTATTTTTATTATTATAATAGAGTATATATACAAAACTATATACACGTACAATACAATACTCTGGGTTTTTTTTACTGTATTTGTATATTATAAATAGAAAAATTGTGGGAAGTCAATGACATTATTGTTATTATATATATTTTCATACATATACATAATAATTTTATGCTTTTTATATATATGTTTTGTATAGTATAAATACTATATTTGAATGGTATATATTTATATAGAAAACACTCGCGATAATATCATTTTGTTCATAATATTTGTGTGTGTATATATTCATTTTGTTAAATATATTTATACATATGTATATAAACAATCTGTTTTGTTCTATAATATATGATAATGTTCTTTTGGTTTTTTATTTTTTTTTTTGTTTAGTGCCATAGTTCTGATATAATTGTACATTTATTACATACATAAATATTTATATAAATTATGTCTTTTATATACACAATAACCTATATGGATATTTGTTGAAAAAAAAAATATAATTTTATTTGAATGGTACATGCTCTTTATTACATATATTATAAATTAAATTATTTATACATATGATATTATATTATCATTTATATGATGTTTACTATACACTTAAGCAAGACACTTTAAAAAAAAAACAACTAGAATATCGATAATTTTAAAATCGAAAATTAAATTAGATTATAGACCTGTTGATATTTTTATATATAAATACCTGTACGATTTCATATAGGATTGATTTCGCTTGTTTCGTTCAAATCAAAATTTCAAACTCAATGACATTTTCGGAAAATATTTCTTCCGCAATACCATTTTCAATTGGTTTCTGATTAGTCCAACCGCGAAATTTAATAAACATATGTTATATTTAGACAAAAGCCGTATGTGATTCCATTTCGTTGTCAATTTTTAAAATATTGTCCGGTGGTGCTTATAATTTTACGTATATTAGGATCATACATTTACAATTAAACATTCCCGCTTTACTTCTTGCCCTTATGTTAATATTAATAAAATTATAATTCATCTGTTGATATATTTTGAATTGTTTTTTTTTTTTATTCACGGACAAACAACAAATAACAAATAACCGACAAAATATACTATAAAAACGTATTCATTCATCCATTTATAACTTCTAACATATATAAATGTTATAGCTATAATTTTGCAAAAAAACAAAAATTTGAATTTAAAAATGATGGTTAGTTAGAGATACTAAAAATATAACCTTATCATATTGGGAATTGTATGCGGTTATAAATTTCTAAATATATATATATATATTTATTACAATTTACTTTAAATATATTTAACAAAAAAAAATATATAAACAAACAAAAAATTATGTATATTTTTTTTTATAAATTCATTTTTACGATATCCTTAAATTTATTCTTTGCTCCCGAACAGCTCATATTTCTTTTTTAAATATATATATATATATATATATATATATATATGGTTGGTTGAATGCATATATACAAATACATGCAATAGGTAAAATATATAAATATGTGAATGCAAATGTAAAATTATTAAATTCAATTTCAATTTTTTTCAATTGCAATTTCATTTCTCGATATATGTTTTATACGAGTAGGATATATTTATATGATATATATAATAGCATTATATGTAAATAAAGTGCACGTCAAAAGCATAAATCTTTTGCTTAATGCAAACAAATGAATATGTATATTATTGAATGAATGTATGCATAAATTAAGTATATATAGCTTATATATTATAAAAGAAAAATTTGATCTGTATATAGATAAGAAAAAAAGTAAAGATATCTGAAAAGTGCACCATATAATAGTAAAAAATTACATATTAGTTTTTAAATTTTTACATTTTTTCGATATTTTATCTGATCCAATTTATTAAACACTTATTTATGGTACAATGATAATTTAGAATTTCTTTGTTCGTTATTACGGCAGAATCGATTTAGCCCCCGTAAAACCTCGGAAGTCGATCAATTCATGCCGAGAAAAAAAAAACACTAAACCAGGCCAGGGATTACCTGATGCTGATGCATTGAATACATTTAAGTGATAGTTTTGATAGAATTTCCCCATCAATTATGGTTCGAAAAATGGGTCGATGATCCAATAATTCAATGGAATTTGTTATAGTTTCTTTTCTGATAAGTAAATCTCGAAAATTGAAATATAATTTCTCTGTGATTATATATTATTATCAATTATCGTTTATGTGCAACCAGCTACTGTTGACTTTATATTCAATCGTTTAAATATACCTCTATACGATAATGCGATAACATTTATTTTACTATATACGTACGTACAAATAATAATATAAAATTTTAATTTAATATTCTTATTGAGTTGTTGTTTATTTAATTTTTTTTATTTTTTGAAGAATTTCTTTACCTTTGTATAATAATAGTGAAGTAATAAAATTACAAATATGTTTAACCTTTGAGTATATAAAATTACCTTTATAATACTACATATATATTTATATTATGAAAATTTTATTATACCTGAACATAATAATAATAATAATAATATAAAAACTAGTATATGTGGACAATTGATGTATAATAGTATAGAAAATAAAAAAATTTATTTATAAACATTAATTAAAAAACAAAACAAAATTGTGTATATACAAAGTATAACATTAAATATAAATTGAGTGTATTTGATAAGGTCATAAAAATTTATTAATATACAATAATATATATGGCTTCTTTCTATTTATATTTTATATACATATATAATAGGTACGATAATAATTCTTGTTAAACTTAATTTTTATTAATATATACATTTTAATTTTAATTTACGTACGTCTTTAGATTTCCGTTGATATTTTATGATTTTTATCGTTTTCATTTCTTTTCGTTCGTAATCATATCGAAACGCGCAGATGATTTTTTAATTTTTAAACACTGCTTTATGAATCAAAAAGAAAAAAAAAATTAATTAAATTTGTTTTCTTGTCATGGAATTTGTCGGTTTTCTATATGTTATGTTTTATTCGCTGTTTATATAATCGTAAAAACATATTTATATGAAATTGTTGTTAAGTATACGAAATCTGATAACTCTCTATACTTTAAAATCTATTTAGAACATAACGTTTTTCCACTTCCCTTATTTTATTTTTTTTTGTTCAATAAAACTTTCATCTTTCATTTAATATTGAAATCAATTAAAAAAAAAAAACTTTTCGTTGTATTTATAATAATAATAATAATACTTTCCCATAATGGCAGAGAAAATTTATGACATAATTGATTGTTTAGTTGTATATTATATATACAAGTCATAAAATCAAACCGCTTCAATATATTTTAATTAACCAACAATCCTTTTCAAATATATTATATATTCTTCTTTTATATTAATTTTTTTGGTATCTGGTTTTTTTTTTCTATTACCGCACTTTTTGTTCGTCCTTCGTTGAAGAAAAGCTGTCACATACAATTATTGAAGAACCAAAATATAACAATAATAAAGAGAAAAAAAAAAAATTTGAAAGTATAATGTTTTTAGGGGTTTAAGTGAATTATTGATAGGATGGATAAATAAAAGTGGTTATTCTATTCATATATATATGTATAGTAGAAAAAAAAATGAATATGGATATATTGTTGATAAAATGAATACAGATTTCGATGCTCTTCACATTCAATGATCTTTTAATATATATATATATATATATACAATATACATAGTTAGAGGAGGATATAATATAATAATACTTTATGATATGGTATTATATATCTTTAAAAGAAAATAGCGACATAAAATAAAACCACAACATTATATCATAAATTTCATCGCAAAGGAAAAAAAAAAGTTCAAAACTTTTACACATAGCAAATGTATAATGTAAAAAAAAAAAAATAATAACAACCTATTTTACATTCTTTTTTTTTTTAAGAGGTCTTCTTCCATTTATTATAAATAGATTTTTTCTGTATATAAAAAAAAAATATTTTAAATATTTATTTCGATTTTTTTCATATGTGTTTAAGTGAAAAATGTGTTTAAAAAATATTTTTTAAATTATTAAATTATGTAGGGTATTTTTAAAGCTAATATTTCACTTAAATGTAAATATTTAATTCACGTTTATTGAATAATTTTTTGTAACTTTTAATTGAAGTTTAATTTAGTGAAATAATCAATTTAACATTTTGCAAATTTAACAATGAAATTAAAAGGTTAAAAACAGATCAAATTTTCGTTGTTTTTCCAATTGTATATTTGTATATAGAGATAGATATTCTTGGTGACTATATAATTCTATTTTCATTATCTGATATATTTCCGCAAAAATTCTTTCATATAATTTATAAACGAAACAATTTTCACCATTTTAGTAGATCTCCTCATTAAATAAAAATTTTAATGGAATTCTGTTAAAATTGTAACAAAAAAACATTTTTTTCTATATGGGTAAAAATAAATTCTTTTGAATATGTAATTGATACAGAGTACTATAACTGATTGATTATTACATTAAATTGGAATTGGTTATAATGTTCTATATTTGTGATGTGATGCGTAGTTTCTATATAACCGCAGTGCAACGTGTTGCAAGACAAAAAATGTACTTTTTTTTTTTATATTCATATACATGTATTTATATATTGCAGCATCCAATGTGTATTATATTCCCCTAAAACAAAATGAATGTAAAAGAAAATTAAAAACATCATTTTTGGTGTGTGTTGGCTTTAATAACATTTAGCGATAATAGCCGGCATAAATATTTGAAATGATAAATGTATATGCACACAACATTATTTATGTGAATTTATTATACAAATGTTTCGAAAGATTTTAAGGAAATATGTTTTAAATGAAAATTTGGTCCATTATTATGTGATTGTAAATATCTTTATCTATATACATAAAAAGAATTATCGTATAATTAAAAAATTATGTATTATTATTGTGATGAGAATCATTGAGAATTTTTAATTCATTTATTATGATGATGATAAACAATTAGACTATAAAAAGTTATTGAAATTGATAGAAATGATAGAAGAAATTGATGAAGATCATTTTTATCCCCTCAAAACTTACTGGATTAATTTTTATTTTTTAATATAAATAATATAAATATCCGCAGATATATAAATATATATATTTGAAACAGATGTTGTTTTGTAAGAGATCTATATATATAATATTTAGGAATAGTGTGTAGGTATATTATGAAAATGATGAAAATTATAGGACATTTATACGTTTATTTATTATTATTATTATTACAAATTTATATACAATGTGCGGCGGCAATATAAGCGATGTTATATAAATAAAAACACAAACACACAGTCGTCAGACAAATATTACCTCTGCATATGCATTTCTTTATTTTCAAATGTAACAAACAGACAAATATTTAATATTATATATGTTAAAAAATTGAATTTCTATTTTTACACTTTATATATAAATATAAAACATTTGTTTTTATATATTTTATTTTATTGTCTATCTATCGTTTAATTAGAATATTTTACATTGATGCATATAATTTAATTTTATATTTATGATATGTATACAAAAAAAATAAAAAATAAATGATGGAATCCATCAAACCTTATTTACACTATACACACACATGCATTTGGATGCATTTGTTATAATTATTTTTTGTTTTATGAATATTAATTAATCGCCATATGAAAAAATATGCATTATTATTATTATTTTGTTCTAATTTCGTATATAGTTTTTTTTTCTTCTATAATTAAATATATACAGCGTGAAAATTCTATGTACATATAAGTTGTAATTCTTTTATATATAGTTGGTAATATAGTTTTTTCAAAGAAGAGAATTCGCTGTATGTGTGTTTATTAAATCATCTATAGTTTTAAATATATAGTAAGGTTGTTTACCAAAACGGTTATTTAGTAGATAACTGAAAACGTTTACATCTTAGAAATCAGTTCCATGATGTTTGATATTCAAAAATTTGTATTAAAATGGAATATGTTCTTTTGTACTCTGATATAAAAACATTTCCAATTAAGTGTAATCTGCAATTTGCGATTATTAAATGGTTTAAAGGTCACCGACTCATATATAGATTTTTTTTAAGTTGTTTATCGATCATTTAATAATTTGTTTTTATATATGTAAAAAAGAAAAACATTGAATAAAATATTTTTCTAATAAATTTATCATTTTAATGGAATTTTCTATATTTAGTATATTAATATACAAAATAATACTACCTACCTTATATAATATAAAAAAAAATCTACCTGTCATCATTATAATACGATCACCTCTCACACCAAATAGTCAAGTATATATTTTTAGCCACATTTATAATATTATTTTTTTAATCCACATATATAGCCAGGGTTTGCAATTTTATACAATTTATGTAAAATTAAAATGTAACTCTGTTGTGATAAAAACACCAAACTAAATTTATTAAAAAAATTTCGGGTCGTGGGTTCAATTCCCACAGAAGACTGTTGTTTGACGCAAAAAACAAATTATCGATTGTAAAGTATAGAAACTCTGTGGTGTAAATGTCTGTGGTCTGTGGTGAATAACTCTGTGGTGTAAATGTTAAAAATGCCAACCTAAAATTCTAACGAAATTTTGGGGTCGTGGGTTCGAATCCTACTGAACGCATAAAATATGTTTTGTGTTTTTCGGTTATTTTTCGAATCTGAATTTTAACACAGAGTTGTATATTCCGCTTGCGGTTGGTCGTACGGCTAATTACCGACACCGTAAAATCCACAAATTAAGTAACCAACAACAGAAGGCTGTTGTTGGACGCTAAAACCAGATTGTTGGTTGTATAGCGAAAAATTAATTTTATTATTTTTAAAGTATAGAAAAAAATTAGTATAGAAAATTCAGAAATGTAATTATATTTATAAAATTGAAGTATTATTGAAAATCTTTCATATAACAATAATAAAAACAAAATTCAAATATCAATTTTATTTATAAAATAATTATAATTAATTATATTCATTTTTCACACCAATCTGACTTGCAATTTCTAAATAATAATGGATAATATTAAAATATATGCAAAAATGCATTTTTTTTTAAATAAATAGAATGTTTATTGAAAAATAGTTTTGACCAACACTGTGTTTGTGTGTGTGTTATTTTAATATATATTTCATATAACTTTTATATACATAATATATAATAAAAATTGATTTAATATAAATTGTGTTATGCAAAATGTGGGTTGAACTACTTTTTATACTATTATTATTTTTATTATTATTTAATATATTGTATATTCTTCTGTTTGTGTCTCGATTCGTAGGTAGATTTATTCATATATATATTTTATAGTTTATGCTATTTTTATTACATATTTATTTATTACAGTACCAGGGTGTCTGAAAGATTTTTGTAATAAAATTTTGATTTGAAAATTCAATGAAAGTTTATATATAAAATAATTAAAGACATTTTTATGATAAAATACCTTTTTGCGATTTGATTAAATATATCATGGTCGATGATGATGATTCTTTAATTTTCACCTTGCAAATCTCGAAGAAAATATTATAAGATTCCCGGATCTTTTAATAAAAACAAAATGTTTATAAATTTTATATTTTCCATTTTTTTAACATAAAATTTGCATAATATCATTTAATTTCAATATGATGATGTTATTCATACCATGTCATGTAAAAAAATTCTTTTTTTAATATACAATGTTCTTGCATATATATAAATTATAATATATAATGAATTTATTTAAATATACTTTTAGCAATAAAGATGATTGGAGAGCAATTATTTATTTATATGTATATATACATAAATTACATTTTTTTTTTTTAATTTCTAATTGAAAATATTAATCTGGGTCTATAGAAGTATATCTACATAAAGCATAAAAGATAATAATTAATATATGTATATTGTAATAGTAATAATTGTTATTGTACTAGTTATTTTTTCAAACAGCTGAAATGTAGATATATAAATAGACTATAGAAGAATACAAAAAAAAAAAAACACATGATTATATGAAAAAAAAATATGTATTTTCATTGTAGATATTATTATTATTATTATTATTATTAGTTGACACAATTTTTTTTTCAATTTATTGAAATTATTATTCAAGGTTTTAAGAATAAAATAATTTTTATTCTGTATAATAATTTTATAATATAAAATAATTTAGTAATTTTTGAAGACAAAAAACCAACCAAATCAGCATTTTAACTATATTAAAATTTCAGATTTTTAGTTTAATTCTATATCGATCGTAAAAATAAGACAATTAAAAAAAAGTAATATAATCTTTTTCAATTGTCATTTGAAATTTGAAATTTAGTTGTTTTTCATAATATATATTTTATAATTTTATAGTTTAATATCAATTAAATGTATCAGATTTTTTTATATGTAACAAAAATCGATTAAATTTTTTTTTGTTTTGTATATTATATCAACATTATACATTTTATTTAGATGTTAATCAAATCTATATCACTGTGTATAAGGAAATTGGTAATATAAAATTACATAATCATAAGTAATAAAAAAAAATTACATATGTAAATATCCATTTATTAACAATAAAGCATATATAAAATGAAGTAGAAGAAGAAGAAGAAATAAAATATTATATTGATGACATAAAAATGTGTGAATAAGATTTTATGTATATAAAGGCATTATTAAAAGTGTTAAAATATTTTATGATATCTTATTAAATAGAATAAGATTTTATATACTAAAAAAATATTTATATAATAGAATAACATTTCATATATAAAAACATTTTGAAATTATATATATATACTGGAAGAAAAAAGATATTTATCATATAGAAATATTTTTTTTTTATTGTTATATTATATAATTTTTTCACAAAATAAAATGTCCATTATGCATTGACAACCCAAAATTGTTGATCTATAGAAAAAGTTGTATGAGATAAAAAAGTTAAAAAAAAAGTTGTATGAGAGTTATCAAAAAGGAATGGAGATCGGACTGGAGTTATGTTACAGATATAGAGCATAAACAATTTCACAACAAAACATATTAAATTAATTTTTGTTATCTCTTCCGTTTTTATTAACTCATAAAAATATTACATCTCTAGAGTTTGAACCTTTAAAATATATTTTTTATCAATTTAAGAATATGAATTACGAAAAAAAATTCTATATATTATTTAATGAATTCGAAAGTCAATTTCTATTTAACTCTCTATAATAATTTTAATTTATAAGGAAAAAGAAAATTAAACTATTAATTAACTAATTAATTTAATTATCTATATACAATAAAAAAAAATGTTTATTATGTTCGAAAAAGGGCATTTATAAAACACTTTATCCTTTCCATATAATTAATTTTATATATAAATAACCATAGCTTTATATAATAAATAACTAAAAAATTAATTTTTTAATTTTTCTTATTTTTAAACCAATTTTCAGAATGCAAGTCCATTATGGGAAGATTTCTTATTGAAAGCAAATAAATTATATACATGTTTACGGTAAGTTGTTACAGTTTATTTTTATTTTTTCTCTTTATTATAATTATCTTAATCAATATGTGTGTATATATTGCATTATGTATGTTATGCGTGCGTTTGAAACGAACACATTTTCAATAAAACATTTTGCAAAATATTTATTTTATATATAATATTTGTGAATGAAATATAAGTTTAAGTCTATATATATATACATATATATATAAGAAAATGTATAAACCGACAAAAAGAATAAATATATATATATATCATGCTGTGTGCGCAATCAGTACAAAACAACAGCCTGCCGCTTCTTTATACAAGAATTTTTATACTTGTATCTTTTTTTATTTATAAATATAAAAACGGCATACGATTACGTATATAGTATAAATGGTATTATTAAAATCATTATTAAGTACCTTGTAAACAATTTGTTGATTTTTTTTATAGGTTAACATATTATATATAATGTACAGTTTTTTTTTGTTTTATTTTTGCGTATATATTTTTGCCCATATTTGAATAGATTAAAATAATACAATATATTTATTATAATATATACACAGTGCAACAATTAATATTCCGGACTGGTCCTAGAAAATACATTAAAAACACGAAATTTTTGAAATTATTTTTTTTTATTTATTCAAAATATTCTCCTCCTGATTCAATACAACTGTTACATCGATTTAATAATGATTCAAATGCGTGTTCCAGCTCATTTTATGGTATTGCCTCTAGTGCGCGTGTAGATGCTGTTTGAATGGTTTCAATATCCACAAAAAAACATCCTTTCAATTTCATTTTAAGTTTTGAGAACAAGGAGAAGTCACATGGCGCTAAATCAGGTGAATACGGTGGATGATTTAACACACAGACTTGATTTCGAGCCAAAAACTGAACTGAACATTAAGTGGAGTGTGATTTGGTGCATTATCGTGTAACAAACACCAACTATCTGATTCACGATATTCAGGTCCAATACAACGAATCCTGCCCATCAAACGCTTCAAAACTTCGATATAATATGCGCCACTGACTGTTTGGCCAGTTAGAACGAATTCTTTATGGATAATTCCCTTGCTACCGAAGAGTGTTACGAGCATTGTCTCGTAACACTTTCGATGGAATTTTTCTTGTTTTTTTGGCGTTGCCTTTTAAACGTTTATACCACTCAAACGTTAATACCACTCAAAAACTTGTGTTCTACGCATCCAATTATGGCCATTAAAATGCTGCATCGATTTGAACGCTTCTGTTGCAGATTTACCAAGTTTTGCGTTGAATTTAATGACTGCGCTCTTTGTTCCATGTTAAAATTTCTACTTCAACTAAAATATTGTTTCACAAGAAATATCATAACTTTTTTATTTGTCAACCAAATGCAATGAAATTTTTACAGACGATAGCGAAAACATCAAGTTTCAAAACGCATGTTCCATCCCATAGATCGTCCTATTGGTTAATGAGATATGGTTTTAGTCCGGAATATTAATTGTCGCACTGTTTATATATAATAAGACGTAAGGCAGTAAGAATATAATCAGTATAATAATAATAATAATAATAATATATACAATTTATATATTTACGTATATATAAATGCAAAGAATAATAATAATAATAATGTAAAGAAAATCCAATATATTATATTATTTGTTAAAATAGAATTTCCTTCTTCCATTACTTTACTGTATCTAAGAAATAAAAATAAATATATATTAAAATGTACACTGCTGGTTTTATAGTACGACATTATTTTACTTTGGTATATAAATACATATGCTCTTCACAAATAATGTAATATGTTATGTATGTGATGATATTTTTAATTAAGAAATTAATTTTATCTTTTATTTAAATTCCATTTTTTTTTATCTCGTTTATATATATTTATTTGTGTATGTACGTACACATTTTATGCATATAAAAACGATTAATTATAAAATAAATATTTTACTTTACACTTGGCCTTGTTTAATAAATACACCTATATAATAACTATAGTATATATATTAAAAATTGCATATATATTTTTTATTTACTCTATATACATATATTCAACAGTATTTACATATGTTTATAAATAAAATGTGAGTTTGTCGTCAGAGAAATTTCTGATATAAAATTCTATATCATGTAGAATTTTTTTTTTTATAAATTATTTGTAATAGGAACATGCAATTTTCATTTTTTTCTATATAAAACACCCGTATTTTTTGTTTTTTTTTAAATATACATTTAATTGTATTTTTGTAAACATAAGTTCATTACAATATTTTTTTACCACTTTTAATTTACCAAAATTGACAATGTCAATTTTATATATAAATATTTTATGTATACATTTTGAATGTATAGTTATCTAGCCATAGCAATATATTTTTATTTTTATTTATGCAATGATGGTGGATAAAAATTTGTTTATATATTTATATAAAAAAACAAACTCAATATAATAGACGCCATATATATGTAAAATATAAACGCCGTATATGTAGGTGATAAGGCCATATTATACAATATATATGGTTATTTTTATCAATTCGTATTTATTTTTTTTTTCGATTCGAATACCGCAATATAAATTATATAAATGATGATATTTAAGCAACTCTATATTAATCTAATATATATATATATATATATTACAAAATAAAATTAAAAAATCACACAATTCCATATATAATTTTTATTAAGGCGTTGATTTTTATTTTATATATCATGAATTGGTCATAAACCGATTCAAATGTGTATATACGTAAAATCAAACGTGATTAAATATGCAGTATATATTTATATATAAAAAAAAAAATGTTGTTTAATGAAATGAAACAATTATAATAAATGTATTATATAATAAAAATTTATTTATTATATTAGTTTAGCAATTTATATTTTAAGCGTGATTAAAAATTTAAAAAATAAATTTTTTTTTATGTATCTAAAACTATAGAAAAAAAGGTATTTTAGATTTTTAAAAATAAAAGACAACATCAAGCTGGACTTTTTTTTTTTGTCATATTAACAAAAGGATAGGATATTTTGAAAGATAGGCATCTGGCATAACATATTAATTATTGTACAAAAACCAATTTTTTCCACTAAATTTTTTTTTCCCCGGAAAATTCAATTTTCAAAATTTTGAAATTTTCGTATTATAACATGAATAGATTTTCTTTTATTTTCACTTTCCTTGAATATTTTGAATGTTCAATCAATTTCTTGATTGAATTTTGAAGTTATTTGAAGAAAAACTCTGGTTGTAATTTAAAAAAAAATTAAAAATTTTGAAAAGTCAATTCTTCCGTTAATAAGTTTTTTAAGTCTTATAACGTACAAAAAAACAACCTATTATTTATTCGCATCCGCATATCTGAATTAAAATATGATATTTTTGGAAAATTGAATAATTTTTCGATTTGACACACTATTTTTCTTTTTAATGTCATTGACTTATCGCGTAATTCAACAATATTTTGCGCTTTACACAAAATTATTAAAAGTTTTGTTTAAAAAAAAAAAGATTTAAAAATTATTGTTTATAAAAAATTTTTAAGAACTCTTTTTTCTTTCTGTTTTACTTTTTTTATTGTTTATATTCATTCAATTCAAGAGATATGATTTTATATATGTAATATCAGCACAAACTATCTATGTATATATATAATAATTATTTTATATTTTCATAGAATAATAATAATAATAATAATATTTCCATTTAACATTACTATAAATTTGTGTATAGTTTCCGGTATAATTTATAAGAATTTTACCGCGTAATAATTATTTATTAAAATGTTTACAAAAAATATAAAATAATAATAATCGTTTGTTTTTTTTTTTTAGTTTATATAATTATCATTTTCTATATATGCTATATAATTAAATTATAATTAAATTATAAATGCAAAAAGAATAAACAATTTTTTGGTTGAATTGTTATTATTTCAACAAAAAATATTAATTTAATTTTTTTTTCAATATTATTTATACTCAATTGTATATATATATAATAATAAAAATATTTTTCTTTATATATATTTCCAATTGGGAAATGGAAATGGATCACAAAATTAAATAATATTTATTTATATAGGGATTGTTGCATAGTTTTCTTGTAATTTGCGGTTTAAAATGAAAGTTTATTCACCTGATGAAAAATAAAAAGGATTAGTTTCCAGATCAGATTTGAATACCATTCAATGATAAAACTTCTCACATGGATATGATTTCTTTCTTAAGAGTATACCTTTTTTATATCTAAATAAAAAGTCCTATGATATGAGAACAAAACAGTAAAGAAAATTTAATTTTTATGGATTGTCAAAACAGTCAAAATAAATAATAATTTCATTGAATTAGAATTTTCTAAATTTACAAAACCAAATAAGAACTTATTGAATAAATATACTCAACTTAATTTTGTCTGTTGTGTTTAATTATAATACTCTTTTTTTTGTATATATAACCAATATTACGATACGATAATTTTAATTAAAAATTCATGGAATTTATTCAAGTATATTATTATTATCATATATTACGTACAAATATATACAAATAATAATAATACTTTAAGAATAATTTAATTTTATCTATGTTTAATTGTTTATTTGATGATAAAAATAATTTTTTTTTTTGTAACGTATATAAAATACAATATAAATTACCCATTGTAATATAATAATGGTGTGTATTTGTTGTTAAATTAATATCATTCACGCATTTCTTTCTTTTTTTATTTAATATTGTGGCATATATTTTTAAACGAACCAGAACTTATATATTAAAAAAAAAAAAAAAATGGTATACCTTTTTTGCATCGATATAGAATTAATTTTTTTAATTTTGTCATTGTTGTCGCATATTATAATACTATATATGTATATATTTATAATGTGATAACAATTGTTGGTTATTTATTGTATAAATAATATTCATACCTATAGAGTATATAATAACAACAGTTTTTTTTTTAATATCTATTAATATTTGTATAAAACAATATTATTATAATTTTTTTTTTTTTTATGAATATACAATTGAAATATATTCTATATATATTTTTATTTAGTATGTGCTTATACATAAAAATATATATATATATAAAAATTGAATTTTCTAAGAACATCAGAAAAAGCAAAACAAAGGCAAATTATAATTTTACTATAGTTTATGTAAAATAGTTAGTATATATATGTATTTATATCGTGCATATTTAAATATATGAATAAATTCGTACAATATATAAACGGTATACTTTTTCTATATATATATAAATATAATTAACTTATATTTTAAATAGAGAATGAATGCATTGTGTGTGTATGCAAGTAAAAGAAGGAAGTTCTTCTATATCTATATTTAATATATATATATATATATATATTTAAGAACCGGAAATTAACTATCTATATATATATTTTCTTCTTTTTCTTTTACCATATGTCTTTATAGTAAACATTGATAAATAATAATAATAATAATAATTATAATTTTAATCTTGACTTCTTTAAAAACTATTCAAAATTAGAAAAAAAATGTGTATATGAAATGAATGACATATATTTTTATGAAGAAACTAATAATAAATAATAATATTGTATATATTGCGTCTAGTCAATTTATTAAATATGTACTTAAAAACTTGTTAAAAATCATCATATCTATAGAACAATTTCTTTATGCCTGCGTATATACAATAAATAGATTTGAAAGAGCGGGTATTATATGAATATATATATAGAATAATTTAAATTATTGTTTAATTTTTAATTATTTGAATATGTACCCTTATTTGAGTTTACATGTGATATTTTAAATAAATATTTAAAAAATGTTTTTCTATCAATTTTTTTTTTAATATATTGAATACATTATTTCTTGAACAGCTAACGCCATATGAAATTATGCATACAGTCTTCTGTTGTGCAAAACAAATCTAAATGACTAAACGAAATGTCGGATTCGTAATCACGCCCGCGGAAAACATCTTATAACACTAAATATTTATCATAATAAAAAGATATCCAATTTTAAAGCGTATACCGATCCTTAAATTTGACGACTAATTCGGTTCAGATCGAGAAATTAGAAATTGTTATAGAAAACTACACTATTAGGATAGGATCATTCTGCCGTTAATTTTCTATAATCTCTACATCTTCAGAGTTATATATGTTATAATAAAACCCTAAAGTATCCTTTTGTTAAATTGCAACCTTTCATTCATACAGATCTATAAATATATATTTAATAATTAATTAAATTAATCAAAAATAAACAATCCGCTACTTGCATATATTGTATATAATAAAGAAAAAAATAATTCTATAAATGGCATGAAAAAAAAAAATTTTTTTTTAAAGTTAATCGAACGAATCCATCATTATTTATTATGTTATGACTTTTTTTTTCATTCATTCATTCATTCATTCATTCTATTTTTGTTTTATTTTTCTTCCATATTTATCCATATTTATACTTATTATATATATATATATATATATATATATATATATATTTTGTTTACATTTATTTATAATATATAAATTAATTATTTATTTCTTTTTTTTGTTTTTCAAATTTGTTTACAGTGCTACAATTCAAGCAATTACCGGTTATTTGGATGTTTTCCAAAAAATTGCAGACGCTGCAACAAATTCAAGAGGTAAGTTAAATATTTACGGTAAAATATACCATATATTTGTATGTATAAATAAAAAAACCAAAAAAATGAAAAGAGTCTTTAAGTCTGATCATTATACAAACGTATAAATTATACTCTTTTTATTTTTTTTTATTTAATTATAAATAAATAATATAACATATAAAGTCATGATATAACGATCACAAATTGATATATATAGAAAAAATTCCTTATAGTATTGTAGCAGATATATATATATATATTAAGAAATATAAAATGTGCGGTGAAAGTAGAATGTGCGTACGTACGTATATGTTATATATGCGATATTGGAAAAATGCCATTTTATTTATATATTTTTTTAATACATACATAATACCAGTTCAGAATTACATAAGAAATAATAATAAATAATAATAATAATACAGATTATTATAAAATTCTTTCTGTATATTATATTTCTGTTGATTTAATAAAAATATGTGGAATGTATATAGAATTAAATAATAGATAACAAATTTATATTATATAAATAAAATATTATTAACAAGAACTTCACGGTCAAAATAAAAAAAAAAAATCTATATATAAATTTGCATAACGTCATCTATTCTATAAAATTTTTTTTTTTAATTTATCATAATCAATGGTTTTTTTATTGCATAATAAGTACGATTAAGCTTTATTAATCTATATATAGTTTAAAAGACATTGCCTGGTGGTATCGCTGTTATCAAATATATACCTTATATCCACTGATTAGAAAACGTTTATATTTCCAAATAGATTATCAAATACCATAATTAGATAACATCTGACCTCATTATTTCAATATGAATATATATAATATATAAATATATTATAGATTCAATTATTATAAATGTAATTATTTTGTCATTTTTTTTTTTTTTTTTAGAAAGTTTACTATTTTATATACCACAATTTCTGTTTGATAAAAAACCTTTTTTGCCCTTTTCTTTCATATTTAGTATATAAAAAAAATAATTATTATAATTAAAACCTAAAGTTACAAATAAAATATCAGGTGAAATTTTACTGTTGAAAGGGTTATCTTTCCAAAAAAAAAATCATTATATTATATAATCATTACGTGCGTAAAAGAATCTATCTATAGGATTTATAGATGTATATATAGATTTTAAATACGAACTCTTAATTTGACACTGAAATTTATATAAAATATTTAAGAAAAAAAATGTTTTTTTTATTATTTTATTTAATGGTATTTTCTATAAATTGAATATGATCTATATCTCTATACATATATTATTATACTAATGCTGGTGAGTGGTGACATTAAAATGCGTCATAAATGTTCCCGTCAATTATTTACATATTTTTAATTTATTTATTCAAAGTATATTTTAAATATAAAAAATATATTTTAAATACTGCTAATTGTTAGCATAACTATATATAAATAAAATTAATTTAGTATTCATATATTTCATACACTATGTTGCAAAACTTTAAATCCACAATTTAAAAAAAGAATACGGGTATGTTTTGAAATCGTATTGTTTATTATATTGAAAAACTTTCTTCCATATAGGAAATTGGTTTTTTGTAACTGATGAATTTTGTTAATCCCCCTGATTACTATCAATTCTGCTAATAAATCGAGTATTTTCATGAGGATATTTAAAAAAATTTGGTTATTTTGACTTTCCTTTCAAACTTTCCTATATCATCGAAAAGAGTTTCTAAAAATTCTATCATTTATTGTTTACTATTATATACAATACAATAAAAATGTCAGTTTTTTTTTTATTTTGTAGTGAATTTATTATTTTTTCAACAAAGTTTTTAATTATCGTACAAACAAAATGTATATATAGAAAAAATTATTTTATATATATCGTCGACGCGATATACAACAACGAAAAAATGATACAGAGATTTGTTTTTATTTGTTCAAGGTTTAAACAAATTTTATCTGCGTGTCATGTATATGATGTATATATTCTATATGTATTATTTATTTATTATTTTTTTTACTGAAAATTGTTATCAAAAAAACAATTAAAACATTAATAATAATAATAAAAAATTTCAACAACCACTTTTAGTATATAATATGTTAAAGTTACAATTCAATATATGGTAATTATATATATAGTACAATAAATATACGATTATTTGTTTGAAAATAATTCGCAATTATTGAGATTGTTGTATTTTATGACATTTAAATTTATGATCTTTTTTTTTTTTGCAATAACTTAATATATATTTTTACATCTTTATGGTTCAGTTCAACTTATTCAACGATTATAGAATAAATAAAAATCGTATAATGAAAAAAAATCGAATATATAGAGAAAGAAATAAAGATTCGTGTTTATGTGATTTTTCAAGAAAATTGCTATTAGAAATTATTAATTGGTAAAATTTTTATATAAAAAATATTCCAAAACTCATGAAAATCTCATGGAAAATTCTCAATTTTGAATCTGATAAAAGAAATTCTATGGCCCAGTCGCTCACAGAGATTATTTTGAATGGATGAATGTAATACATCCATAAAAGATATTTTTATTAAGGTTTTAGCTTCTAACAACAGCCTTCTGTATAATTTGTTGCTTTTTACGGTGCCCGTAATTAGCCACAGATGACCAAATGCATTGGAAAATGTATTCAGTAGGATTCAAACCTGCACGACCCCAAAATTACAAAAAAAATGTTATCAACCACACTACAGAGTCATATCTTGAATAAAGTCCAATTATATTTCATCATTCAATTTCAATTCACCACAAATGATTTTTGAGAATTTTTTGATGGAACATCAACATTATATATACCATAGAATCATAGATGATGCCAGCTATAATTCTATTTCAAATTGGACTTTATTATACAATAATATATGTGTTCCCGCATATATAAACCATATGCATATATATAATTAAAATTATATGCTCAAACAAAATTGTATAATTATTATTATTATTTTAATTATTTGTTTATAGATATTATATTATTTATTATAGAGATTTAACGACGCACATAATAATATTTTCATTAATTTTTTTTTGTTATCTCTATATATATATAATTGTAATATAAATATAAATTATGTATAAACACATAAAATTATTTAAAAATAATATATAAAATATTGTGATCATTATATAACATATTTATAAACATTTATATAACGCATATAGCGAGATATGATAAATATGTTTATTTTATGATACATTTTATTAGCGGAATTATCATAAACATTGTTTTTCATATATCAATGAACTATATATATATGATTTGATCATCACATAAGATGTGGTCTGTGTATATATTCCATATTGTGTGGATAATTTATTAATGTTATATTTGGAAAATGTTAAGTAATCTGACTCTGTGATATGGTTGATATAAAAACGTCAACCTACAATTTTTACAAAACTTGGGGTTGTGGGTTCTCAAATCGTATACTGAAAATATAAAATATGTATTGTGTTTTTCGGTTATTTTCAAATCTGAGATTTTCAAGTTTTATATATATTTTTCAAATATTTGTTTTCAATTAAATAAAAAATCGTGTAGGTGCATTTATAAAAATTATAACATATTATAGAATTAATTTTCTTCAAACAAAGAATAGTTTTTTGTTTCTAATTCAATAAAATCTAGATAGATATCAATGGATTTAAAAAAAAAAATTAAGGACAACTTTAAATTGAACATTGAATTAAGTTGTTTTTTTTATATTTATACAATGCTATAAATGTCTCGTTATATTTCGATATATATAAATACACGTTGACCGATTTCATATACATATATCAAAACATATTTTACAAGAGTTTAATTTTTAATATTTTTAAGTAAATGTTTTATTTTATTTATTTTTTATTTTTGTGTAATGTTTTATAATCTATCTACTAAATATATTGATAATAAATTATATATTTGTTATTTATCAAAAAATGAAACAAAAAAACGTTAAAATTAATAATTTCACAATAAAATATAATATATTTGTTTATGTATATTGTATATATGAATCAAATCTAAATGATTCGTTTGATTTTGTATATATGTAAAGGGTGATTTTTTAGCTATTATCTTTTTGGCACCACTGGTTTAAACAGCTGACGCACGTTTCGTGTTTTGTTTCACTGTCAAACATCTTCAGTTTGGTCTATAATTTAACCATGAATCGTCTGACAAACGAACAACGCTTGCAAATTATTGAATTTAATTATCAAAATGCGTGCTCAGTTAAGAAAGTTTATCGCGACGAAATTGTGTTTAGCGACGAAGCTCATTTTTCGCTCAATGGGTATGTAAATAAGCAGAATTGTCGATTTTGGAGTGAATATCACTCAGAAGCATTGCAAGAGCTACCAATGCATCCTGAAAAAGTCACAGTTTGATGCGGTTTATGGGCTGGTGGCATCATTGGACCGTTCTTCTTCAAAGATGATGCGAATCGTAACGTAACTGTGAATGGTGAGCGCTACCGTGAGATGATATCCAACTTTTTTTTGCCCAAAATGCAAGAGCTTGACTTACATGACATGTGGTTTCAACAAGACGGTGCAACATTCCGCACAGCACGCGCAACAATGGACTTATTGAGAGGCGAGTTCAGTGAACATTTTATTTCACGTTCGGGACCGGTAAATTGGCCGCCTAGATCGTGCGATTTAACACCTTTAGACTATTTTTTGTGGGGCTATGTTAAAGCTCATGTCTATACAGACAAGCCCGCTGACGCATTGGAAGACAACATTGAAGCATTTATTCGTGAGATACCGGCCGAAATGTTGGAAAGAGTATGCCAAAATTGGACTAAGCGGATCGACCATTTGAGGCGCAATCAAGGTCTACATTTGCATGAAATAATCTTCAAATAAAGATTTCATGCATTTTTCTGAATTGTATGTGTTTTTTTTTTGAAAAACTTTCCTATAGCTCTTAAAAAATCACCCTTTATATAAATCTTTGTTATTTTATACATTATATAATAAAAATATAAAAATTAAATAAACAGGTCACGTGCATTTTTATATGAAATGTTTTTATACACATATATGATTTTTAAGGTATATATATCCATTATTATTATAGACATACATTACTCTATATATGTATGCCTAATGCCTATATATAACTAAAATTATTTATGCATTTTATATGTTGTTTTGTTATATACCATATATAAAGTTTATAAATTTTCCTTTATCTTATATATATATATATATTTGTATAATCTAAATATTATGAAATAAATAAACAAAAATATGCTTTTATATCTATATACAATATACATTACATTTTACGTGAAATGTACGCATATTTAATTAAAATGAAAATGTAATAAACAAAAAAAAAAAAATTTAATATTTTAAAATAAATAGAGATGTAGATATGTTTTTATTTTGTTATTTTATATTATATATATATACTACACACTATATGGAGAAAGAAAATGTATATTTGCATATATGTCTTCCTCCTATACTACGTTTGTTCATTTTCTATATCATCATTTTAATATTTACCTTTTACTTATAAAATTATATATATATATACCTTTATATATAAATATATAGATACATAAACAACACATAAATATTCTATTTGTTCTTGAAGATTTTAATGGCTTTAATATTTATTTTAAAATAATATTATTATATATAAACTATATATAGAGATAGATATGAAAAGATTTTTATATGCGATAACAATAAGATAAAATACACATTTATTAAGGTAAATTCTATATGTTTTTGTTTTTGATATACTAAATACGAAGCAGGCCCGTATAGCTGCATATCAAGAAGTTGTACTACATTCAAACAGGTCGCCGAAATTTAGAAGCACCAAAACATTGAAATTAAAACTTAACCTAAGGGTGGCCTTCGAAAGGTTTTAAATGTATATTTAAATAGTAGGCGAGGGCGAGGGCGAGTTTCATATCATTTTTTCAGGGCCCACCCAATCTCTAGATTCGGGCCTGTTCTAAATATATAAAAGGTGTATCTTTATGTATATAAAAATCGCTATAATCTTTATCCTTAATATATATCAGATATAATAAATATATATAGAATTAATTTTTGCAGTTTCTAAATTTGACTTTAAAATCTTTTCTTTTTTTTCTTTAAAAAAAATGTTAATATTTATTTATATATGCTAAATTGATACGCAGCAGAAAATCCCCATATTTATTATATTGTCAGTATTAAATTGTCATATTTTATTGTCTATAAATCCGTATGCGAGGGTTGTTACATCGCCCAAAACAACTTATATAGGAAAAAGAAATAAGTATATGTATGGTGTATGGTGTATGATGGATCATTGAATTTGATGTACGTACCTAAGGGCAGGAATTTATGACCTATGTATTTTATTTATTAATGACGATGAATATATGTTTTTAAATATTCAGAACGTAAGATATGTGTATAGGCAGGCAAGCTGATGATTAAAAATATCCATGCAACATGTGATTTAATTTTATCTATAAGTATTTCACAGTTATTTATACTTTTACAGATGGCTAATGGTTTATAAAAAATAATCATAAAATAATTTTTGGGCTTCGTTACCTAATTAAGTTATTTCTTTAGGGGCAATAGAATATCGCATAAAGTTCCGGTTAATCTGAAAAATTAATTAAAATAAGTAATCCTATTCATTATAAGTATATCTATGGTTAATAAAAATAATATTTATTATTCTACAAAATCATTTAATCCAAATCATCCATCAGTCGGTCATTAATTGTATACTATAGCTATAAAATAAACAAACGATTGGTTTCTAAAAATTTCCATGATATATAGAACAATTTTTTTTTTTTATAATATGGATGGTGACTATAAGGTCGTTCAAATATAATTCATTATATACAAACATTGTTTTTAAACCAAACAAAAACTTTCATTCAAACATATATAATTTTTTTTTTATTCGTAATACTGACATATGAAAAAAATTATATGTATATGAATACGTTAACAACTATATATATATATATATATATATATATATATATATATATATATATAGAAGATTAAATTAAAATTATATTTATAGAACAACAACGTTATGTAGACTTTTTAATTAAATTGTAATATGTTACCATATATAATTACATATTCTATACGGATAGAAATTTGCTTAATAATATATATATACATATATGATAAACTAACCTATAATAGCTCTATAACATATATGTTATGGGTATATTTTATTCTGATTACTCTTATATATAATTTGCACTTTTATACCTAAAAATATACCTTTACCTGGCTGTAATAAATTTACATATATTTTGCATAAATTATTTAACAGTTTATAATAGACTCATTTTCGATTTAGCATGAAATTATATATACCTATAGTATGTATATATAGATAATTTTATATGTCACGTAATCACGTATATATATATAGGGATTACAAAATCAGTATGAGATTGTTATATATATATAGTAAATTAGTAAATATACTTACCGCATTTATATTATTATTATCTTAAATTTAATATAAATTTATTTGAATTATATGATAGGAAATGATGGTATATTGTTTGCAAAATTTATTCTCATATGACCTATAATTATCCCATGTAAGAATAATTACCCTTCCCCGTATGTAGTACCTTTACGTTTGTAACTTTTAGAATTGGGATAAGGGAGTTTGTGGGAAGGTAGAGGGTTTTGTGATGAAAAAAAATGAAATAACCTGAGTAATTCTTAAAAGATCTTCATAAAATGTTTTTTTTTTTCTTGAACAAAATCGGAAAATTGATGTTAAGTTCTTAGATCTGCAATGCGGTCCAATGATTCCGGACATATATGATCGTTTGCTGGGTGAAATGTTTTGGTTATATTCAATAACTATAAATATTTTCCGAAAAAGAATATAAAATGTGAATTCATACCCGAAGATGAGTGAAATTGGTCAAAAGCGGTTTGGAAGTTATGGCAAAAATAAAAAATGAACCCGTCCGTCCGATATAATCTGAAATACCATAAATACAATTTTTTCTTACAATTTTTCTACAATTATATTTATAGGAAACAGTTTAAATGCATTTTAATGTTTCCATTTATTAAAGTCATTAACAAAAATAATCGATTGTTTCCTTTAAAAATCAATTGTTTGGGATATATTTTTATTCTGAACTCAATATACAGTTTTATAGAAATGTTGCAAAAAACAAAAAATTCTCTATCTGCAAAGTGTATAAAAATTTTCTCCTTCTATACATTTTAGTAATAATAAATATTTTTTTAAATATATAAAACAAAATAAAATTATTTATAATATACATTTACTTTTTATAATTAATTAATACAAATATATAAATACGCGATTTCGAAATATAAATCGTATTTTAATTACAAATATATAGTTTATAATTGTAATTTAATGATTTTCTATTATTATTATTTCAACAATTTCTACTTCTTTCTTATACGAATTGTTATATATACAATATACATATAAAATATTTATATATATATATATAAATATCTATGTGCATTATTGTAAATTATATCTTATAGAAAAAATATAACAATTTATACATACAAATACAAAATAACAAATATTTTGCATTTCATTATATTTTATAAACAAACTAAATGTTATATATATATATAGAATGGAATGGAATGGAATGTGTTAAAAAATAATTCATATTATAAATAAATTAAATTACATGTTCATATATATAAAGGTAATAATATCATGGTATATATCTCTCAGTCAGTGTATAAAAAAATATAATTTTTTTCTGCGATGAAGAGAAATTAACCAATAACTGAAAATAAATACAAAAAAAAAAAAAAATTATATATCTAAAACTCTGAATCTTTACGTATCGTTGAATATGTTATATATTTATTAATAATAATTGTTATATATACTGTAATGTAACGTATATATAAATTTAGTAGTTCATATCAAAAAAAGTATAATATTAAAAGATTTTATAAATACAGATATATATAAAAATCGCACAAAATCTAATTAGATCTTTGAATTTTTTTTTCTTTATTTACCGCAATTTACTTTCGATTTTTTAATCATTCATATATCAATACAATATTTATTTACGCGAATATGTTTATAATGCGTTTTATACTATACATTGTATATATTAAGGTATATAGATTCTTTTCTGGTATACATAAATGATATATGAATGAATATTATAATTTCTCATCATATATCTTCATATCACCACAGTATACAATGTATGTATAAAAAAAAAACGCGATCTTCAAATAATATATTTTCCATATTTCCATATACTTGAAAAAAATCTTTTCTTCATAAATTATCATATATATAAATTAAAAGATTATTAATGATATGCAGCTCGCGCGGATAACGCGATCTTTTTAAATATTAAACTAAAAAAAAAAAATTGTCTATATATAAAAAATATATGCATATATGAAATTATGTTAATTGTTATACATACAATATATATATTATTTTCTTAACATATTTACACATTATTTAAAAAATTCCACTTATAGATATATTTATTTACCTGTTTTTGATGCATTACAATTGTGTTATGCATGAAATAAATATAATAATGTACTATATTTCTATATATATATATATATATATAATATAATATACTACACTAGATATATCTCACATAGTTGTATTAAATTCAAATAATAATAATAATAAAAAAAAAAGAATAAGAAAATGTTAATGTACGTTCCATATGACTAAATATTGTATTTCTTTATTATATATATACAACATCAACTATATATACATATATTTGTATTTAACTAACTATCTATATATATTTTGGCTTCTTATTACTTGACTTATATGGTCTTATAATACTATGTTTCTATTTTACCTTACCTACAGCTTCAGCAAGTATATGTATTGTTTTTATTAATAATATTTTTCTATGTCCGGGTAAAATATTTATTTATGCACTCTTTATTCCTATAGATATAATTTTTTGTACATAAAAACCAAAACCCATATAAGACATTTTCATAAACTTTATGTTATGGTACAACTCAAAATAAAATCGCTTCCATATAGAGTCCAACATCTATAGAACAGAAGACATCGTTAAGGTTAAGAAAATTGAGGATTAAATTTAATCACCAATCATAAAGTGATCATAATTAGTTTTCTATTATTGTAAACTAATATATTAAATTTAATTACCAAAAATTACTTTTGGGATCCGAACAAAAAACTTTTTCCATATTTGATCGAACTTTCAAAGGCAAAACTTCATTAGTGATTATCGAAACATAATGCGAGATATCTCTAATAATCCCTTGAATTTGTATGTCGAAATTGGTGAATAGGATGGGATCTGAAAAACTTTTTTGGAATAGAATTTTTCACATTTGATGGTCAAAAAGTATATAAAAAATTTCAAGTTCAGTACTTAACTAACTATGGTAATAACAAAATAAAGTTAAATATCGATATCGTTAATTTTAGTCAAATTGATTGATGGGAAAAGTTTAAACAATCAAACGACGGACACCTTTACGGAAATGTTTGCATTTTTAACTATAAAAAAACGTTAGATAAATTGTTAGAAAAATAACAATTAAGTTCAAAACTAAACAAATAACTCACTTATAACCGTATATGGTTAAAAACTTTAAAATATTATATTTTAAAATATTTTTTACTTAAAATATATATATATATTTTACTTAAAATGTAAAATAATTTTATAAAGTACCATATATATTATTTTAAAAATATATATATATTACTAAATAAAGTTCATTATTCTCACACATTACTTATTTTAAGTTTATATGCCATTTACAGGCGGCTCTAAAATGTATCAGCCATAGAGTCTTTGTGATTATATTCGATGCGATTAATTCGAAATGCCAATATAAACTCGTTGAAGAGTTTCGATTTTTTCGGTTTTGGGTTTTGTTAAAACCTCCGAATTCTGAGAATTGGACGTTAACTTAACCAAAAACTAGATCTAGATATCTTTGAACGGAAAAGAAATAGAAAAAGATAAAGAATTCATCATAGAATATGCAGGCATATCAGGGCTCTATGACTGGTACTTTTTAGAGCAGCCTGTATAACTTAAATAACTATAATTTTTTTTATTTGTTAAAATTATGTGAATGAAACATGCGTTTATCATTAAACAATTGTATTATTTATTTGTATAGTGTACGTATATAGTAATTACAGTAAGTACATTATACGTTTTTTTAATTCAAATTTTAGTTAAACACTTCTGAATAGTTATTATTTATTTCCATATTACAACTATTCCATATAGAATCTTCATTTAATATTGATCAATATCGATCAACTCAATGGAAAATATTTTTATATACTTTGAGGACTCAAAAAGGATTTTGATTCGTGTTTATTGAATATAATTCTAAGAAAAAATTCCATCTTTATCCGATTTGACTGTACTTACTCATTAAACATTAAATTTAATAATTAATATAACAATTTTTTAAGAAAAAAAAAAAAAAATTGGTTAATATATTTATTATTATTATTATTATTTTTTTTTATGTCAGAGAAATTATAAAAATTAAATAATCATGTTATTATATTGCTTACATTTTCATATATGTTAGATGTACATCAACATCATGTATAGAGTATTTAAATGTAAATATTAAATGCATTTAATATCTATAATGAAAAAAAAAAAGAAGTACATTAACACATGTAAATAAAATGTATTATAATTTTGAATGCGATATGATACATTTCAATATATATATTTTAATAAATTTTAATTTAAAGAATAATAATAATAATCATTAAAAATAACACACTTTATTAATTGTGTGAGCGATGTATTGAATTTTATTTTATTTTATATATTTTTTTTTTTTTTGTTATCAAAGGTGCATCAAAAGAAATTGGTACAGCATTGACAAGGATCTGTTTACGACATAAAGCTGTTGAAACTCGTATGAAATCATTTACAACTGCCATTATGGATTGTTTAATTATTCCATTACAAGTAAGTTAATTTATTAGTACGAATTGATCTACTTATATGGATTGAATTTATATTATTAAAATTATGATAAATCCATCCATATATAGGATAAATTAGAGGATTGGAAGCGACAAGTGAATGTAATCGATAAAGATCATGCAAAAGAACATAAACGATGTCGTAGCGAATTGAAAAAACGTTCAAGTGATACACTACGATTACAGAAAAAGGCGAAAAAAGGTCAATCGGATGTAATACAAAATTTAGTGGATTCATCGATGCAAGATGTAACACAACGTCGGGCTGACCTGGAAGACGTTGAACGTAAATCACTGCGTACGGCCATGATTGAAGATCGTATGCGATATTGTACATTTGTAAATTTATTACAACCGGTTGTCAAAGAGGAATGTGATGTTATGTATGAATTGGGTCATTTACAAGAGGCAATGGATTCAATTGCTATCGTTACAAAAGATCCAATTTGTTTGCCACAATCATCCGAAGAATTAATATTGGAAACACGGGCATCAATTAATTTATATCCAGAATCACCGGGTGGTTCAAATTCACAAGGTGGATGCTCAAATTCATTGGGTTCACGTAAAAGTTCAGTATGCTCAATAAGTTCAATAAATAGTAATAATAGTTCTGGTGGTTCACCCGGCCATCAATATCAAAGATCTCTGTCACAGGTAATTATCTATTTATATATATATGTATAGAGTTTTTATATTTCCTTTATTATTTATATCGGTATATAGTAAATCATTATATTTTTTATTATTTATTTGCTTTATTATAATTTTGTTTTATTTTATTATTATTATTATTTTATTTTTATATATACACATAAAAATGTATTTAGTTAATTTCACCTGTAATACGTTTAAAACCTGGCGAGTCCAGTGATAGTGGATTTTGTTCTTCTCCAGCTCTTACTTCACAGGTTTTTTTTTTTGTTATTTTATGTTTTATTTTTTTAATTTTTTTTTTTCAAATTAACAATAGTTTTTATTTTCTTATAATTTAAAAAAAAAAATACATTATAATAACGACTATATAATTTGCTAATTTCCATTTTAAAAAATCATTTTTTTTTTGTAATAAAATATAATATATTATTTTAAATGGCATTTGATTAAAAAAAATATAAAATCACATCATATTGTATATAATAATAGATATCATTATTTTGAAATTGGATATAAATGGAAATTAGAATCTTCATTGTACATATTAAAAAACATATATTAAATATCCCGCACCATATTGTATTCATTAATAAAATTAAATTTCTTGGAAATGATTTAAAATAGAAATATAATATTTTTAAGTGTGGTTGGTAAAATTCTCTTTAAGGTTTTTTATTTGTTTTGACAATTATGTGATATAAACAATATTATTATATATACGTTAAAAAATGCGAGCTGTTGATCACCAGATTTTATTTGGAATTGTATACGTCTTCTATATAAATCCCCTCTGTTTTTTTTAGAAATAATTAATTCAACTGGCCCCCCATCACGAACATCTTTTCTAGTAAATTTGAAATTAAGTGAGAGTTTAACCTGTTTAAATAGTTCCTGTTTAATTTTGATATTTTCATGCATTTTTATACCTAACATTCCAAATTGAAAAAAGAAATGCCCCATAATGTTTTTTTTGTCATATTACAATACCTTAAAGAGAATTTCATTCCGTATACATAATATTATAAATCTGTTTTATATTATACATAGATTTTATAATAGAATTTTTGCTCTGTTTTTTTTTTTTTTTTTTGCGTAGGCATCCACAACAAATAATCCAACACATGCTGTATCAACATGGCCACCACATTCACAAGATGCTGTATCAAATGTTGATCGTCCACATACAATATCATCGGCATATGAAAAGGGTCATCAACGTCCAGCCCTTACCGTTTATACATTTCAAAATCCCGAAACAATAATATCTGAAACACAAAAATCACCAGCAAATGTTGCATGTCGTCCACCATTACCAATTGTAAGTGCGGATAAAGATTTTTTTTAATATAAATTATATTTATGAATCTAATACATTCTCTATATATAGCGGTGTTCGTCATTGGAACGCCCAGTAACTACAAATGCAAATACCTTAACACCAGGAGTAGCAACCGTAACGGGATCTGCAGTAAATAGAAATTCAAATATTCATCAAATTCCAAGACAATGTCCATCGCCATTACCACCTCACATTACCAAAGGTATTATTTGTGGGTTTTTTTTTTTTATTTACAATTAGTTTATGTATAAAGTTTTTCTTTTTTATTTAACTTGTGGTGGTTTTATTTTTTTTTTATATTAATCCTCTCATGCATGATGAATTAGTTTTATTATACAAATATATGTTTTATCCAAATTAAATAAAAATTATTAAATATTAGAAAACATTTTATTTGGGGGAAATTTACCGGTTCAATATTATTAAAAAAAATTACTTATGTCAAATGGGTTGGAAAGGTAAAGGTAATTAGTTAAGTTCTTAAATTAATTACATCCTTTAACACTTTTGGTTCTGTTTGCGGATTTCTGTTGATGAAAAAATACGGAATTTGAAATCATTTTAATGAATGCATGAGGGGACTTAATATATTTGTTTTTCGATTTAGTATAGGTTTTAATCCTTGTATTAAATTTTGTTTTGAAATAATTAACATATAAACAATTTTTTTTGTCCATGTAGAACATCCCATGTTACAACCTACTTACGTTAACATGTTTGAATTGGCTACAATGGCCGCTTCAAAAATAAATACTAACTCATTAAATAATCATAGTAATAGTAATAATAATAATAACAATAATAATAATAATAATAATCAGCAACAACAACAACAACAACAACAACCGCAACAACAATCACAAATAAATTCCCCGGTCTTATCAAATGCTTCATCATCACAAGTATCCTCTGATTCATCAGCAACTACTACACAACAAAATTCACCGGATATTTCATTTGATACAACGGTAACGGCCGCCAGCAGTAGTACATTGACAAGTGTAACAGCAAATAGTAATAGTAATAGTAGTAGTAGTAGTAGTAATAATTCAACTCCATTACAAAATAATTCTCCAATAACCACCAATCAAAATACATTTAACAATCCCATTATATCAAATTCATCATCTTCATCCACAAAAATTCCTTTGTTAACTTCAACCAATCCAAATAATATCAATGTCACATCAACAGTCACACCACCAACACCACCACCAACATCATCATCATCATCAGCAGCAACATCAGTTTCTGTTGGCGGTACTGTCGGTAACACTAAACCCGCTATTGAAAAACCTATAAGAAAATCGGTGATGGTAGCAAATAATAATGAAAAACAACAAGTAGATAGTTCTATAAATAATAAAAGTATTAACAATAATAACAATAATAATAGTAATATTAACAATAATAATAATATTAACAATAATAATAATAATAATAATAATAGTAATAATATTGAAAATAATAACAATAACAATAATAATACAAATGTGGAAAATGATGATTATAAAAGTACTGGATCGGTTTTAGAAAAATTATCAATGTTTGAAAAATTGGAGAAACAACAACAGCAAATACAAAGTTTACCATCATCGTTGACCACAACGGCTACAACTTCATCAGCATCATCTTCATCCTCATTAAAATCATCTGAATATGGTAAACGTAATGATGAACATTATCGAAGTATTGGAGCAATTGATCAAAAAGATTCAGGTATGTTTATGATCTTAGATTTTTTTTATACATTATATATATATAGAATAAAATCCAATAAATTTCATTTTATCTGAGCGTACTTCATTTTATATATAATATATGGCATTAAATAATGTGAGAAAATGCATGATGTGACATTATTTAATTTGAATATAGCAATTTTTTTGAATTTTATTGTTTTTATTTTGTTTCAATGTAAAACAACACACAAACACACATAAATATAATAGATAAATTTATTCAATTGCATGGTTTTATTATTATTCATTCATTATATTATACATTCTATTATCAGATATATATATATATATAGAATTTTATTATATTGCTGTTGGTGCTGATGAAATTCCTCCATTAATCATTTTTACTCTTATTATTCAGAAAAATTATATAATAATTTTATTCTACAAATATTATTGAAAATATATTTACAATTTAGCTTTTATGCAACAATGCGTGCTTTTAATACAATTTTTATTGTAACTATATAGTTGAAAATTGATTAATTTAAATAAATAAATAATTAATTTTTAATGGTTAAAAACCAACGTCAGCAATCTTAAGGAAATAAGCTCAGACATTTTATAATTTATTTAAAGAAAGATTCGTAAATAGATTTTTTTTTTTTGGCATTCTTCAATAATCCGAGATAGTCAAAGGGAATAACAATATTGTTGTTTCGATATTTCATTTTGCGTTTTTACAAAATCTTATGATGAAATTATTGTACCCTCGCGCCAATCATTCGATTTATCTTAAATTTTCACTATTAAAACTTTATAAACCAAACAAAAAAAAAAAAAAATTCCAATCATTCATCTGTTATATATAGTTTATTTAATATTTTAAATGAAATGTTTTATTTATTATTTTTTAATTTTTGCTTTCCAATTTTTTTTTATATATCTATTTTTTTTTTTTTTTGTTATTTGTTTTTTGTTTTTTTTTTTATATATACAAATTTTTATTTTCCATCATATAAATAAAAAATATACCACAAAACAATGAAAAAAAAAAAAAAAACAACCAACCACCAAATCAAATTTAGATCAAATGTACGAAGATTCAATACAGGAATTGAATAATCTTATTGGTGAATTGGATTCATTTCAAAGGGAACATGAATTAAATCAACAAAATACAATGAATAATTTTCATTTGAATGGTAATGGTAGTAGTAGTAGCGGTGGTTATGGAGGTGGTGGCGGCGGCGGCGGCGGCAGCAGTAGTTGTAAAGATTCAGATAGTAATTATGATAAATTATCAATTGGAAGTTCAAATATTGGTAGTATTGAATATTCAATAAAAAGTTCAAATTCAAATGAATTAATAAAATATAATAGTAATAATTATCATCAAAATAATATCAATGTCATTAACAATAATAATAATAATTATTCAACAACTGATATGGAAATTACAAAATGTTTTAATAATATAATGGTACAAAAACCAATAACAACAATAATTAATAAATCTACGGATCCATCACGAATAATTCATATACAACAAGAAGATAATCAATATTTAAATGATTCAGATTTGTATTTGAAAGAGAATTCAGAAATTGTTGTATTACGCCGTAAGGATAGTTTAAATGATTTAAATAATATTATTATTGATGAACAAAATTTTTCCATAAATGGTAATTGTAATACTAATAGTAATAATAATAATAATAATAATCTAAATAATTGTAATAATAATAATAATAATGGTAATAATTCAAATCATAATAGTATTATTATTGGTAATAATAAAAACACTGAAATACGATTCAGTTCATTTAAATGTGATATTAGTAATAAAACTGAATCAAATTTATTATATAATATCAATAATATCAATTATAATAATACAAATTCAAATTCAAATTTACGGTATAACAATAATAATAATTATAATTTAACATCATATGAAATGAGTACAATTACAACAAATGATCCGTCATATGAGGATGAAGATCATTCGTCATCATCCGTTGAATGTAATAATAAATTATTATTAATTAATAACAATATTAATAATAATAATAATAACATTAATAATGATGATAGAATACGACAAAAACCAGTAATATCACCTAGGCCAGCTTCATTGTCTGGTTTGTTTTTTTGTTTAATTTTTTAATTTTTTTGTTTTAATTTTGATTATTTATTTTTTTTTTGTATTTTAATTTTATTGTAGTGTTTTTTTTTTTATGTAAATAATTTTTATTTTTCTATATAAAAATACATCGTTTTTTTTTTAATTAGTATTTTATAATTAATTAGCCGTTGCTTTTTAAATTATCATTATAATAATATATATATATATTTATACATATACATCATAAAATATCAACATCATATAAATTATTTATTATAAATACAAAAAAGAAAATTAATATATAAAATATAAATTTAAATTTTTTTAAAAATATTATTATTAAAATATTTCATATTTTATTTGATTCGTTTTTAAAACACAAAATAAAAAAAAACCAAAAAAATTATAGGTTGTGCTGCATCTAGAGTTGCCAGACGTTCATCTATAAATAGTGCTAAACCAGCTCCACCCGTTCGTCGAAGTTCAAGTGTAACACCAAGTCATAATTTAGGAGTGCCAGTACGTAATTTATTATATAAAATATATTATTTTGTTTTCCAAATATAAAAAAAAAAAATATTGCGATTTAACTTTTTTCAATTACAATTATAAAATTTAATTAAATACATCTTATACATTTGCATCAGAATGCATCAAGTTTATCACAACAAAATCTAATGAATACATCATCAGAAAGTTTACCACCGCCACCGGCATATTTATTAGAATCATCAGGTGGTAGTACATGTAGTAGTGGAAGTGGTGGAGGTGGTGGTGGTGGTAAAGTTGGTGAAACAGTTAAAGCATTAACGGAATTAAGACATATGCCCGCGAGTCCGGGTGTTATACGAAGAGCTCAAGCATTAGCTCAAATGAATCAACATATTCCAGTTCAGGTATGAATAATTATCCCTTGTAGTTTTTTTTTTTTAATTTTATAATTATTTGTAGTCGAGTCATGCTCGAATAATTTATGAATTATTAGAATTATTATAAACTATCATTATTATTTATTGAACAATTCATTATTTCCTCATATATATATATTAGAATACACCATTACAAAATACAATGCAATCACATACCAATAATACACATAATAATAATAATAGTAGTAATAATTATCAATCATCATCAATACAAAACTCTGATGTTCTTACTGCAAACAATAAAGTCACATCACAAACAACATTATATTCTCCACAATTATTATCAAATTTAAATACCCACCAACAACATCAACATCAACATCCACATCCCCATCAACATCAAAACAGTCAACAACAACCACCGCCCCATCACCACCAACAACAACAACAACAACATCAACATCAACAACAACAACTTCATAATACAAAAAATATAATTAGTAGTAGTAGTAGTAATATTAATAGTAATAATATAAATGATAGTAATTTTAGTAATAATCCCGTAAGTAGATGAAAGAAAAGCCATATGAAAGTATTTTTTTTATGTATTATTTTATAAAATAAAACATTTTTTATTGTATAGACATATTCCGGTGGATCTCAAACACCACCACCAACAACAATTCAAACGGGTATTTATGCACAACCAAAACAAATTTCAAAAATGTCAAGTTTTCGAAATCCTAGTCCAGGTAAGAATAACCCACATTCAATATTTTATTTAAATATATCCAATTTATTTAAATTCATTAAAATACACATTCATTACATTGCAATGATGCAAATAACCAAAAAAAAAAAACACAAATTAAGGTGGTTCACCAAAACCAAATCAAAATCTATTGGCTCAATTAAATGCACGTATAGCACCAAAATCAGAATCATCAACATCATCTTCATCATTACCATCACCATCAACTACATCAACAACAAATGATACTAAAATATATCAACAGCAACAACTACAACATAATCAAATGACTCAACAAACATATCCATCATCAAATGATGTAAGACAACATCAACATCATCAATCAAGATTAGAACAAAAACATCATCAAAAATCTAATCATCATCAACATCACCAACATCCACCTACAACAAATGCTGCAGATCATCAAATTTATACAAGAGCTGCGGATCGAAATTATCATTATCAACAACAACAACAACAACAGCAACAACAACAGCAACAGCAACAGCAACAACATTATCAACAACAACAGCAGCAACAACCACGTTCACCGTCCATTGATGGTAAAAATCAAATTTATAATTCACAAACCACCCTTCATCATCATCACCTTCATCATCACCATCATAATATCCAACAAAAAATTTATGTTTCGACAAATCCCTTTATAACAACGACACAAACAACAGCATCTGCAACAAATTATAATCCACCAAATACTAATAATAATAATAATAATACCAAAAATAACAATAATAGTAATCATTATATAAAAGAAATGTCATCTTCTGGTGGTGGACATAATGTTGTTAATTCTTATGGTGGTTCTAGTGGTGGTAATATTAGTATTGCTGCTGGTAGTGGCGGTGGTGGTGGTGGTGGTCTTGGACATTCTTATGGGTTACACTCATCATCGTCACCTTCATCATCATCAAGTAATGACAAAAAAATTGTTCCAATTCGATTATTGAATGCAAAAAGTGAATAGAATATCTCTTAATATTTGATTTATTTGTTTTATTGTTTTTGGTTTTCTTGGTTTTTTTGCTTTTATATTTTCAATGTATAGATTAATTTTTATATTTTTTATGAATTTTATTTGTTTAAAATTTTTTATAATATTTTAATTTTGCATTTTTCTAATATAATTCCATTTTGATTTGGTTTTTTGGGTTTGTAATTTAATGATTTGTTATTTTACGATTATGAGTTCCCGGATTTCCGATTTTCAATTTAAATGATTTTCTTTCCATTTTTTTTGTTGTTGTTGTTGATTCATCAATAAACAATAAATAAAATAAATGTTTCTTTAAGGGTTGGACATTTTTATTTATTTATATTTAATAACATTTTTTTTTTTATTTTTGAACATCGCATTTAATAATTTACCATTTACCATTTTTCGTTTCATTAGAATTTAATTTGTGTGGTTTTTTTTTAGAGGGCTTTATTTTCGTTATGGTTTTTTTTTGTTGTTTTCGCACAAATCATAAAAATATATTTTCTGTTTTTTGTATTTTTTTAATTTAATTATTAAATTTTATGTTTTTGAAAAAAAAAGATTATTCATCTCAACAACAAGCGTCACAACAACAACAACAACAACAACATCAGCAACCGCATCATCCGCAACCACAACAACATCATCATGAAAAATCGGGTAGTATACGGTCAAAAAGTAAAACTGGATTTTTAGATAATTTAAATGCAAAATTGGCTGAACAAAGATTATCGGGAAAAGCATTTGCTGTTCGAAATTTAATAAATAGTAAAGCATTGGTAAGTATATAATAAAATCAATTATATATTTTATATTAAAGCATAGAATATCGTCTCACCAATTGGCTATATTTTTATTATATTCAATAAATTAAATTAATTTTATTATTATTTATTTTTTTTTGTTGTTTGTTAAATAAAATTCTTAAAATTATTTCTAGCATAAATTTGAAAATAAAAGTCAAATTCCAGTTCAGATTGTTGTTGTTGAGGTGAGATAATAATGAAAGAAAATGTGTGGAAAATAATGAGGCCAATTCATTTATTTGGCCATAATTAATAATGATGAGGCTGCTTTTTTTTATATTAACAGTTACTTATGGTTTATTAAATTAATGTGAAAAAATCATTGATTTTTAGTTTGATTAACTTTAAAATTTTATATTCTATTGAATTTTTTTTTGTTCTTTATACTATAAATTAACAAATTACAGAGCGTAGTTTTTTGATTAATCGTTTAATTATTATATACTGTGATTGTTTAATTCATGTCCTGCTTATGACTTGATTAAAGTGTAAAATAGTACTTGTCGAACGTGCGCTTTTTATAGCCTATGTCTGTCAGCTGGATTCATCAAGATTCGTTCTGCCCACTGCTGAACCATTAACCTTATATATTTTTCGGATCTCATATTGAAGGAGAATGAATCTAAAGGCAGACGTTGCCGAACCTTGCCGTCAATTCGTCTCAAATGTATTCGACACTGCTCTTATTTATTCTTCATAAATTAATAACATTAAAACAGTCCATTTTATCAGTTTTTTTTATCAATCTCCAAATCGAATCCAAACCAATTTCGAAAATAATCATCAAATCGCTGTACTTTCCTGTACATACAATTGTTTCATTTAATGTAGTTTAAAATTTTAACAAAAAAATAACTGAAAACAAAAATTTTTATTATAATCCTTAACAACATTTTCTTTTAAAAAAAAAAAACAATTAAAATAAATATTATTAACTTAACCGTTTGTATTTTTCTCATTTATAATAATTTGGGTAAACAAAATTTAACTTTAACTAAAAACTTAATTAATAAATTAATTAATTTTATTTATTTTTAATATAATAGGTTTGTTTTATTTTTTTTTTTCAATAATTTTATTTTTAGCCGGATCCAAGAATTTGTCATGAATCATTAATGGACCAAATAAAAAGGGGTGCAACATTAAAACGAAATAAATCGATAAATGATAGAAGTGCACCGAAAATACATTAAAAAATTATGGGTTTTTTTTTTTTTTTTTTTTGCGCAATTGATATTTTTCATAATATTATTTTTATAATTTTTTTTTTTTGTTTGTGGAAAACGATCTGAAATAATGCGATTTCTATATTATATAAAATAATAATCGATGTGGAATTTAAATAAATTAAACTTCATTATTATTCATTGAAATTCAAAACAAAAAAAAGAAGGAAAAAAACCAAACAAAATTATTTAATAATTTATTTACGATTACAATTAATAATAATATATGATAATATAATAATAAAAAAAATAAGGAATATATCATTTTTTTTTTTGTTAAAAATAGAAACATTTTTTTTTATTGTTTTTTAAACTAACAACAACAATAATATAATAACAATTTTTTTTAGAGGCTATTTTATTTTTCAAAACCAAAATAAATAAATATTTTTTATTTATAATAATTCTATATTCTTATATATATACAACATAACTATTTTTATATATAATTATTTATATATACCACCTACACATTACTATATATAAATTTAATTATAATCCGATCCGTATTTATTACTATTATTATTATTATTATTATTACGTATATTTAAATTATCAAAAATTAAAAATTATAATATTCAATTATAAATGGTGTAATAAATATTAAAAATAATAATAATATTAATTTATAAAAAATAAAAATATATATTCGAATTATAATTTATATTTTTAAAGAAATAATTACTTTTCTTTTTTGGATAGAAGATTAGGGATCTTTTTTTTTTTTTTTTGTATAAATTATTGTGTGTATGAGATGATTTTTAAATTATAATATTCTGATTTTTAATTTTATTATTTATAAATACCCAATAATAAATCGATTGTATAAATTGAATATATTATAATTTATATTTTTCTAAAACAAAAAAAAAATTAATTTATTTATTTATTTTCTATTTTTATTACGATTCTACGTGCGAAAAAGCAATATCATATTTATATATACCATATATTTTTATTTAAATTTAAAAATATATTATTGAAAAAAAAAAAAATTAATTATTTAAATTTACCAATCAATTTTCTAATGAATCTCTACAATTTTTTGTTTTTTTTTTTTTAAATTAAATAAATCATTTAAAAACTATTTCCTATGAGGAATTTTCTACAGAAAAGTTAATATTTTTTTATTTTTTTTTTCTATATAAAACGAAACATTTTTCTAAATAAAAAACAATTAATAAGAAACATAAACGAAAAACTATACGAAATTTTACCGTTATTATAATATATTATTAATATTTTTTTTTATTTCTGAAATAAATATTCCAAAATAAAATAAAATGATTTATTTATTTTATTTTGTCTATTATATATTTTAGAATAATATTTAAAAAAAAAACAAAATATTTTTACAAATAAATTATACATTATAAACAATAAAATACAATTGAAATTATGTTTATTTGTAATAATAAAATCATTTTTTAAATTTTTTTCGAACACGATATTCGATTTTTTTTTATATTTCTATTCAATTCAATTTGAATTGCTATATTATTTATTATTACAATTAAAAACAATCTAATAATCAATTAACAAATAAAAAAAAAGATTGGTAATTATTTTAAAATCAATTAATTAAAATAAAAAAAAAAAATAGATTTAATATGTGTTATATATATTTGTTACCAAAGTGCTGAATTTGTTGTATATATAAACAATTATTTTTATCTTACATCATCAATCTCTGAATGAATGTATTTTATTAATTTTTTTAATAAACTATAAAAGAAAATAAAATATTAGAATTTTATTTTAATATTTTTTTTTTTTTACCATTTAGCTATATAATAAATAGATATAAAAAAAAATACATAAACTATCATTAAATAATTTTAAATATAATAATAATAATAATAAGTAAATATTTAATTCATAATAAACTTTAAATTATATATAACTATAAATGAGAAATACCATTTAATATTATTATATAATTTTTCGAATCTGTTTTTTTTTTTATTTTATAAATGAAATAATTATTTTAATTTTTTATTTTCATTTATATATTTTTCCTAACAAAATTATCGAATCATATTTTTAGATTTTACAATAATAAATCATTTTTTCAATTAATAAAAAGAAAATCATTTTTTTTCTTGAAAAAAAAAAATTTACTGGATTTTGAAATGTTTACAAATTTTTTTCATATATGATAATTATTTTTTGTTTTTTAGTATCTTTATATTTAATTAATTAAATATATATATTTATATTTATAATAAAAATATATCATTTTATCATAATAATTTTTCGACTGATTTTCTATCTCATTACGCATATTTACTAAAAAAAAAAAAAAAATTTACATATAGAAAAAAATATATCTTTTTTTGTTTGTTTGTTTTTTTTTTTTAATATACATAAAATATATTTAATTTTTAATAATTGTAATTATTTAGATGTTTTAATTTTAAAGTATAATTTAAATTTCGTTTAAATTACGGATTCAGTTTAGAAATAATTTCTTGTCTTTTAAGGGTAATCCTAGAATTGTATTGACCTTATTTTTGGTTTCGCATCGTAAAATCTGCAGTGATGTTCTGCTTGAGTTCATACGGAACACGATGAACTCAAGCAGAACATCACATCACTCATCACATCACACATCACGATTTCCTTATTTTTCTACCAGACTAATGATCTTGAAACCGTTACAAAAAAATTTTTTTGTCAAACCCAAAGATTCAGCGAGGTGTTGTTTAGTTTGGCATTAATCTTACTTCAACTCATCGTCTTCAAACCTTACAGACTTCTTTTCGTATTCTTTATCATAAACGTTATCGTGACTTTTTAAAATACCATGTTTTAATTGATAGGTTTGTGAAAATAAGAGAAAATCCTGGTATTATTTGGGTACAATAAAAAGAAATATTAATTTAAAATTAAAATCCTCTTATTATATAACCGGAAGAAAGGAACAAAAAAGATGAATTTTATTGGAGTTTAATAAAAATATTTATTTTATCTATAAGATAAAAGATAATTTATTAAAATATTCATTTCTCAAAAATATCCAAACAATTTCGTTAATTATTTTTTTTATCGAAATTCATTTTTAGACCATTTAATAAAAATAATTTATTATAAGGTTATGTTTCTTTTATTTACAAAAAATATTTGTCGTCTATTTTTTTTTTTAGTTTTTTTTATCATAAACAAATCGAAGATAAATTGATTTGTGGGGATCAGCAAAATAAATTAATTACACTTAAATATATATATGCAAAGATTCCCCAAAATAATTAAAAAAATAATGAAATTTATAGGTATTTATTTTGGGGATAATTATAAAATATTATTATTTGTTTTGTAAAATCTAACATATTTTCAATTATTTTTTGTGGTTGTTAGATATTGGTGCCAATTTAACGGATCCCATATTCCAAGGAATATATAATGGATCACAAAAACATGAATCAGATTTATCATATGTTTTAGATAGAGCCTGGAAAAATGGAATGGATAAAATGATTATAACAGTTGGAAGATTGTGTGAAATTAAGGAAGCGATTAAAATTGCCGAAACCGATGGTAAATGATTGGAAATTTATTTATGAAATGTGTGTGACTTCCTATGCCGGATCAATTCCCTCCCTGATATTTCTGATGCGTTTCATCGTGGAAAAGCATCAACATTTCATTAGTTGTTTATTAGAATCCATACCGAGTTCGATGCGGAATTCTTTGGCCGGGGTCACTTTAATTAAACTAATATTTATTAATTAATTTTAATTTATTTCCTTAATTGCAGATCGTTTATATATTACAGCCGGTTGTCATCCAACAAGATGTACAGAATTTTCAGAAAATCCAAATGAATATTTTAATAGTTTATGTGATGAAATTGAACGTAATCGTCAAAAAGTGGTGGCAATCGGTGAATGTGGTTTGGATTATGATCGTTTAAAATTTTGCGATAAATTAACACAACAAAAATATTTTGAAAAACAATTGGAATTAGTTGAACGTTTTGAATTACCATTATTTTTGCATTGTCGTAACTCGTTTAGTGATTTCTCAGACATTCTAATGAGAAACAAAAGTAAATTGATACATGGCGGTGTTGTCCATTCATTTGATGGTACATTGGATGAGGCTAAATCATATATAGATTTTGGTTTATCAATTGGCATTAATGGATGTTCATTGAAAACAGAGGAAAATTTAAAAACAATACGTGATATACCTTTGGAACATTTAATGATTGAAACCGATTGTCCGTGGTGTTCAGTTCGTCCGAGTCATGCAGGTACATATATATAAGATATATAAAACTAATAAACACCTGTTTTTTGTTAATATAAATATTTTATTTTAAATAGGATCAAAATTAATAAAAACAAATTTTCCAATGCTTAAGAAAAAAGAAAAATGGACTAAAGAACAATTGATAGATGGTCGATGTGAACCATCACAAATCATACAAGTTTTAGAGATTATTGCTGCAATACGAAATGAAACGGACATTGAAGCAATGGCAAATCAAATTTATAAAAATACTATAAAATTATTTTTCAACAAATAGAGTATATACGTTTTTTTTTCTTATTATAACATAAATTTTATATTTGATTATTTGTTTTTATTTTCCTTTTAATCCCATTTTTTATATTCTACGCCATCCGGTGGACGTACATCAACGGGTTTCTCTCCCACTTCATTCCAATTTGTACTTAATACGGTTCCACTTGATTCACTAAATGATTTATTCATAGCTCGTCGTACTTCATCAGAACTATCTTGATAGATTTTTTTAAATAGATTATTTAATGCATCATCCTGGTAAAATATGAATTAAAAAAAAAGAATAAATGAAATTTCCCCATGTATAACAATTCGAAATTCTAAATTGTATTTACTTTATTCTCAGTTTCCTCAGATTCGGTTTGTTTAACATATTTATCCCATTTGTTAACGGTATCACTAATTGTAGAAGTTGTGGTAGCTGTTATTGTTGAGGACGGAACGGCAGCAGCAGCAGCAGCAGCAACCGATTCATCTGGTTCATTTTCAATTGTCAAACAGGGCCAATGTGTTCCAACGGTTTTAAATAGAAAAATTTCAATTTTCATCTTTGATACTTTATATGAAGATCGTTCAGCTATTATTTTATCAAACAAATGAAATACGCACTCATCACATTCATCTTTAACGCGTACAATCACTTTTTTTGATTCGATTTCAACTTCACAACTTTTTGATATTGCATCTTTTATCATTACGGTTATTACCACTTTTTCGGCCGTTTGATAGAAATCATGTTTAATATTAACTGGCATTTTTATTTGGGATTTTCCTTGGAGTTTCTTTAAATAGACAATTTTTTTGTTTAATAACCTTTTCCTTTGTTGTAATTCTATTCTATTCTTCTATTATTCAACCTGTGTGTGATCCTTGAATTTTCTCGAAATACAAAAAAATAAATAAATAAAATAAAATGAATTAATAAAATGAAAAACAAAAAAAAACAAAAACAAAATAAATACAAAAAACTGACATTAAAATTTTGTAAGGTTTAACTTATTTTTTTTAAATTTATTCCATGGTTTCAATTTGTCATTTTATTTATTTATCTTTTGTTGTTGTTGTCCAATTCGTAAACAATTTAGCGAAAAAATTGTTGCCTATTTATCCATTATTTTATTAAATTAATTATTTTATTTAATAGTAAATTTATTTGTATTTACAATAACAAAACGTTAATAATATAATATATAGTTAAGTGTTAAAAAAAATAAATATTAAGAAAAACCCCGCAATAAATAATGGAATCAAAAGGAATGAAATGTCGATTGTGTTTTATCAATACAAATCCTAATAATGAACTTATAGAATTTTATAGTTTTGAAGGAGTTCAATTGAATGTATCCGATATTGTTCGTAAACATTTTTGGATTAAGGTAATTTCAAAATATAGAAATCTAAAATATTATCATTACAATAATACTAATTCATATCAAATTCCAACGCCCAACCTAAAGAATTGAATAAATTGAATTATTATAAATCCTCTACCAATTTTTTTTACAAATTGCCAGATTGATACGAATGATAAAAATGGAATATGTCATTATTGTTGGAACATCGTAAATGAATTTAATAAATTCTATACGAATATTGAAAAATTACATCAAGAACGGCGACAATCAACAATAATTCAACACAATGATTTTGATTCAAAAGATATTCATCGTCACAAATCAAATATAAAAGAAGAAAACATTGATGATTATGATGCTGATGATTGTATTATTGAAAATAAACATATTTATGATGTTGATGATGATGTGGATTATATTGTTGATAAGACCGAAATCGACAACGATGCGGAACACAACACAACAGATGATACTACAGGTCAACTATTTAACACCATAAAAACTGAATTTATAGATCCTGATTTTGAAATTAACAATACACCGTATTTATCAAAATCATATAAAATATCATCCAAAAATATTATGAATACACAAGAAATAAATCCCGGTACATTAATAAATGCTCAAAGTGATTGTAAAACTTTGGCGGTACAGCAGAAAATAAAGAAAAACATTGAAATTAGTAATTATTTCATAAATTTACTTTAAATAATTTTAATTATCAATAAAATAATAATTGTTTATAAATCATAAAATAGAAAAACGATCCAAAAGAACTGTTAAAAGTATGCCACCTGAAAAAAAGCGATGTAAAAAGAGAATTAATACAATTAAAAATACTGTGAAAACGTTAACTACCGGTGAGGTTCCACAGGAAACTGTAAATATTAAAAATGAATTGATAAATAAAGGTCAACAAGCCAACAAGAAACATTTACGTGAATCAGAAACTATTAAAATTCGTGAATTTTTCAATTTAATTTGTCCAGTGTGTTCAATACCATTTAGTACAATCGATGATATTCGTAAACATTGTCATAAAGATCATAATAATTCCGTTGGTTTTGTTTTATGTTGTAATTCAAAATTAACAACACATTCGGATTTAATTAAACATATGTATTGGCATTCGAATCCAAATGATTTCACGTATGTATATATGAGTTTTTTTTTGTCCATCATTGATTTTTTTAATTGTAAATAAAATTTTATTATAATAATTTATTCAACAGGTGCAATATTTGCAATAAAATCTATAAAAATAAATATCGGTTAAATATCCATATGGATTGTCATTCGACGTTGGACGAACGTAAATATTTTTGTGATATGTGCAATGATAGTTTTACAATTCGACATCTTTTACTACGGCATTTTCGTGCAAAACATGTAGCCAAACCGCAACGTACATTTAAATGTGATCAATGTGATAAAAGGTGAATATTATTATCTATTGGTTTATTTATAATAATTTATAAACCTCTTTTTTCATGATGATCAATTCTTTATTTTTTTTTTGTATCTAGTTTTAAAGAAAATTCAATATTACAAAGTCATATTCGATCTGTACATTTATTAAAAAATATTCATATTTGTGAGATATGTGCAAAAGTATATAGAAGTAAATATCAATGTCAAAAACATTATCGTGAACACATTGGCGCTGGATTACCAAAGGTACAATGTCAACAATGTGGTGCTCTATTAAGAGATAAATACGGTCTTAGTTGTCATATGAAACGTACCCATAATGGGATTCCGATGACATGTAAATTATGTGGTAAAATTGCACCACATAGTGATGCATTACGTGGTCATATGCGAGCCGTACATTCAGAACGTAAATTTAAATGTGATTTATGTGAAAAGGCATTTAAACAAGCCATTGTATTAAAGGTATATAAAAATTGTTTGTTTTTTTTTCTTTTGTGAAATTTAATTATACTATAATTGGTTTTTATTATTTTATGTATTATTATAGGAACATATGGCAACACATACCGGTACAAGTATACTTTATACATGTCCTTATTGTCCGACAACATTCAATTCAAATGCAAATTTACATTCACATCGGAAAAAGAAACATCCACGGGAATGGTTTGCCGAACGATGTAGACGTAATGGATTATTTATTAATGCTGAAAAAGATTTACGTACACAAGCTGCGATGAGATTAATTTAAACAATAGAAATTTGTTTATAGATTCAATTTCAACCTATCACATTCACCAAATCATCAAGAAAGTTTTCAATTTATTGAGTATGGATAAATCATTAGTTTTCTATTTTAATGTTACTGTAAAATTATAAATCAATATTGTTGAATTGAAATTTTTCAAATAATAATCTCAATATTTTAAATGAAATTGTTTGATTGAAATTAAACAGATAATTTTAAAAAAATATATAAACGGTCTGTGGGTTTGTGCCTTCGAAATTGTATATGAACTTAAAAAAAACCACTCAATAAACAGTTGATGAGTTAAAAATGAAGAAATCCGGCAACAATGTAAAATAAATAAAACAAATAAATAGTAAAAAATAAACAAGTGATAAGTCAATTTTGGAATTTTGTTTGTGATTAAAAAAAAATAATAGTCACAAAAAAAAATAAACTATATTGCAATATATTTATTAATACCCAAATAATTAATTAATTTAATCATTAAGAATTTTTAATTTAAAGATTTTTAAGTGAATAAAAATGAATATATAAAATAGATTAAAAAAAACCAGTAACAAAACAAAAATCATGTCATCACCAATTTGTAAATTGTGTTTTTCTTGTAGGAGTCAAAACAATAACATAATTGAATTTTATTCTACAGTCGGAATTCAATTGAATATAACTTACATTATTATGAAACATTTTTGGGTTCAGGTATTTAATTTCATTAACCATATGTTTTATTTTAATACTGAATATCCACATACGAACCGCAAATACAAATATTTATCTACAATGGTATAATTCTATAGATCTGACAGGATCCAAATAATACCTTGGTTTTATATATATTCTTCTTACAATCATGTAACTACTGATCCTAAGATGCCCCAAAATATCAATCTGGCAAAAAAATATATTAAACAAACCTTAATTTTTAACTTCAAAACATAGATTCAACCGAATGATGAAAATGGAATATGTGATATGTGTTGGAATACCGTAAAGGAATTTCATAATTTTTATACAAATATTGAAACGTTACATAATAAACAACGGAAGCAATTGTTAGAAGAAATACCCATTAACGATGATCATCATCATCATCATCTAGATGAAAAATTAAATATTAATTTTAATTTACCCACGGAACTAACAAATGAACATGATAATATACTATTATTTGATGATCAATTTGATGATTTTAATCATCGGAATCCACTACTACCCAGTAACATTCTAAAAACAGAATTTATCGAAACTGATGATAAACAATTTATAACATCTATTTCGGAAGAATTACAATTACAAATTAAAAATGAAATTCCAATGGGGGAAAAGAACAGTAATAATGAAGATGAAGAAAATGATAAAAAATTAAAATTACGAAATAGAGGTAAAAGGAAACTTGACAGAAACATTATTTCTAATGGTGATTATTAATAATATATTTTTTATAAAAAATAAACATTTTATTTATTATTTCATTATCATTAAAATTTAGAAAATACATCAAAAACTTTAAATGATAAAAGAATAAGTAAAAAGAATGTTAATAATAAGAATACCAAAAAACTTATATCAATCAAATCAAAAACAAAAAGTCATCAACGGACGGGGAATTCTTCAATTGACAAATGCAATAAAAAACCATCTAAACGAAAACCAGCAAAGGATGAAATGATAAAAAAATCAAAGAATTTGGAAGAATTGAAAAAATTACGTGAAAATAATAAAAGAGTACGTCAAGAAGAAAATAAAAAAATACGTGAATTTTTCAATTTAAATTGTCAAATTTGTTTATCCAATAATCAAATAATAACATCAAATCGAACTGCAATTCAATTTGATACTATTTCTGAATTACGTTTACATTATCGTCATCACCATAATCAAAATGGTTTTGTTGCATGTTGTAATTCAAAATTCTATTCACATCCCGATTTATTGAAACACATGCACTGGCATTCAAATCCCAATGAATTTAGGTATGTTGGTCAAAATGTAACAATAAACAATTCTTTATAATTAATTGATTATTAAACGTTGCTTTCAGATGTAATATTTGTAATAAAATCTATACAAATGAACGTCGTTTACAAATACACATGGATTGTCATTCAACGTTAAACGAACGTAAATATTTTTGTGATATGTGTAATGATAGTTTTACAATTCGTCAATTATTATTAAGACATTTTCGTACTAAACACATTGTAAAACCATTACGTGAATTTAAATGTGATCAATGTGATAAAAGGTAAATTAAAATATTTAATGTGAATATTAGAAAAAAAAAACAGATTTATTAAACAGCATTATTTTTATTTTTTTTCGTGTCTTATAGTTTTCGTGAAAATTCTATATTACAAAGTCATATACGAGGTGTTCATCAAATGAAAAACGTACATATTTGTGATATATGTGCAAAAGTATATAAAAGTAAATATCAATGTCAAATACATTATTTAGAGCATATAAATGGGGAGTCACCAAAGGTACAATGTAAACAATGTGGTTCTCTATTGAAAAATGAACATAGTTTAAAGTGTCATATAAGACGTTCCCATTATGGGACTCCAATGACATGTCAATTATGTGGTAAAATTGCACCCCATAGTGATGCATTACGTAGTCATATGCGAGCCGTACATTCAGAACGTAAATTTAAATGTGATTTGTGTGATAAAGGATTTAAACGGGCTGTTACATTAAGGGTAATTTTGATAATTTGGTTATTGTGTTTTTTTTTTATTGTTTTAATTGAAACCATTTTATTTTTATGCCACAGGAACATGTTGCAACCCATACTGGATCAAGTATACTTTATACATGTCCACACTGTCCGACAACATTTAATTCAAATGCAAATTTACATTCACATCGAAAAAAGAAACATCTTCGTGAATGGTTAGAAGAACGATATAAACGTAAAGGTTTAATATTGGATTTTAATCCAACTGTTGCCAACATTACCTGAAATTTTACCATAAATATAATTTAAATGATGTATATATTTTTATTTAAGTTGGTTTGTTGAATGATTAAATAACGTTTTAATTCTTATTACACAAAACAGTGATTGCTTATGACACAGATTTATATATAGTACAGAGTAAACCATAATTTTATTGACATTCATTCCTTTTACAAAGTTGATTGTTTATAAAAAAAAAAAGGATTAAAATTGTTTTCTGTGTAAAGTATCAGAGACCTACAAAGTTGTTTATTTAATTTTATGTTTTTGTAAACATTTTTATTTTATGGATATTATAAAAATTTTGTATTTTTATTTTTTTGCTAATAATAAAATATTATTAATCATTTACATAGATGCATAGATTTTATAAATACGAATGAAAACTATAGAATTTGATTTGATAAGTAGTACGAATATTCTTAAATGAAATTATGTAATTTTAGTATCAAACTAAATTTTCTTAATTATTGTTATAATTAAATTAAACTTACAACAAATATGACATTATTTACTATAATTAATTAAACGTTATACATATGACAACTTAGAGTTTCAAAGACTTATCATATTGATAATTTCAGCAACTATAATTTCATCATTATTATTCGATTTTCTTCGTTATTGATTGTTCACACTTTGAATTCCCAAAACATTTAAGTTAAGTTTCCGATTGACGTTTGGATAGTAAATATTTAAATTCGAATGGATGTCTATTTTTACGATGTGAAAAATAATTTGAACTTGATGCAAATGTTTTCGTACAGAATGGACATTTGTATAGTGTTTGACCGGTATGCCGTGCCATATGTTCAGTTAATTCAATTTTTTTACGAAAACCTTTTTCACAAACATTACAATCGAAACGTTTGGTTTTATGATGAACATATCGTATGTGTGATACCAATGCACTACGTGAACTACATTCTTTTTGACATATTTGGCACATATGCGTACGATTATCCGTATGCCGTTGCATATGCGATCGTAATGTATCAACATTTTTATACCTGTCGGTTTAACAAAACCAAAGCAAATCTTAATGAATTGAATATAAAGAAATAATAAAATCAATAAAAATAATTACCAACTAGCACATATATTGCATTGAATTCGTGGTTGTGATGGATTCGAATGTTGACTCATATGCGTTTGTAAATTTGAATAACATGTAAATGATTTTGCACATATTTCACAAATACAATTTTTCTGTTTTGTATGCGTCAGTCTATGTTTGATTAAAACAAATTTTAATGCGAATCTATAAAAAATAATAATACATTTAACATAAACAACAATTTATCATAGACGTTAAAATACAAGAAAATATGAATCTTACGCTTTTCTACATATTTCACAGACAAATCGTTTTTGATCGGCTGTATAATGTGTTGCATGATGATTAGTTAATTGTGATTTTAAAACAAATCTAATGAAAGAATAAAATGAAATAGGGTTCAATCTTTGGTATGAACATTGAATAGATTGAAAGGGTTCGGATAGGGCTCAAGTGTTTCGGGCAACTTAGAACCCAATCCAATTTACCTTTGATCACATTTTTCACATTGAAATCGTCGATCTGCAGCCGGTAAATGTTGTTTCATATGAATTCGTAATAGAACTTTACTTTTACTACTTTGTTTACATATTGGACATCTACACATTGTACATCATTCATTATGAACAATCAAAAAATATAAAATTAAAAAAAAAATACTATTAATTATTTGTGATTTAGAAAAAGAAAAAGAAAAGAAAAAACAATAATATATAATTACTTAAATGCATCTGGATTAATATGATTTGTTATGTGATCCAATAGACGATCTTTACGATAAATTTTCTTATCACAACACATTGCATAACCTTTACATTTATGTACATCCAAATAATGATCTTGTAATTTTTTAAATGTATCAAATTCTAATTTATGATCATCCTTCAAACATAAATCACAATATAAACGTACAAATTCACGTATTAATTCATCACTTTTTTCTTTTTTCATTCGTGTACGTAAACATTCGGGTAGTTCAATATTGATAAAAGATTTTTGTATTTTTTTTAGATCATCCGAAAGATCATCATCATCATCATCATCAGCATCATCAATTTTGGAACGATAAGATTTTAATTTTCGTTTATAATGATTATCTTGTTCTTGTGTTATTTGTGTAGTAGGTAATTGTTTATTCCTTGAATATGTTTTAAGTGGTTTTATTATAGGTGTTTTTTTCTTTACATTTGATGTTATATTCAATGATGATACGGACTTGGAGGACGACGACGGCGACGGTGATAGTTCCTTGGCATTTGTTATGTTTGTTTCACATTGATTAGGATTTTTCATTTTTTCATCATCATTTTCAATTGGTACCATAAATTTATCATCATTATTTGATTGTTGATTTTGTGGTTCTACTATATCATTTAATTCCTGTTTTGTTGTATCCGAAATTTGTTTATCATTTGTTGTTGTTGTTGTTGTTGTTGTTGTTGTAGGTAAAATACTATATATATGTTCATTATTATTATCATTTGTATCATTGGCGCCACCATTATTGGTAACAAGAAGTTTATATCCTTTATATTTTACGATTATATTTTGATTATTAAGTGTATATATTTGGGCATCGGGTAATGTATCTGATTTTTCATCTTTTATACTATCAACCGGAATCGGTTCAATGTATTCATTTTCCGATTCGTTTTCTATTGGTTGACTTATCAATTCTGTTATACTATCCTCATCATTATCATCCTCATTATTATTATTAGAATTACTATCATCATTGACAATAATTGATGTATGTAAAAATGTTTTATTTATTGTTTCACCATTAATAATACGTAGGTTTTTATACAACTTTCTATTATGGTTATTGTTGTTGTGACTAACGAATGATGTTGATGGACGCCGTGTGGTATTCTGTTGCTGCTTATTCTTATCCTGATTGTTTTGCTCATTATCGTTTGTGTGAATATTGTTTTTGGATAAGAATTCATCCGATAGTATATCGAAATAAGTTTGATTTGATAGAACTTCTTTATAATAATTATAGAAATTATTTATTACATGATAACAGGCTAAACATATAATTTGTTGTATTTGTTTTATATGCTCATTCCTAATCTGTTTTATATAGTAAACAATAAATAAAAGAAAAACTTATTAGCAGATGTAAGGTGAAGTGAAACCTTATTCTAATAACAATTATATATATATGTATACTTACCATCAATAATGGAAAAAGTTCTTTTATAATTTCATTAATTTGTAATTTTTTACCTTCATCACTAAATATTTTATAATATTTAAAACTTTTACACAAACATAAACGACAAATTATATTTAAATCATTATTAGTACACATTTTTTTTTGTATAAATTAATTATAATTTTAATTAAATATTTGTTTTACATATTGTTTACTATTAAAAAAACTTCAGACAGGTAAAAAAAAAATAATAAAATTAAAAAAGAAAAACAATCAAATGACAACTAATAAAAAAAATAATTAATTCCCAATCAAAAGCGAATGAATTTTGCACTCAAATTCTCGCTCAAATGTCAATTGTCGATTTACGTATAATTTCGTAAATAAATTGTTCGGTTGTTGTATGGGATTTAAATAAATAAGGGTGATTGTGTCGATGAATATTTTAAAATAATTGGTTATTAAAAATTATGTTTTCCGGTTTTAAAAACTGTTACAGAAAGAATTGACAATAAATTGAATTATTGTGTTAGAAATTTACAAGGTTTGTACTTTATTCGTATTTATTTACAATTTTTGCTGCATAATTCATTTATTTTTAGGACAATTTAATAAAAATTACTACCAATTAAAATTAATTGAATACATAATTAATTGACTGAAACCCCAATGAAATATTTATTTATTCTATTTTGAACTTATATTTATGGTTTTTATTATTATTTGATTTAAGGTTTTTTATTATTATTTGATAAATATTTAATGAAAATTTTTCTGTTTTGTTTTATATCATATAATTATAATATATGATAATGTATTATATATAATAATCATTAATTAAATATACCTCGGTCTATACATCGGTCGTTTCTCAATATATTAAAAACAAATAAAATATTATTATTTTGCATAAACAATAATGTGAATAATTTTTTATAAATTTTATGTGGTATATTTAATTAAAATTTATTTTTTTTTACATTACAATAAAAATATTTTAATCACCTGCTATATATAAAATAAATATATTAATGCAAATTGATAGCCTTTTGATAATAATTATTGCGATGATGATTTTTTTAATATAGTGTTTAAAAAATGTTTTTTTTTGTTTTATTTTTTTTTGTTTACTTTATTATTAATTATTATTATTATTATTAATAAAATTAAGTATGTGCAGTCTCGTTATTATTTATAGTAATTTTTAATTGTAAAAAATATATTTTTTTGTATAGAAATTCAACATTTAAGTCAAGGTTGTGTATCGCAAGGTATATATAAATTATATTCTATAATGAATTATGCAAATGATATTGATATATATGTGGTTATAATCTTATAATAATAAAAGCCGGATCAATGAACTGTGTGTGGTTTTATACTTTACGCAATAAAATACCTTTTTCATTAACATTATTATTATTATATCTATTCATTATACTCAAACACAAATAAACGCAAAAACGTTTAAGTTTACTTATACTATATATATAAATATGAATTTCATCGTTAAAAACATATAATTGTAAGGGATTTTATTAAAAAAAAATATCAGACATTTTCTTAATGAATTATGAATTTAGTATAGACGATTTTTCTACAAAAAAAAATGCATAAAATATATTTATATATATATAATAATTTAATCTCTTTTGTTATTTATATAAAGGTATATAGATTTTTGTTTGTTTCGTCATTCATATACATAAAAAAAACTGGCCATTATCAAGTAAAATACGTTTTATTTAATGCTGAATCTACCTTTAGCATTTATGAATTTAATTTTTCCAATGTATTTTATATGTATCGCCATCCCATATTATATATGCATCGTTAAGTGATTAATACATTGAAATATTTTCTACATTTGCAATCATTATAATAACAACATAAAGAAACTTTCATTTATTGTATGTATTGTATACTATATATGATGAAATCTTAAAAAAAGGACTTTAATCAACCATATATATATATATATATATATTAAACTCTTATGAGACCAGACATATGCTTGTATATTATTCTTCATATATTATTATATAAACAAAAAAATAACACAATTCAAAGAAATGCTCTTAATAATAATATAAATATATAAACAAAAAGTCCAAAACTCATATTGAAATACATGTTAAATACACAATGACGGTCCCTCTAACATATATATAGGTTGCGTATTGAAACAAAACACGACATTTGAAGCTTTTTACACTAAAAAAAGTTGAGCTAAAAGTACCCTTAGATAAGGATATAGAATTTGCCCATAGAAAGTTATACAGAATTTATTTTAGTCTTTTCTTTAATTTTAATTAAACAGAATATGCTCATAGAAACTGATACAGAATTTTCTTTGGAAAATTATCCCAAATTTTCTTTTAAAAAATCAGAATTTCCTTATAGAAAATTATACAGAATTTTCTTATAGAAATCCATACAAAATTTCCTTTCGAAAACAAACAGAATTTCCTTTAGAAAGCACAGAATTTTCTTTGTAGTAAAATTATACAGAATTTTCTTTAACAAAATTATGCCGAATCTGTTTATAGAAAATTATATAAAATTTCCTTTATAGAAAATCGTGTAGAATTTGTGTTTTGTACGAAATTTTCTTCTAAAACCAATATTAAATTTTCTTTCTGAAAACCATACAGCGAGCATTTCCTCTGTACAGATTTTTCTCATAGAAAATTAAATACAGAAATTCCTCATAGAAGTTTTACAGAATTTTCCTTTAGAAAATTGTAAACAATTTTCAAACAATCCGTATCTTAATATATAGATTACTATAGTTAAAACACCTATAAATACCTATAGTTAAAACAAACCACGTATACCTGAAATTTTAAAGAGAATATGCAAAAAAGGGTTAGGACCGTGCCTGCCTGCGTGTATAAATATTAAATACATATAGGTATATATGGACTCTATAGCTACGGACAGCAATTTCAAACAATACAAACATTTTTGAATGCATGTATCACCCAAAAAAAGAAAAAAAAAAGTAGAAATAAAAAAAAAGACAGAATTTGTATAGGTATATTTACATTCAATATATAATATAATAAACAAAAAATAAAAAACATATTGAATAATAACTGGTTATTTTTTTTTATTTATATATAAATATATATTAAAAATGTACCCACTACTTGCTTCAAAACCGCAATAGTTTATACATTTTTTTTTATATATAAATATAGAAATATAAACAAATACATTAAAAACAAAAATAAATATATATATAAATGCTTATTAATTGTACAGTGCTTTTCATTTCCAATAAAATTTGTCCAAATCACGATAATAATTGATTTTTTTTTAATTAAATAGCTATGATGTCCTGCATGAGATTCGTTATAATATATGTACCTATAATAACTCTGTGGTGTAAATGTTAAAAATGCCAACCTAAAATTCTAACGAGATTTTAGGGGTCGTGGGTTCGAATCCTATACTGAATGCATAAAATATGTTTTGTGTTTTCGGTTATTTTTCGAATCTGAATTTGAACACAGAGTTGTATTTTCCGCTTGCGGTTGGTCGTACGGCTATAATTACCGACACCATAAAAGACACAAATTAAGAAACTAACAACAGAAGGCTGTTGTTGGACGTTAAAACCAGATTGTTGGTTGTATAGCGAAAAATTTATTATTTTTTATATTCATAAATATTTTATTTAAAGCATTTCATTTCTTGGAATTAATATAATTCAATTTTATTATTATAACAGTAATATACCTCTATTTTCTTGTGAAAATCGTCTTGCGATTTGCAATGAAGTGTATTAAAAGTGGCATAAAGTTTTTAAATTTATGAATTTCGGGGTTCTAGAAAAATTACGTTAAATCCTTCATTTCATAAGGTTTTTATTTAACAAATTGATTAATATTATATGACCAAAATCATATGATAAATCACTAAACCAAAACAGAATTCTGTATATATTTCTGAAAAACACTGTATTTTATATGCACATATAATAAAAAGCTATACAAAACATTCAGGTTGCATTCATTTATGTCATATATATCGTCATATATGTACAGTACATGTAACTTATTATATATATGTAAAATGCTATATAGATGATGAAGAAGCAAGAACATTCTTTTAAATATTTATACAATAATAATATTCATATATATATGTATACATAAGATTTTATCAAATAAATATATACATATCTGTATATATTATACGTTTCTTCGACGTCATCCGCAACAATATATATACACACAGTCTCCAATATATCGGCGGATGTTCATTATAAACTTAAACAAAAAAAAAAGAGTAGTTTTTATTTATTATTGTTGTCAAAAGATCAGTAAATTACCACGTTTTTCTTACTATATTTACATTTGTTTTATTTGTTTATTAATTAACCGCATACACAATCTATTTTTTTGTGTGTATTTATATATTAAAATATACTAATCTTTAATAATAATATATAATTTTTGATGCGATGAATATAAAAAAAGTTTAATAATATTGGTTGGTAAAGTGCTTTTTGCTAAATATATATATATATGTATAAAATAAAAAATTTAATTCATATAATTACAAAATCATATATAATAAGAATTCCACATTTATTACAAAGTGTATGTTGATTTAGTTTGGTGCAATTTTTTTTTATATAAAATTTCAAATGTATATAAATTGAATTAAAAAAAAATACACATCAACTATATATATATATATGTTTTTGTTTGCAAGTTTATACTTATATATAATTTGTTAAAAATTGTACTAAATACATTTAATAATAATATATTCAAAAAATTTATTTATGAAATATAATAATGAAATAAATTAAATTAAAAAAAAAAAAAAACTGTATATAAAAAACTACCATTAATAATATTATATTTATATATTAAATAACATAATGAAAAGAGATATCGCATATATTTAGATATTTATATATACTTATACATTTTTTTGTATAGCTATATACACGACAACAAATTTTTAATATACATATATATATATGATCATAATATATAGAAATGAAAATTTCTCATTACTATATATATTCATATAGTATAGTTCAGTCATTCATTCAGTTGTATTTTGATTGTGCTGTTTTTTGTACGACACGATCGTTTTATATAAGTTTAAATTAAAGTATAATAAAATATACGTATAGAGATCGGTGAATATATCATCGGTCATCATCGCATATCATCATAATGATCATATATATGTTATGTGTGAAGTGAAATACAATTAATTTTTATTTAATTTTTTATTTATTTTTATTTTTTAATAATAATCGCATCCATATATATATATATATTAACTAATTAGAAATCGTTATTTATTTATTTTTATATATATAAATAAGTGTAAAAAATATATAGATAAAAACCAAAATATATATCATTATATTTTATTATCAATTCGAATTTTGTGTTATCAATAATAATATTTTTTTTATAAAAAGTTTATATATTGAGAATTGTGTTTTTTTTTTAATTTTTTGATATATTAATATTCTATATATATGATTAATTATTCGTTATATATTGTGTTTATTTTATCTGTATATGGATATTGATGTAATGTACACCATTTATTTCTTGAGAAATAAATTATAAAACAATTTTTTTTTTTATTGCTTTTTACACCTGCCTATATGTATATAAAATATCAATCGAATCGATTTAAAATAAGCGATGGTTGTTCAATAACACTTATATATAAATGATAAACAATTTATAATGCGATGATGAATCACACAAAAAAAAAAAAAATTATTATCATTTAATTGTCTTAAAATATTCGTTTTTTTTTTATGTATATATAAATAAAGTTTTATTCGACGTATATATTCGACGACTTCAATAATTTTGGTGTTTAACAAATTTATATAGAAAAAAATATATATATATATAGATATAAAAAAATAAACATGAAAATTTAATTAAATATCATCCTGTTTTGTATAATAATATAAATAATAAACGCAATATATATACAGAAAAAATAATAATATTAATTGTGTATATATATTGAAATATTATATACGGTGACAATATTATAATAATCTTGCAGATATAAAAGTTAAAATTATAGAGAGTATAGAAGATAATTGCTAATATAATAAAGTTTTGTGTGTTTTTGTGTGCTATTTTTTTTTCAAATAATTCAATTCTATTCTTATTCAAATATAAAACATATTTAAATTAATTAGATATGAAATTATGTATATATATATGAAGACAACTAATGACTAATATTAAAAAATATTTATGAATTTATCATTTTACGTAGAATTAACAATAAGGTAAATAATAAATATAAATAACAACAACCTCGCTGTAAATATTTTATTATTATCATCGTATAACTATTTAAAAACGTACATTTCATATACGAATTATTGTGTATGCATTCTTTATAGAGTTATATACGACGGCGAGGATATAGAAAATTCATTCAATTGAATAATTAAGATCCGTTTATATATTCATAAAAAATTACAAAAATGATGGAGTCTTCAACTGATGGAGTTTATACTGGAATTTATACAATATCAACAAAAAAAGATGAAGTGAATGTGAGTATTATATTATTTTATTTTTTTTAATATAATAATAAATAAATTTTTCGCTATACAACCAACAATCTGGTTTTAGCGTCCAACAACAGCCTTCTGTTATTAGTTACTTAATTTGTGGATTTTACGGTGTCGGTAATTAGCCGTACGACCAACCGCAAGCGGAATATACAACTCTGTGTTAAAATTCAGATTCGAAAAATAACCGAAAACACAAAACATATTTTATGCATTCAGTAGGATTCGAACCCACGACCCCAAAATTTCGTTAGAATTTTTAGGTTGGCATTTTTAACATTTACACCACAGAGTTGTATATTTTGTATATGTATATTTGTATGTATATTTTTTTTAATATATAAGCATTAAATTTCAATTGATTTTTATTTTTTTAAATGATTTTCTAAAAAAGAATTTTGTAATTATAACATAAAAAAGTGCATTTGTTGTTATAATCGCATCATAAAACATATAAATGATTATAGATTTGTAATTGATTTTAATTCGTCAAATAGAGAAAATATCCTCTTAATTGGTATTTTAATTACCTATGTTATTGAGCATTTATAGATAAATTATTATTTCGATTTTTTGATATTTTTTGTACCTTGAAAAAACTTTTACTTTTTTTTTATATAAAAACAACAACATTGATATTTATACCATCGTTTTTTGTTTTCAATAATATCATTTATAGTTTTAAATTTAATATTCTTGGGAAATTCATACGAAATGTCCATGAGAGAATATTCAATATAGTATATATATTATTGGAAATAGTAAATGTTTTGATGGATTCTTCCAAACCAGATCCTAGCCAAGAGGTGTATTGTTTAATTTTATTTTATTGCGCTTATAACATACAATAGAGGGTTTGGGGTAAAGCTATCTATTCTGTCTGTTTTAAAGTTTTACAATTTGAGTTTATCGTACGTTTTTCATACGATAATGGTATAATTATAGACCAACCCAACGCAAATGGTAAACTATTTAACTTTGCTCGGTCAAATTCAGTTTGGTAAAAATAACATAAAAAAATGAAAAAAAAAATGTTTCATATGACTTCTGTAAAAGATTATCACTCACTGCTTCAAAATATATAGTCAGAATTTTTTACGATTAATGTATTTTATCAATTATGTGGTTATACTCACTGTTAAAAAAACAATTAAAATTTCTTTAAACCCCGCAAATACATAATGTATAGAATAAAAATATATATCAATTTCTTTGCTTTCCTTCCATGTATAGATTCTCGATAAGATTGCGGCTATAAAAGGAAATACAGTTGATTTCACTATAGATATTGCATTTTTTCCCTTGGAAAATTGAATTGTATTGTGTTAAAAATGGATATTTCTCGGAAATTTTCCCTGCAAATTCATACATATGAAAATAATATATAAATTTACGTATAGTCTCATGCATCATGAATTCATGAATTGTTCAAATGCATATAGGATCAAATTAATCTTCCATATATGTCTTCTACTGAATATATGTGAAAATAGCATTTTTTGTATAATGTCCAAAATAATGGAAATGTTTTTGAAAAATGAAAGCAATATTTTAGACATCAATTTGCATTACAGAATATAGATATTTTTAAGGGCATTACGCATATATACATTAAAAAATCTTTCTATATAAAAACCAACAGAAATATATATAATTCCATATCCATAAACTGTATAATGGGAAATTCTATATACATTTGACCTTATTTTATTTGGAAAACTTATAGTTATGATTATTGCAAAGGGAAAATTCCCGGGTAATTCGCATTTTTCAAGTAGATAGATAGCAATAAAAGAGAGAATATAAAAAAATACCTAATAAAAAAATAATTTCGGATAAAGCATTTTAAATATAAATAATTAACTCTTTCACAATTATATGTTTTTTTTATATCATAATATCTTGTTTGTTGACTGACTGCGATTTTTTCGGCGTTGGCATAAACGAAAATACAATTTATACAATCTCTTTATCTATATATTGATACTTCTTAACGTTTACGTTGTGTTTTATATTTTTATAATGGATTGATTTTTTTAATCCATAACCATATTATTATAATCTATTACACTGAATAATTAAAAAAAACCAGTCTGAAAAAGATTTTAATATAGAATCGCATACAGATATATGTAAAAATATAGATATGCATATAAAAGCATAATAAGATTTAATAAGTAGAAATACAAGTTTTAAATGAAATGCTACAAAAAATTATATATTCAAAATATGTATATATTTATAATAACTTTTAAGATGATTTCAATAATGAATATATACATATATATTCCTTCGTCTCATCAGCTTTCATACACACAGAGTATATTCGTTTTATTAAATATGTAAATCCCAAGAAAATTTCCAATAAATTTTGTTATAATCAAGTTCATTTTATTGATGATATCGAATTGTCTTGATAAATATACTCGATTATATAGCTTTTGCGTATATAGAATTAATTGCATTATTTAAATAAAATTTATTGATTGTCTTATATTTTCTTTAAAAATATATACACAAAACATTTAAAACGATAAATATAAATTACAAATTGAAAATGTGTTATCGTGATATGAATAATTAGAAAATGCATATACTATATTTTTTTTTTTTTAATTATTATGCATATCCCGTTTATCTTCTATCCCAAAGTCGTACATGCATAGTTATTTATTTTTTATAGTATTTAATTGGCACGATAGAAAATATAGAAAAAAATATATGTTTTCATGCCTGGAAATATGATTTCGAAATAAATTTTGTTTGCATTTATTATATGTATTATAAGCCTGCGGCTGCGATATTTGGCTAAAAATAAATAAATATATACTATTAATAGAGTCTACAAACATTTAAAAATAACGAATAATTTAATACTAAAATATATTAATTTAATTTAATTTTTTTAACAACAATAGACTAAAATAATTACTTAATTATTTATATATAAATATATATACATTTAATACGTCATTTGATAAACTTCATTTATAGTATATATGGGAACATTTATACGTATAAATATTGAATGACAATTAAAAAATAAATTATATATATATACTGATTAAAATTATAATGAAAATTCTATATGATTTTATTTTATACATATTTGTTTAGTTTTTTTTTTCATTTATTTAATTATATCCGGCATCACGAGATGAATCAGATTTCATTTTTATTCATTATTATATTACAATTTCCCTAACCACATACCTCGTCGTTCTGCGTGTACGATATTGAAAATTATTAATAATATATATTGTATTATGATGAATGTAATTTTAAGGTACTTTTTAGATACACAAAAAAAAAAATAAGTTATTTTTTATTATAACAAAAAGAAAATAATGATAATAAAAAAATTCTATTTAAATCTATTTACAGAAAAAAACATATGATAACTATATTTATTAAATAACAAATTACACCTCTACTTATTACTAAACAATGTGATAATATAAAACAATCATAAAACATGTTATCTAATAATTCAAAGATTTATTATTATACTATATTTGTATATGTATTTGTTCGACTGACTAATTATTATCATTATTATATATTATATGATTTTATGCTGCTATAAATTCAAGAATATATAATTTAAAAAAAAACATATAAATACAATAAGAAGAGTTTACTCATAAAATTATGTATATATGATAATAGAAAAAACAACGAAGTATTAAAAAATAAAAATATTCTTGATAATTATTTTATTACACTATTCAAATACGTCCACATTGTTTTATTATCGAATGCTATACCTATAAAAATGCTATAATATAAAATAAAAAATACCTGTTCATTGTTAGTTATATTTATGTATTGTTGAAATTGAGTTGTTTACCTGTTCAAAAACTAAATAACGCCTGTACGATAGTTTATAATTTTTTTCATTGTGTTTATTCAAAAAAAGTTTTCAAAAATATCCAATTTCGAATTAAATTTTCTTATTAAATTTAAGCCTGAATGTGGTTTTAAAAAAAAAATCTGCTGTACTGTTTTATGAAATGATTTCATAAATGTTTATATATAGTTTTTTTTTTTTCAAAGTATTCACATTCGGATTAATTGAATGAATGCGGATATGTTTTTTATATTCAATTTCAAATCAATTTAAATATGTTTTTTTTTATATGGATAATCGAGATTATATGCAGAAATCAATCAATATCTTGTAGGTTTCTTAATCAATTGGTTTTAAAAAATCATAAGAAAATATCATTCAGTTTCATGAACTGAATTTCACCACTATTCGACGATCAAATGAATTTTCCTTTGTTTTCTTTTACAATCAATTGATTTTCATGATTTCTTTTGGATATTTCATCAAAATTTCTTCAAAAAAACTCAAATAAAACGGTAATTTTATTCTCTAAGATTTGTTATTTTCTATAACTAGGTCCAACTATTAAAAAATTAATATTTTTGATTTTTAAAAATGTGATCTTCCAATTTTATTTAAATTACAAAATAATTTTCTGACCTTCTATATATGTATATATCTAATCTCACCTAACACCTTAATACAACAAAATCAGTCAATTTTTATATGAATTAATTCTATTTTTAATTGATTGTTATTTAATTCCATTTTTTTATATTTATATTTTAGACATCGCATAATAATTACATGTCTATAATTACACATAATTATATATTACTAATTATGTAAATTTTTATTTTTATAATTACCGCATTAATCTGTCATTTATATCCAAATAACTTTTATTTTTTTTTTTTTTTTTTGGGTCTCATTAAGATTTTTTATGATTGAAATAAGGGCATATACTAAAACAAAAAAACATTATTATTAAGTAAAGTACATTAAGATAAAATTTTCTCAACCTTTTATTATGACATATTCAAAAAAACATAACGTATATAGAAAGAACATTTAAAATTCAAATAAATTATACTATACGCGATATATTACCTTAAAATTTTTAAAAGGGAAAACTATAGATACTTTAAAATTTGTATTTCTATCAAATGTAGACCCTAAATAAAAAGAGAAGAAAACAAACAAAAAAAATGTTATTATACCCTAAGGAATTTTCATTTTTATTTATTTATTTTTTTGTATAGGAAATATATTTTATTTTAAGGTCCATTTAAATTGGTGCGGGTATATAATGAAAAATAGATTTACATTTTCCTTTTGACTTTAATTAGTTTTCTTATATGTATATATATAATATAATATTATATGTATCTATCTTATCTGTATATATATTTGTTTATTATCTGATTGTTGACTTATTTACAATATATAATAATATAAACACTGCATATGCAGTAGGGATGTCATTTTAATGTTTAATTATATATTTTAAAATATGCGTGCGTTTCTATTTTAATGCTTTTTTCATTGATTTTTATATATATATAAGTGAAGTGACACAAACAATTTTAAATGTTTTTTTTTTGTAATGTACTTTTAAATAATTTTTCCATTCGATTAATTTTCTAAATATTATCTAGTTTTGTTTTGTAGCAAAAATCATGAAATCCTCTATCAATTTTGTGTAACTTTTGGTTTTTTTAATTAAATTTTTTATATGCAATTTTATTTAATGGTCCTTACTCCGTATCCAGTATCTATATATAATGAAAATTTAATTAATTAATGTGGACATTTTATACATAAACTTTACATTTTGGTATATAAAATAACTTGACTTAGAATTAAAAATTGATTTCAATTTAGAAAGTTCGCCATTCTGGTAAAGTATATAATATCAGAAAAATTTTATAGTATATATAAGGAAATGAATATTTAAATATGCTTTTTATCTATATATAAGATACAAAACATACCAGGTATTTTGGAAATTTTCTATTAACTAATAATTCCAAAATAGTTTAACAATTTCTGTATATTTCTATATTTATAAGTTGTATAATAATAATAAAGAATATGTTACGATTTTCTCTATATATAGAATAATTTATTTTTCTAAATATTTCACGGTGCATTAATCAATCTCGAGTCAAGCTCTTCTTTTACGATTTTCTATTAATAGTCTCTTATTATATTTTGAAAGTATATTTAATCTTTTAAGTATCGAAAGGCTATATATCGATTTTGATTTTCAATGGAACGATTTTCAAATTCTCTTCTATCTATGAACTAACGAATTGATTGACTTTTCAAAATATGGGAAGAAGAACTACGTAAATTTAAGGTTACTATACGTAAGGTTGTATAATTGAAAAAGGTAGAAAATTTCGCTTGTGAATATTCTGGAAAATTTAGTTCGATCCACTAACAAATTTTTTGATTTTATAAATTAGTTAATTACAAATGTGACTTTAAGAATATCATATAGCCTTTTGGAAATATCCAATTGCCCACTGTTTCGCTCCTGAAATTTACATATAAAGTCAGTTTTCTAAAGTCTATGTTGTGAAATATAAACATAACTCATAATTGGACAATCCTCGTTCGTATCAATGACCATATACAATTTTGAGAAGTAAATTTAGGCAATTGATTGATTTACTCTACAACTGGAGATTATTTAATAGATAGCATTTTTCGATTATATGAATTCTATATCTATAAAAAAAAAATTACGATACAATATTCATCTGGTGGGTTCCGTTTAAAACACTCTGTATAAAAACATTAAATTCATTTTATATATACACGATATATATAATACAATAAATCGTATATATCTGTATAGTAAATTCTAAAGATTTTTTTCTTTTTTTTTGCATAATATCACATATAAAATATGCAATTGTATATTTTCTTTATATTACAGTATTATATTTTATAATATATCTAAATATATAATCTATCTTCTTCGTATATATAGTCAGCTCTCTGATACAGCTTCAGCAGTGAAGTATAGTGCATAATTTATAATATGATAATATATAGAATAGGTATACTATACATATATAAATATATATTTACGTTACGTTACTTAAGTGGTTACAGATGAATTTTTGTATATATTACAGTATCGCAATTGTATCATTATATATATATTATATTAAGAAAAACACGTTCTTTATTGTAATATATATATAATTTATACCTTTATACGGATCTACTGTATTTCTTATATATATAGGTAAATATACATTTTAAATTTGTATAAGAATGAAAGTGATCACAATATAAGCGTTCTTATGTTATATGTTTTGGATGGAAAATGATTTAAGAAAACGTATTTTCCTTATATAAAAAAATAGATTTATTTTGTATATATATATATATTTAGTTGTAAAGTGAGTATAGTGAGATATATATTATATTATACATCTACATCGAGATAAAAATATTATTATACGTATATACCAACACACTATCTCGATGCATATTAAAACTCTCTATGTATATATATATATACTTTTTTTGTTATATATACTATATAATATGATAATATTAATATAAAATGATAAAACTTATCAATTATATTATGTGTATATATATATATTACAATTTTAGCTGTGAGGGGTATTTGTTATTATTATTATTATAATTTTAATGATTACATTACACTTTATACATCTATATATTTATTATATACTTTTATTTATTGTTTTGTTTTTATTACATATAGAAAAATAAAATCTAATCCTATATAGGTTTTTGTTTTGTTTCATTATAAATACAAATCCATCTAAAAGAAAAAATACAAACCAGATACTATAAATTCGTATATGTATATATGAAAATTATCAAATAAACTCGGTCTTTCTTTACAACTATTATATATATACATATAATAAAATAAACGAACTATAAAATAAAACTCGCATCGACAACGATTGCGACGACGAGAAGTTCTTCCGTTTATATATAAATACAAAAATTATTTTTTTTTTAGTACGATATTTGTTTGCCGACTGTAAACATATAAACACATTGTTCATTCTTTTTTATTTTCTGTTTAAAATATTAATTTTTTATTTAAAAAATAAAAAAGAAAAAAGAATTTAATTTTTGTTCAATTTTATTGTGTTTTTTTGTTAACTTTAAAAATTTTCTATTTTTCTTCGCGTCTAATAATATTATTTTAAATTGTTCGTGCGTGTTATTAGAATAAAAAGGATAAAATTCGGCTTAAAAGTAAAAGTGCGATATACAAATTTTCAAAGGATTCGCAACCAAAATACACGTATATTATATATTTTGTGTTTAAAATTTATATTATTTTTAATATAAAAATACCTCTATATTTAAAAACTAAAAAGGTATTTTATTAATTATAAATTTGGTGTTTTTGTTTTTCAATAAATAATTTTTTTGTTACCGTTATATTTATTTATTATATATATTTAATATATATTGTGTAAATTTTTAATCAATCGTGAGTTTTTTTTTTTTGTTATTTGAAATTAAACAATAACGACTACGACAACTATATAGATAATTATATTTTATTTCGTTATAATTATATTTATTTCGTATATATAAATGATATCTTTTTTTTTTTGCTTCAAATAAAATTATTGATAAGAATTTGCAATTGATAATTTATCATATATGTTATATGTTTTTAAAGTTGTTGTTTCAATTTTTACGGCATTTTTTTAATATTCGTGTTTTTTTTTTTGCAATCTTTTGTGATATAAATAAATTTATATAGAGGTGTATGAGATATTTGAAAAAAAAGAAAAAATCGCGCAATGATATGAAATCGATATATTTATTTCAAAATATATATATATATATTGATTACAAATTGAATAACTGCGAATTAAAATAATAATACGAGGAAATAAATTTTTTTGCTATACAAAAGAAATATCTAAATTTCAAAAAATAAATTGTATTTATCAAATATATTTTTTTCTATATTTAACGTGCAAGAATACAAAAATAGCCACGAAATTTATTTTTACTCGGTCCTCAGGTAAGCAAATTTTCTATTTTTTTTATGGCTATATCGCTATATGTACCTAAAATTGTTCACATCAAATACAAAAAAAAAACGTTTTGTTAGTTTGATTTATTTTCTATATCATATATGAAAAAAGGAAGATTAAATTTTTAGTTTTTTTTTATTGCTTGTAATCCTTTAAAAAGAAAAAAAAACTTTATTTGATCTTTTTTTTTTATTGTGTATTTTGTTATATTAACGATCTTTGATATAATGGCATCGTATCCTTCGCGAGCCATCTATACAATATATCGTTTTTTCAAATATATATAGACCAATATTTATTACCATATATGACAAATAAGACATCGTAAATTATTTCTAAAATAATTCCATTCAATTATAAATTATTTATAAAAATAGCGAACTTTATATTATTATTAATTAATTAAATTAATTTTTCGCTATACAACCAACAATCTGGTTTTAGCGTCCAACAACATCCTTCTGTTGTTAGTTTCTTAATTTGTGGCTTTTACGGTGTCGGTAATTAGCCGTACGACCAACGGACCAACCGCATAAGCGGAAAATACAACTCTTTGTTAAAATTCAAATTCGAAAAATAACCGAAAACACAAAACATATTTTATGCATTCAGTATAGGATTCGAACCCACGACCCCAAAACTTCGTTAGAATTTTAGGTTGGCATTTTTTTTTTAACATTTACACCACAAAGTTATATACTTTATATTATTATGTCGGTACTTTATATGCAATTATCCACACGTCCCTGAATTAAACTTTTTATATAGAGACTAGAGCATTTTTATTATATAAATCAGAAAATCAAGATAATAGTAAAAATGCAGAATAAAAAAAAAAAAAAATTCCAACTTAAACCGTATCGCCGACTTTTATATATATGGTATTGTTAGAATTTATATACAATGAACATTTAAGCATCTTCTTATAATATACCTCATATATATAAGATAATAATAAAATAAAAAACAGTTTTGTCAGAAAATATCCTATAAGAAATTGCCATATAATACTCCGTTTTTTTTTTTTTTTTTGGATTCTTATAAAACCATATTCACACACTATAATCATTTATTTTATATATGGAACGCGTGTAATTCGTGTAATATCGTAATTTGTAATGTATATATATTCTAACTGGAGCCTTATTTGTTTTATTTAAAAAATAGGTATATATATATATATATATATAGACGATAGACCTTTACAATATATTATATTTTTTGTATACAAAGATCTTATATATACAATATAATGCAATATATCTGAGGGATATCGGTGTTATTTATAAGAAAATATGTAACAAAATCCCCAGAAATTACATATATGGAATAAAGATATAAATTATATATGGATGTATAATCGTGTAAAATTGACAAACTGTCCAAATATAACCATATATCAAGTTATTTCAATGACAAGCTTTAGATATATATATATATATATATATATTATTACCATTTACTCACAATCACAAAATGTTAAGTATTTAAGCATGAAATTCCAACAATTTAGAATTTTACTGCATATCGAATCGATAGAGGTTTATTATATATAGATGAATATCTTTGAATGACCACGGCATATATGTTTTGTAATAAAATGTATCCATTCTTTTATAGTTATGAAATTATGAAAAGAATTCCCGATTTGATTTTGTCTGGCAAAAAACCAGATCAATTTTTCTGTACATAGCACATAAGTTTGAATTAAGATGACTCTATATAGTTTGCATCAATTCAATTTCGATTCTGTCCCAAAGTATTCCCACATGTGAAAAGATATCTCTCTATATGGATACATAAGTGAAAATTCAGATCAGTTATTTATTACATTTACAAATCGCAAATAACAATAAAGTCCTTGATGAAATATTTTTTTTATCTGCAGATTATCCACTCTTGTATTTATTACATATATATAATTTATTTTATATATATACCCAATTGATAATTATAATATACCCATATAACATATAACTGAATTCTATATATAGAATACTATATAAAATAAACAAAAATTTAACGTGCAATTGTAATTTAATATATAGAACATACAGAAATAATCAATGTTTTTACTCATGTTTTTGAAAAAAAATAAAAAATAACATACTGACTGAAAATTGCGACATTAACCGTCGTCTCCTATATATTTCTGTTATTTTTTTTTTCAAAACAAAGTTTAAAAAATATTTTTTCCTATATAAATCTATATAGGAATTATGTATTATATACAATATAATATATAATTATATATATACAAATACAATTACTATCTACAAACATATACCAGATATAAATAATGTAATCTCGTATAAGTCTTATTTTTATTTATTTATATTTATTTTTTTTTTGCACAAATATGTTATATTTTTGCATTGTGTATGATAAAGCCTTTTCTTTTCTGTGTTTTTATTTTCACATATATATATATAATATATATTTTAATTCTTTCGTTTGTTTGTATAAAACACATATAAAAAATCATTTCAATTTATATAGTATATATACATTTATTTATTTGCAATTTTATAAACTACGCTGCGTGTTAGAAAAGTACTATATATATTATTTAAATAAATTTGTTTAAAGATTGATATTTATTTTGTATAAATATATAAATTTCATCAAATTAAATAAATCAAAAAAAAAAATAAATTGTCATATACTGGCATCAGACAATCGCAGTCATAGACAAATAGACGCGCTATTGTAGAGAGATGATATATTATTAAAAAATGTATTGTTTTTAGTGTGAAAAACTATTAATTATTTTTTTTTGTTTGTTTTGTAAATTAATAACAGTAGAAATATTGATATTTGAAATTTTTATAGATGAATTTGAAATACGCGAGATATAACCTCGCCGTACGAAAATTGTATATATAGAACTGTTTCTTTTTATCTGCGGAGTACTCTTTATATTTGGAAATTCCGTATATTTTGATAATAATTTATTCATTTCATTTTGCTTTTTTTTTTTTATATAATGTAAAATTATATCTCTCATTATCAAATTTTGATCTATCCGATGATGCATAGAATTTTCCATATAATGATTAAAATAAAATATACAACAACCACAGATTTCCCTTTATATATATTCAGTTATTCACGTACTGGAATTGAATTTTGTAATTTTTAAAGATTATACGAATTATGCGTAGCCATGATTCAAGTGTTTATGTTGAACAGCAACATCTTTATTTCGTTTTTACCTTTTACAAAACGCAACGAGAGGTTTATAAGAGTTAGAAATGCCGAAATATTTTACTTATTGTATAAAATATATAAATCTAAAAGAAATAATTCCATTTCACAAAAGTATTCTTAAATATGTATTCTATAAACATATATATAAAAGGAATTAAAATATTTTAAAGCTATATTAAAAGCTTTTGAATGTCAACAAAAAATAAAAATTTAATTAAGTCAGTTATCTGTTTCTCATATATAAATAATTTTATATTTACAATTTGTCTGATAATAATTTTGTATACAATTTATTTATTTTCATTATCAATTTTTTTATTAAATATATTTTCTAATATTGTTTTGGTTTTTTTCATATGGTTTTTGAAAAATAAAGTTTTTAAATGTTTATCTACATATATACTATATTATTAATAGATTTATACAAACTTTATAATTATTATAATAGTAGATTATAATTTTTTTGTATTATACGTAAATATTAAATATACGAATAACTGATGAACAGTTAATTTTTATTCGATTTATTTTGATTATACACATTCAAATTCTCTCAGTTTTATCATATAAAGTTCTTAATTTAATTTAGAACTTATAATATACGAGAGATAAACTTATAGGGATTAATCAGATACAGAAGCGTAAATTGCCTTCGGTAACCTGAAGTGAGATATAAAGTGAATTATCGATTGTTAAAAATATAATATTATTGTTTTAATTTTATCCGCACATATTTATTTATATATTCATAATCAAACTCCATCCAAGCATTACGTTGTTGAATATTTTTATTTTTATAAATCAATATATAGCGGTTTTTATACTAAAAAACTTATACGATTTCATTTCTCTATTTCATATATTTTTATTTATATTAATAATAATAATAATAATAAAATATACGTACTTATTTAATGGAAATCGGGTATTGGAAATTAAAACTATATAAAGAATCTAAAATTCTAAATATATATCACAATAACAAATATATATAATATCATATAAAAGTTGTTAATTATTGTAACTAAATAATCATATATGTTTGTTATGGAATCAAAAAGTTGAATAAAATAAAAAATCAATCGAATGTCTATTAGGTGGATATACATATATATAATAGAACAAGATTATTATAGAAATTGTTTAATACGTCTTCGTGTTCAAACTTATTATTATTGTAATATTATATCATTGTAAACAACAAGTTTAATTGATTATGGATTTAATTTTATTGTTAATTTCATTTCATATATGTATAACTATATAATGCAATCAAATTTCCAAATTACCACAATTACAAACGTAAATAATATTATATGAATTTATTATAATCGTTGCATAATTAGTTTTAAAGATTTAATTTTTCTTTTTTCTATTAATTTATATATTCTTATGATTATATAAAAATAGAATTCACTGCGAGCCGAGTCTCGAGCCTGAAATAGACTGATTTTGTCCTTTTAAATACATATAAACAAGCCGATTCAATATTTGAGGGTGATCGAAGAAAATGATTGAAATTCAATATTCTAACAATGAATTGGGATTTACTATTAAAAACAAATTTGTATATAAAAATTTATAAAAAAAAGAACAATAAAGATTTATACATAACATTTGCCATATTTTCCAATTTAAACATCGATTTAGTTTTTATTATCATATCACGATATTTTTCCAAGGTAGAATCCATAATAAAATGTGCATGTGTTCAAATAAATAAAATAATAAAAAATGCATTACCTATATATAATAAAAATAATTTATAATTGGCCCTTAAATAACCATAATATAGATTTTAATACCCATTAACAAATAATTTGCTTAAAAGGATATTATTTTTTATAAGATATCAATACATAGTTCTAAACCGTGCACAATATAACTATAATTGATAACATTAATGGATTTAATTGTAATCAATGGATGTTCTAAAATTTGTGCAAATTTCATTGTGGTAGATAGCTGACAACAGATATTGTTATTAATAGACTATTCATTAAGAGATATTGTTAGTACCAAATGACTATTTTTTACAAATACTTTACGCACTTCTTCAGTATACATAAACAGGTGTTTATATATTAACCGATATATTATAAATCTAATTACATATATGTGCACTGCTAATAGTATTACAATAAAATTGCATTTTATTATTATAGTGTATTTTGAATTTTTTTTTACATTACTCATTTTAATACATATTTATTACATTGTAATTGCCAAGTAAATTCGTGTCGTATTATATAAAATTTATATTCTTTTTCATATACTTTTATACACCACAAATACGATATACATAAATATATACAATACGAGTGTAGTATATAGTTATACATAATTGCGTGAAACATTTTTTTTTCATTGCATTGCACAGAGCACATAAAATATTAATATAAATAAATTCATGTCAAATTTATCTATGCAAATTAGATATAATGTCTACATTTACTGATATAAAGAATGAATTGTGTATATATATGGTAAATATATTTTTAATTTTTTTTCAAAATATATATAACCAATAATACTGCAAATATAAAATGCATATATCACATATGTTAATAAAGGCTTTGTGTATTTTATATTTAACCAAACAGTGTGTGTGATTCAACAATCGATATTCTATATATATATATACCATATTTTGGGTATAGCGAAAATAAATATATATAGAAAAATTGAAGGTAAAATTAAAGGGTTGAAAATGTGTAAATATAATATTTTTGTTATTTTATTGGAAAATTCTTATTAATTTCTAAAAACAAAATTTTACTAATGCGACAGAGTTTGAGATGAATGTGAAAAGATATGGGCATATATAAACAATTTTATAAAAATCGAATCTATTTAAATTGGATTTTTAAATGTGACTTTTTGAAACTTTTTTATGAATATTTATATAGGAACAAATATGAATTTTACCCTTTACGCATCATCCCTTTATACATAGATTAATATTGAAGGAAATTTGTATATATTTTGTATTGAATCACACTCTGAATGTGAATCATTTGAATATCTAAAAAACAAAAATATACGGTTATGATATCATAAAAAGGAAATTTTATAAGAAACATTTTCCATTTCCATCAACAACATTTTTTTTTTTTTATATACTAATATACAATACAATTTTTATATACAATTGTTATTATTTTTATATTTTTATATTTGTGCGTGATTTCTGTTCATATGACGAATAGACGATTTTTTTGTTAGTTGATGATGCCCTTAAACGCATATATGACTATTGTAAAAATTATATGATTATATTTTTATTTATTCGTCAAATTTCTGAAATTGGATGGATGCGAGTCCCTTCTTATATTTATTGCCATTGTCCTATATAATGCATTCACCTTTTAAAGAATATATCTTTTAACGGTTGGCTCATCATTTTCTCACACACACCGCACAAATCCCTATACATATGTTGGAAATATGATTTGAACAACAAACAAAAGAAAATAAATTAATATATTATATGTAGACTATATATAATTAACAAAATTAATTTATATTATTATTCCAAAACATATTAATATAAACTATAAAATCTATGTAGCTATTAATATTAAAATATACTTCATTAATTTATCAAAAAAAAAAAATTAATTATATATAAAGAATTTTATGTTATATGCTAGCACCACACAGCATCAGGCAGATAATATATATATATATATAAGTATTTTGTTTTTTTTTTAATGATTTTACAGGCTATAAAATTATTATATATGTTTTTTATAGACAATAATATTATTATTATTATTATTACTATTTTTGCATAAATTATAAAATCAATAAATTTGTCTAATATAAAATATTTTTATTAATAAAAAAAAAATATTATACAATAAATTTCAGATAATAATATATAGTATAAATATTTTGTATATTATTAGACAAAATAAATTCTATATATAATATTAGGAAACCAAACTATATAGCAACAATATAAATACAAATCAATAAATAATCAAAATATTATGATTTTCTACATGCATTTACATGTAAATATATTTCACTGTCCAAATAAATTATATATTTTACTATCTATCCATCTATAGATTAGATATATATATAAGTATTTAATCATAAATATATATTCTTATTTCTCTCTTGGGCCGCTTTCTATTCCATATCCATATATATTTGATATATATGAGTATGTACCACCCCTAATCAAATACATTTCAGATATATTGTATAAATTTATCGTTGAATTGTTTTTTTTTTGTAATTTAATAGAAATTCAATGAATAAATTACATTTTTGTTTTTTAATAGAAATTTGAACCTTTTAATATTCCTCGTGTTATTACTAAACGCATTCACATATATCATATAATATATATATTTTTAGTGTAAAAAATGAAAATGTTTATATTGTATTTTGATTATTGTATATACAACTTTATATTTATGTATTCTATATATAAATATAAAATATATATATATATTATTTGTGGGTGAATAATATTAATTTTATTATAAATATATGATATGGAATATTACCAATAATAATATAATAATATAGGCATTTTAATTTTATCAATATTATATTATATTATATACATAAATAATTTATTTAACACACTATAATTTAAAAAAAATAAATATTTATGATTTGCTATTATTTTGTGTTATAAAGTACTTGGGTATTAAAAATATATACAATATATAAATGAAAGGTTTAAAGGAATATTTTATTTATTTTTTGTAATACTAGTAAATAAATGTGTATTTATTTTTTTTTGTTATATATGATATTAAATCTTTCGATTATACGCACGTTTTGTATATTATATTACGTATAGTATATACTTGCATTTATTTATTACTTATTTATACACTGATGAATGAAGAATGGATTATAAGATTTTGAGATTTATATATAAGAGGTAAATATATATATATATATATAATAAGAATATATATATTATTATAAATATATCAGTTATATTATTGTAATGTATCGTATGCAAACAGCAATATAAATTGTATTGTGATTTTGAAAATATTATTATTATTATATATGGAGAATTCACACGGAAACTTAAACAGAAATTATTAAGAAAATTTATTATTTCTCTTATTTCATGTGCAATTATATTTTTGATTAAAAATATACGTAATTCGATAATATATAAAGTTATTTATTAAAATTACAATCAACCGTTTTCTTTTTTTTGAGTCTTTTTTTCGCTAAACAATTTTTTTTTTTTCAATTTATAGATTCTTAATGTTTCGTTTTTAATGGTCAAAAATGTTTATCAACTATCAAAAAATGCCATACTTTGAATAAGTATGTACATAATAAAGAGATTAAAATAAAATATTTGGTTAATTAATCCAAAAATCATTACGATTTCTCTGCGACGATCTTTAAAAAAAAATCTATGCCATGCTAAATATACATTCAAAAAGGGTTTATAAATTCTCAATGTATAAACATATTTTTTTTAATATAATTATTAATATAAAAATATCTCCAAATTATTATAAAATATACATAATTTATGAAATTGTGATTAATTACCCAGATGATTTATTGGGTTTAAAAAAAACATCATAATAAATAAAAAATAAGCTTTCATTGTTTATAAATATACATTAAAATTGATCTGGGAAAATTTATAATAATTGACTATATATAAAAATTAGTCATTATATTTTTATTCGATTATATATAAACAAAATTTCATAATCATTTGAATTATAGACTGTCTATAGAAAATACCATTTTTTCTTGTCATAACTAAAAATGTTGACAATATCTATATCAATATAGATATGAACAATTTCAAACAGTTTTATATTATCTTAATAATCTATTGAAAATTATAGTGAGGTAATATTTGTAAATATTTTAGTATTTACTCACGTTTTTATATATAGTATTGATCGATAAGTTATCTATTTTAATTTAATTTTTTATTAATATCAAATCAGTAAACTATAAAAATTAATGCAAAATTACCTTTATCCAACCAATTCATGATTATATTTTATACGAATATTAGATGTTTTGTTATGACAGTAAAATTATACTCTGTCAATACCAATAATGTAATATTAAGCTATCGTTTTAATGCAATTTAATTTAATACCATTTTTTTTTCCACATTAGAAAAACTAAGATATCTCTCCTTGAAAATCATATAATGATTTTCTATTTAAATCAATCAAAATGTCAAAATTGTTGAATATGTAATAAATAAAATGCATATAATAGATCTTTTCCATATACGATATATACAGAGTGGATATATCGTTTATATTTAATATCATATAGGCGGAGTTGACAAATGTATATGGCCAAGTTTCCAAGAGGATATTCTGAATGTTACATGTCTAATTAGCCGATTTATAAAAAAAATTCGAAGTGCACGGAACGAAATTTTCCGGAAAATCGATTTTTATCTTAAATTTTATACTTTGGTAATTACAATCCTGAATTTTTTCTTAAATTTTCATTTTTCTTCATATAATTTAAAAATTAAACCTATGCTCTTAATGTTTCAAAGAAGAAAATTTGAAATTTGCCCTATTGCGGTTCAAAAAATATAAATTCGAGTTCAGTGAAAATACAAAGAAAAATTGGCAATACATTGGAAAATCAACTATATCTCTTGGATGAATCAATGGGGCGATTTTCAAATTTTATTCTCCGCCTATGCTTATATAATGTAACATGAATTATTCATTATTCAATATATGGAATATATATGTTTTGAAATCGTTTATTTAAAAAAAATATGTTTAGATTCTAATGAAAAATGTACAATATGCGGTATTATATTGCATTTATTATTATGCGCGACTCCCTTTATTTTTATTATATGCACAAACAAAAAAAAAAAGAAACATTTCAAAATGTATATCATATCATTACGTATATGTAAATTATTATTATTTTACGTCTTCAAATCTCAGCACGATTCATTTATTCTATATATATATATTTAGTAGTTCACTTCTAATTAGTCAATGTTTCAATATTTTGAATATGAATACCAAAATATATATATATATAGCAAACCAACCGCATATTAATGGCATTTATACACAAAACATTATATATAAATAAAAAAATAAATATATATAACATTCATAAATTTATAAATTAATTTTTGTTTATAGTATAATATATATAAATTATTAATATGTTGATAAATAAATATGTATATAAATATATAAAATGCGAAGTATTTATTGTGTGAAGAGACAAACATTAATAAATAACCTAACCATATATATATATATATATAATAAAACATTTGCACGGAAGTTCCGTTTTAATAAATCTCATATATATATAGTATAGTTCAAATCCCCTTTTTTTTATGTTTTATATTAATAATATGTTTTTATTTTGTAATACGTAGAATTTTTATATTTATTTTATACTACTCTATATATTTATTCAAAAATCCAATTAATATATGAACGACTCTGCAAAATACAAAACAAAATTTGCAAAAACAAATAATAATAATAATAAGAATTTAACGTGTAATATTTTATAAAAGTGTGTATGTTTGTTAAAAATCGTATATATAGAATTTCTATATGAGGAGATTTTAAATTAAACGATAAATTAAGAAGAAAAAAAAATCAGACCGCATCCATAAAGTCTGCAGCTGATCAAACGAAAGTTATATTCTTTCATCTGCTGCTGAGTAATGCCAATTCAGCATGATAAAAAGCAGCTGATAATTTAAAATTATATATACCTTTTAATCGCCTACAAAAAAGATTCTTTTTTATGATTATTATATAAATGCCTAATATGCAGCATATTGACTGTATAGAAATGAATAGTAATAGTAAAAATATTAATATAGGGTAAAATAACAATCGCAAAATGTTTACATAATGATATACATATATGGGAATGATGACATTGAAAACTATATAAAATTGTATATGATTATATTTATCTATTTATCTATACCTTTAATGATTCTACAACAAATCATGCGAAGACCAAAAATGATTAATTATTTTTTTAATTTGAAATTGGATAATTTTAATTTATTTTTTAACAAACAAAAGATTGAAAAAAATATTAATTTTATGTTTTTTAATACATTATTTTTCATCCACAGATTGGTCAAGATAATTTAGGACATTCAATACCGGAATTATTAAATGAACCTAATGTATATTTAGTACCAACACAACAATTACATCAAAGAAATACTACAAATAATATACAAAATAATATTCCTTCATCGATAACGATTAATAAAACGTCCATTATCGAAATGACACCATTACCGAGTCGTCCACGATTGGGAAGAAAAACTTCCAGAGTTATTGACGCAATAATTGCATTAGGAGGTAAGTCGCAATTGTTTTGTTTAAAATGTTTGTCAATATATTTATTTATTGTTAAATAACATGCTATTATAATTTTAATTTTAACTAACATATATTTATGTTAGCTGCGATGCTATGTCTTATTTTGTATTAAGCGTAGGTATACTATACAAATAAATTAATTAATTTTTTGTGAAAAATATTATTGATTATTGATATACGTTTTGCTTGATATTTACATAAATTTATATAAAAAAAAATAAATGCAATTACATTAACAATATATCTTTAAATTGATAGATATCTTTTTATATTTATAATGTTTGCAAAATATTTTAAAATAGTTATTTTCTCTTGCACAATCTTAAACCAAAATACCTGTGTATGTAGAAATTATATTTTTTTTTTATCATTAGCTTGAATAATGAACTTTTATAGACCTTATATGATCATGTAAGTTAAATATATTTGTATTTTTGTGTGGGACAAAAACATTTACATTTTTAATTGGAAAATTATGGACTCTATCTCTATAGTAATGTAACAACATTTGAATATTTTTTTTTTGATATACATATAATAAATGTCGCATAATCTAACAATGTATATATAAATATGGTATATATAAATTGATTTGGTTTTTTATAATGACAAACAAATTGGCAATTATATATACAACTTTCTATACATATATTAATAATAAAATAGTTTTCCTTTAAACTTTAAATATATATAGAAATGACTTTTAAATTAATTTGATTGTTCACTGATATCGCGTAATTTGTATGCGTTTTGTTATTACAATGTTGATTGTATATTTTATTTGAATTATAAATACCAATTTTTTTCTATACGGTTTAATAGAAATACTATGATTTTTATATACGTAATCCAAACTATAGTCATAAATTTAATTTTATTATCAATAAATAATGTCCTTATTTACAAATTATATAACAATATAAATCAATGATGTTTCGTAAATAGATACATTGTTAATTTATTACTTCGGACAAAGGATATAACAAATAGTATACAAATTATATATATTTTTTGTATAACGTTATCACTTCTTTGTGAATTTGTGAAATTTGAACCATGTGAAAAAAATAAATATGTTTACCATATGACAAAACAACGAATGAGTATATAAAAAAAAATCCAAAACCATAAAAATTATAAATGACATTTAACAACATTTTTACAATATCTAATACGATGTGTATAACAAAAAAAAGATCTCCTTTTTCACTATTTTTTATTATTATTTGTTTTGCTCATAAAATATTTATAAAAGGATATATTTTTGTGATTCAATTTGTTTGTTCCTTAAAAAACGGAAAGGAAATTTGATATCAAAGATATATCAAAAATAAAATAAATAAAACAAACATATTATATAAAGAAGTATATGTAAAGAAAAATATATAAAGTATAGTATACCATATATAGGAGGTAACATATGCGTGTCGTATATAATTTAATTTGAAATTAAATTCAATATATCTCTGTGTATACGAATATATATAAAGGTTTTATATTGAATTTATTATACATTTCAATTTGTATATAGTTATAAAAAAGAAAATTTATTAAATTAAACCATTCTGAAATATAAATTTCATTGTTAACAATATATATGGTAAATGTATATATAAAGAATACGACGTAGGTTTAGTCTTCCATATATATATAAACAATTGATAAATTATATATGGTGCATTTTTCTTACAATATATTCTTGTTTCGTTATATAGTGTTAGAATTATATATAAATGATTTAAGATAATAAAATTCATGTAACGCAAAGACTATAATTGTGTTTTAACGGATGAACTGCATTAAGAGCGTGTCAATTTTTATGACCAACATATTTATATCTATTCAATTACATAACGTATTTTAGCGATTACAGTTAAAATTCGATTGACTTAAATTGAATTAACCTAGCGTAGAACGACAGGGTAATTTTCTATAGCAATTTCTAATTTTTCTTTCTCAGTTCTTGAAATCTTTATTTTGGGTCTTGATGATTTTGTTAGTTTTTAACACAATTTTCGGTTGAATCTTATACGGAGGGTATATAAATCGACCCAAAGGGTAAAATTAGTCGCAAAATTTAAGGACAAATCCGGTTAAAAATTATATACTCAATAAAAATGCACTGTAAATGTGTTTTATTTATAGTAACAGCTGGAATAATATATACCTTCTATTATGAACGAAATTAATTTAAATATATCACAAAAAAATGTCCTTTTTCTGATTTAAAAATGTATTTATATGTAAATATTTAAAAAGGATATACATATTTTAAGCGTAATTAAATTTCTAGTATTCATACCTTTTTTATATTATAAAATTTAAATAACCACAACGTAATATTTACAAAGGATTTAAAAAGGATATTTGATTTAAAAAAAAATACAATTTGAACATCTTCGTTTATGAGTAAATTTTTGATAAATCATAAATGGCGATTATCACCTGAACATATATTTAATTAATTTTTTTAATTAAATTGCTTTTTTTTAACAGTTTATTTATAAGATAATTAAATTTTTCTTTTTAATTATTATTATAATGTTTTTTTTTTTTTTAAATTAATTTGGCATGCGTTTTGAATATATAAATATTTTTAATTAAAATAAAAAACACACATATCTGCGAGAGTAATTGCATGTAATTAATCTTTTAATATATATTTAGATATACCGGAAAGTTGTATTCATTTATTATATAGACAGACTAACATATATATAAAATTACATAACAAATGCATATTGCATATATTTATGCATTTTTAAAACAATAATGTTCATTTCATATATATAAAGAATTAGTTCAATGACTCTCTATCATCATATATCTCTAATATTTAAACTAATATTTGTTTTTTTATATGCATATATATGCTGTTAATGCAATATTTTCATATTCATATTTTTCTTGCATTGTTGCATTTTTTTTTTTTGCGTTAAATATATAAACGATATTATATAATAATTGCGTAAATTTATTCATATATTTATTATATATAGTTTTTGAATTATGCATTGCATATTTATTTTTGCCAATAAAATATTTCTAAAGATCTATTCAACCACATTTTAACATATTGAATAACTTTTTCTTTTTTTTTTTTTTTTTAATTGAGTAAAATGAATTTTGCACTTTGTCTTAATAAATATCATATATGCAAATATATTTATTTGTATAAAAATACAATATTGTTTAAAATAAAACAATATTTTATATTACAAATATAAATATAGATTACAATCAAACTATAATCAATCTATAAATTATTTATTATTTAATTTTTATAAAATCATATGTTATTAATAAAAATTTTTTATTATACTTATATTATGCCATATTGTCTGTGATGCTGGTGGAAAATGAATTTAATTGAAATAATATATAATAATATAAAATGATTCAAAAGGATTTATTAAAACGTATTTATGGGTATTATGGGTTTGAAAGGACATTTAACAAAATTCTGCAATTTTAATAATCTTTTAAAAATGCGATTAATTTAATTTATTCCTTTATCTTCGCATTAAGTAGTATTTTATCCGCTCACATATCTGATGACTTTAATCTGTATAATAAATAAGGATATATATTTTAAGTTATTATTATTGCTTATATTTATAATAATTTATTTCAATTCACTTGCCGTTCAATATATACATAATTTAAATATATGATTTTAATATATATAATGTAAATATTTATATATTACCTGTAATTTATTTATAAATTTTTATTTCTTCTTTATAAGTAAGATGAATTAAGGATAATACACAATTTTATTTTTTTTTTTAAAATACTGCGTATAAATAAATATAAATATTTGCGGTTTTTTACACACACGTATTTTGAACAATTCCATAATTCTCACATATGTAGCTTTTTTAATCATGCTATTATATTTTAGATACACAATAAATTACATATGGGAAAAATAAAATTCAAATAACAATGCATTTTTTTTTTTATTGAAAGTTATTAATTTTTTATGATATGAATTTATCTATACATAGGATATATATGAAATAAATCAGTTAATATTCGCTAATTTTATTATTGGTTGCGATAAAACATATCATAAATCATATATAACTCTCATATTAAAATTAACAAAATATATTGTAATAAATAAATTATATTTATGTTCAATTACTCATATATAATAGGGTTCGAATACGAAATCACGATTTGTGAGTGTTTTACAATAAAAAAAAGATTTATTATAAATTAAACTCCTTTTTTTGACATAATTTGATTGATTGAAAATTTGATTTTGATTTCATAATGAATTATTATTTTTTTTAATTATTATTTAACTATATATATGCGGTAAATTTTACATCATTTTATAATTGAATTTAAATTATCCCCTTCTTTTTTAACATATGGCATTGTATTGTATATGGCGATATATATAATGTCTACAATTAAAAATATAAAAAATATATTTTTACAATATATATATATATATAACGATTCATATGTGGACTCAAAAATATCTGTACTTCTGAACAAAAACTATATATCGTGCATTATTGTGTATCTGTATATATATCTCTGCACTGTATATACATTTTATAATATTCTTCCTTTTGAATTAAATGCGCTTCAAATAAATAACCTTTTAGGTCATGTCAAGATAATTACATTATTTTTTAACTAAAACCAACGTTTTTATACAATACATATTTTATATATATAATAATTTGCTGTGTTAATAGTTTTTTTTTCAATATATATAATGATATAATATATATTGTTTAGTATATTTTGTAGAGAAAGTATACTTGTAATATATATATAATGTGGAATTTATCACACATATATATTTATATAAATGTAGATAGAACTGATAGAGCACAATTATTATATAAATTTAACACATTTATATATATATAGAAAGAAAAGTGTTCTTAAATGTGATAAAATAAAATCTAAATAATAATAATTTTTTATATATTATAATATATAGTAGTAGAGTTGGTTATATTTATGTATGCAGAAGAATTATATGTATATATAAACAATTAAAATAGTCTGATGTGAGTTTTTATTTCTTTATAATATATGGTAGTATACTTTACTATCTTTTCATACTAAATTCATATAAGTGTATTATATTTTATAATATATGTTTATGTATGTATATTGTATATATTATAAATATTTTTTTTCAAACCATTATTTTTAAATAAATATATAATTTATGTATATATAAGAATATATACAGAATTCATATTCATATATGTATTTTATTTTATTTATATTAAATTGTACAAAGAAAATAAATAAATGAAATAAAATTACATAAAACTCGTGACACAACAATAATATATACGGTTTTTGTTATATATAGTACAGCAGGATTTTTTCATCTCATATGTTATTGTATATATAAAAATTATATATCTATATTCATTATGTATATACAATCATACAATGCATTTTGTGTACAAAAGATTTTACATGCATCTTACCAATCTTACTTATATTAAATATAATTGCATATTAAAATCCTATATATACTACTGCTATAAAATGAATGTAAAATACTGAGCTATTGGTTAAAAAATTTTATATAAGATAAAAGTCATAGTTTTTTTTTATCAATTCAGTAATTATTGTATATATAGAAATTTCATATAAAAATAATAATGATAATTAAAAAAATCACTATAGAAAAAGCGGTAAAAAGGTCTCAAAGCTAATCAAATAAACAAAATCTCCTTCAAAATTCCAAACAATATATTGAATATGTTAAACATATAAAATTTGATTTGAAAATGTACATTTTTTATCAAAAACAAAAATCTCATGCAAGTTGACGTAAGGAATCCAAAAATATAATTCGTAATATTTTGTTAAATTAAATATAATTTGTATTTTATTGAAAATAAAAAAAAAATCGCCAAAGTTCAATTCATATTTGCCAATTCACCAAATTCATATTTGCTATGATGTCACGCAGGAAAAGCACAACAAAATTTGTTGTATTATATAATTTTATTCAAATAATTTTGATTAATTATATAAATTATTTATAGAATGGATAACAAAATTAATATTTTTATTGTTATAGTATCATAATAAATCAATTTTATTACCACTGCACAAATAAACTAAAAAATTAATTAATATTTATTATATAGAAATATAAAAATTTCCATTTTATCATTAAAAAAAAATTCATTTTTAAAGTGCGTAATATCCGTAAACCAACAAAAAAAATCTTTATACCTTCAATATAGATTCAAAAAATTCTAAAAATTCGTGTTCCTTAATCAGAATACAGTAAAATTCAAAGAAATTTTATCTTATAAATTTATCAAAATTAGTCTAAAACCTCTATATACACGTATATTGCATGATCCATGAATTGATATCAAGATTATGTATAAAAATAGAGAAAAATATAATACAAAATATTAATGTTAAATAACAAAAATCACTCTTCATTTATATAGAAAATAAATACACATATTGTAATGGTATACATATCCATTTAAAATAAATTAAGATTTATTATCATTTAAGGAAGTATGTGCTTCTGTATAATATTTAATAAATATAATTAAATCAAATAAAATCAATCATAAAAAAGACTTTTTTGTGAAAAATAAAAAGAAAATTGTTATATAATAAATATGATATTTATCCGTATACAGTTTTATTGCTTATTGCGAACTGCATAAAAAACCAGTAAAAAATATTTGCAAAGATCTTCTATTTAGATATACACATACATAAAAAAAAAAACATTCTTTTTTGATATAATATATGAGCTCCATATAACATTTATATATGTATTCATTTGTGTTATATAAATATTAATAATTTATTCTGTATTTTTGCTGCAATTTTAATGATTTAAAAATGAAATGAAATGTATGATTTAAAAAAAGATAAATTAATATATTGAATATATATAAATCATATTAAAAAAAAAATGCATCTAATGTATTGATGCTTTATATTTTTGCATATATATATATAGAATGGTGTAATTGAAAAACTCGCGTAAATAACAACAATTCATTATACATAAATACATAATGAATTTGAAATGGAATGACATACACATATAATATTGTTTTAATCTTTAGATATTAGCATATATATAATAGTTATTTACAAAGTAAATATATAATAAATAAAAGCTTATACCACCATATTATTACAAGAAGTTATATATATTTAAGACGATATAGATATACATAAAATACAGAGGTGATTAAGCTTAAATGAATTATATTGTGAAGATATTCTTCGGTTAGAATTAGAATTTATTTGAAATTTTTTTAAAGATATCAAATCATTTTTATTAGAATATGGGAAATTCTGATTTTTTACAGTAATTTAACAAGCACATCATTTTCAAGCGTGTATGCGTGGATTAAAACAACAATCTTTTTAATGCATATTTTGTAATAATAATAATGATGATGAAATAAATCTGTCCGTATGAAGGTATTGGAGTCCTTTTTGAAGGTATGGGAATCCTTTCTTGTAATTAAGTTTTGAAATCACAGATTAAATTATTTCAGCTTGGTCTCATCTGACACGATATATATAATTACACTATATATATTTTTGATTATAAATAAACTGTCGCGTGGATATCTAAATATAAATTTTAAATAAATATAATATATCATAATTATTAATATATGAATATTAATATTGTTTATTTTATATTATATAAAAATATTCTTATTATTATTATTTATTATATTATATGAATGCGATCGTATATAATATAATAAATAATGTTTATATATATAGCATTCACCTCTATCACTATAATATTAATAATATATTTATAATAATAATAGTACAAAAGAAGTGTTGTAATAGTTTATTGTAAAAGAATCATTTGACTTTTTAAAACTCATTTTATATACATATAAGTATATATGATTTTGAATGCTGTGAAAAGATAGTTTATATGTATTTATATTTATATTATTTATAATAATATTATGGTGTATTATTTGACATATTAATTATTTTATAATATTATTATTGTAATATAATGAATTGTATATTGAAAATTATTTTAATTATTTAAATTTTTTTTGTATTATTTCGCTGTATTATTTATATATTGATTATGTGAATGAAGGGTAGGGAATTTTTTTTTGTCGCCTTGCATTTGAATACAGCAAAGTTATTTCTTTTTATATGCATCATATAAAAAATATTTATAATTAATTGATTTAGAATTAAGTAATAAAAACAATTACATAATCTGTTAATATAACATAAATAAAATTATTCCTTTTTATTTATTTTTGATACTAACCCCCAGATAAATTCCGAAATCCTTAATCTGTTTACGATATTTCTTCTAAATTTAGAAATTGATTTTCCCGGAAAATTCTGTTCGACTTTTCTTTTTTTTTTTTTTTTTGATTTTTAGGTAATTTATTTCTGAATGAGTATACTGTTTAGAATATTAAATCGTTTTGGTTATATAAAATAAATGTTTATGTATTCAAAGTCAAAGTTTTTGGATTGAAAAAACGGTTATCTTTTCAGCAAACGGACAGGTAGAGATTTTTTTTATTATGCATAAAGATTTTTTTATAACGATTTTCTACCCGCAAATTCAGTTTAAATTTTGATCAATACATATTATAAGTTTCACTTACAAATTATTTGTTAATCCATAGTAAAAATATGTTATACCTTGATTATTCAATATATAGTATAATAAAAATATTATAATTTGTATAAGTAGATAATTTTGCATATTTTGTGAGGTAAAAATAAATTATCATAAATTTAGCATTCACATATTCATATTAATATAAATATAAATAGAATTATGTAAAACATTATTTGTATGCGGTGTGTTGAATAAATCTTATTTATATTTTTATAGAAATATTGTATATATTGATATAATAATTGAAATGAAATTATAAATATTGTTGAAATATTGAAAATATATTAACATTTATATTGAAATGCTAATATACTATAGAGTTTTTTATATTATACAATGTGTATACATTTGATTATATCAGCAAATTGTATGCGATTTAATTTTTTTTTTTAATTTAGGATGCCTGCAAGCATATATATAACGTGTAAATATAGACATTTTTTTTTTTTTTATAAAATATATTTTCTTTTACATAAATATATTGTTATATATGTAAAATAATTTATCTCTATTAAGAAAAATAAAAAATACATATACAAATAATAAAAAGGTTTGTACTATAAAGTCGATTGCAAAATTTTTGCATAACAAAACTTTTACAAAATATACAAAAAAAATAAAAACCAATTTCCATATATTATAAATGAATAAATATAATAATACATAATTCATAATTCAATTTGTTTTCATACAATAAATGGGTTAAAATAATATTTTTAAAATGTTATGTATTTAAATAGAGGTGTTAATAAATTTCAAAAATTACATTTTCTACTTGATAAATGAACATTGATTGTTAAAAATTGACATATAAATTTAATGATTAATTCATTTTTATATACATAAATTTATAGAATTTAAATTTTGCATATTTTTTCAATAGTTTAAATTTGAATTCAGTATCTCTTCATTGAACATTTGAAAAATTATTGTAAATATGCAAATTTTTTTTTTCTGTCTTTGATTAACAATATTTTATAATCCATAATTAGTTTATGTTTTTAAGTAAAAAATTACTAATTTTATTTTAATGGCAATCAATCAATAATTTTTTTTTTAATTATTTTATTTGATTATCAATAATTTATTTCATAATAATAATAATAATAATAGAGGTGAGAGAGAGATATAATAAATTAAAAATACAAATCTATAATTAATAAATGACCTATAGATATAGAAATATATTTATAATTTTTTACAATACACGAAATATTTTTTTACAATTTCTCTAATTGTTTCAAATATATATAAGGTAGATGGGCCATAGGCATATGAGGAAAAAAAAAACAAATAAAAGAAAATTATAATTAATTTAAAATCTAGAATTGTAGATAACCACAAACAAAAAAATACATAATGTCAATAATTAAAAATATTTACATTGTACAATAAAATATTTTTTGATTGATGGATTTATGCTAATAAAAAAATGTGCCTTAATATTTTTTTTTGTTATATACATAACCGAATTTAACTAGACCAAAAGCTAAAGTGGATTTATTTTTTTTTTTTGGTAATTGAAAGGTTGAAATTTTGCCTATAAATATATAACAAAAAAAAATAATTGATTTCTTCCTGATCTCTCTGAAGACCGTTGTATATATTGAATGATGGCAATTTCCATATGTAGAACTACTAATTGAATAATGGATGTTGATATATATTTTGTGTCCGCATAAAAAACAATACGCACGTGTTTTGTATATGTATAGATTGAACCCAATTAAATTTAATGATTATTATTTTAAATTTGTTATATGATTAAAAATGTTAAAAAAAAATACAAATTAATATCATATGTGAGTAATTATGAAAATTTGGTTATAACAATATAAAAATTCAAAAAAAAAAAAAATTAATTGATTAATTTATTATTTGTTTGTTTCATGTTATTATTCTCTCATAATTCATAGACATATTTAAATATATATTTATTAATCTTTATTTTTTAAATAATATGCTGAAATATTACTGAATATTTACATATACATTCATTATTAATATATTTATATATAATTATACTAAAATAAATCAATGTTCAAAATAAAATATAAATATATTGATCGTTTATGTCTATAAATCATTCATTCAAATATATATAGGCCTATAATTATCAATGTTTTAGTTAAGTGTTAATTTATTAATATCTTTTTATTTGGTAAGCCCATATTTATATATATATATATTTAATGACAACATGCCAATTAATTTAACATTATAACAATATTTACATTTAATAATTAACATAAAATGTGTGTATGTTTAATTGTTATTATTTAAATTTTTGGATTAGGAAAGAGATTATATTTAGATTTTATGCGAAATAAATTTTTTGCCTCTATTTTTATTATAAATACATAATCGAATTTCAAATTGATAATTTATTTTTTCTTATTGTAGTCACACACATAAATTATGCGTATATTTAGGATTTTTTAGTTTATTAACTATTTTATAGGCGCTATTGTTAATTTAATTGACAGCTATAGGAATTTTATTGATTGATGAAATTATTTTTCGTTGATGAACTTATCGATACATCTTGCAACATACTTTGGAGATTTCTCTTTTCTTTTTCCAGGGACCACATAGATTTTTATTTAAAAAAAAAAAACAAAATTAATTGGAAATATTCATCATCAGATGAAAATTTGACACAATTTATAACTTCTGCATTAATAACCATCAATTTAAGGTTTTTTTTTATAAATTTTTTTAGCATAATTTGTAAATAATAGGAACACGATTCTTTTTTTTTTTGCAAAAAAAAAAAATTTTTAAACCTCCAAATCTCAATGACATAATAGAAATAAATTAATGGATATTATTTATTAAAAAAAAATTAATAAATAATTATTAATCATTAATTTATTTTTTTTTTGATGTTATTAAAATAATGTGTGCTCGTATATTTATCCATATTTATAATGGCTTTTAGCCAATTATTGAAAATATATTTTTGGTTTACCTTAAATTATATAAATTTTCGATTGTAAAAAAGAAAAGATTATTTTTAAAAGAGCTTAAATTAGAAATAATATTCAATTTTGTTTCACTTAATTCTGTTATATATACTTAAATCTTAAATCACGAATTATATTAAATATATATATTAATTATAATTGTATATAGTTAATTTTTTCGTTAAATTTTACTCTATAAAATTGTCTAAATGGTAAATTAATTGAAATTTAAAGAATTCTTTGTTATTATTATTATAAATATAATTTGCCAAATGTTTTAATCGTAGAATTACTTTTATACAAATCGTACTTACATATAACTTTTAACAACTTTAATATTTCACTATAAAAAAAATAATGCTTTCATTACATTGAATTCGAATTAACCTTCATATTATTATTTTTTTTTACATATAGTACATTGCTTTTTATTTAATCGCCATAATACGATGTTATTCTATATATAAAGCATTTTGTTGATTTTATACACATCGTAATGAAAAATGTCAAATTTTATTGATTAATTTTGATTTATTAATAATACTATATTGAAATAAATATATAGTCAATTCAAATCGATATCTTATAAATATATGTGCAATTTTTATATATAATACAAATGTAATACTATATCAATTATTTTATATACAAAATAAAATGTAATTTTTATGATAATGCCACTATATATTTATTTTATTTTTTTTTATCAATTTTTCAATGTTATCGCAAAATTTTTATAAAATCGCATTCGATATATACTGAATTGAATCATCTATAATAACAAAATACAGGTTGTTCGTTGCAGATAGCATGTACGAAAAAATAAAAACATAATAATCTCACGTGTTAATAATCTAAAGTGTATATATTTACTATAAACACTCTAAATATTTACTATCTCAAATTGATGCGGTATATTATTAAATATATTTATTTAACAACTAATAAATAATATTTTGTTTAATAAATAAATTATATATACTTTTTGAATTGTCTCCGCCTATATTAATATATACTTGTAATAATATTAAGTTATTTATAACATATTTAAGATTATTACACTAAAAAAAAGATGTTTGACATATACCGTTTAAGGTTTAATATATTTATTTATTTTTTTTTTTTCGAATATATATACGATATGCATTTTAAATATCTTAATCTTTTCATTAAAATTTATGTACATGTTGCCTACACACAAATTGAACTTATTTCTATATAGAAAAATAGTATTTTTATGTATCTATTAAATTAAATAAAAAAAAAAAAACTATTATATATATATTTATGTTATCTATACGAATACTTTTTTTTTTCTTTCTAAATTGTAATTAAATTTTTTTCTTTTTATTTTTACAAACAAAAAAGTTGTATATATACTTATATCGTATTATTTATATTTATATATTTGTATATATACAAATATTCATATCTTTATCACATTTTTAAAATTCTAAAATTTATTTGTGTTTGTGTTTATATTATAAAATGTTTACTATATAGTATATATTGTATATGAGACTCATGAACATATATTATATATAAACAAATCATCGACCTTTTAATAATAAAGTAACCAAAATAAAAAAAAAAATAAATTGTATATGTTAAAAAAATTATTTAATAAATAGGTTATTTATTATCACTATAATATCACTAATATATTTCTTTAAATGCTTTTATTTATAATATGCGAAGATTTCCTCGTTTCATTGCAATATATATATATACATAAAGATTAAACTAAAATTTATAAATATAATTAACACTTTTGTTTTGGTTAGGGTATTTTAATCGCACATTAAATTTTTATTTAATTATTATAATTTTTTGTATAATTTATTTAATTCGTTATTCTTTTATTTTTTATGCATTTTAAGCTTTTAACATTATATAGTTACTTCGATATATAATTAACCTTTTTGGAATTGATATATAATAAATAAGAAACATAATAAATATATATAAAATCGTATTATATTATAAATGTTAAAAATATCAATAAATAAATAAATGAATATATTTATATAGTAATAATTTAAATATCCATATTATATCTGTTTTAATATAAATTCTTAAAGAATTAACATCGCATTTCCATTTTTTGTTGATAAAATAAATTGTATTTTTTACTTATATTTATAATAATGCATTTATACCTATAAATTATTGATATTTATTATTTTAATTGTATTCAATTAACAAAAAAAAAACATTTTAATTGATTTTTTATAATATAATTTTAAAAATTTTAATATTTTAATATTAATATTCATTTCGTTTTCTTTCCAATATTTATTTTTGAATTTTTCTTATATCAGAACATATTGACAGCTAAACTATATAATATTTTTGGGGATATTAAAATTCAAGCGTTTTGTTGAAATGGACAAAATATCATTGGAAAAATTCCCAATTTATTAATGCATTATATGAATATTTCATTACACCATTTATGAATTTTTTCTCAAATTCCTTAAAAAAAAATATTTTCGATAAAATTCGACATTTATTGACATTTGTAATATAATTATTATATAATATTTATTATATATACGATATTATTATTTTAATTGATTATAAACATTATTTTATATATATATATATATATATATATCAATATACATTATAATTAATTACAAACAAAAAAAAAGTAAATAAATATATTGACTTTTGTACATTTTTCACATAAAAAAATTAGGTTGAATATATACAATTTAGATTATATTTATTAAATCAAATATTTATATAAATTTTTCATATATATATTATTGGTTTATTGAATATTAATATAAATTACGATTAAGATTAATTAAAACTTTCTATATATATATAATTTACATTAATTGACAAATAATTTTGACATAATTTACATATTATTTTTTATACAAATTTATATAAATTTAATGTAATTGGTTTTGTGTTTATTAGATATTTTTTTGCTTATGAAATTAAACCAATCCTTTTTTTTCTGTTATTTAACAATATATCGTAATCAAAATGCTGCTACCGCATTGCGAAAATCACTTCATTCATTTTTTCACAGTTTTTGTAAATTATTAAGATCAATATAAAAGATAAAATTAAATACCACAGAATATTTTGACGTACGAACAAAATTGTTATTTTATGTAAAAATAAATTAATTAATTCTGTTACTAAAATAAAACAAATAAATCCCTGCTATCTTTGAAAAATACTTAACACTTCAAACAAATCGTTCCTTGATGACTATAGAATAATTATTTTTCAATGAAATTCACACAGACAATCCATTTAACATTCAACCACACCACACCAGTTATTTTCTTTTAAAAAATTTTATAACACATTTTACCATTCCTATATATAAATAATCACACAAACATATATACTTAATTTATGACCTCTTAACTTAAACGTTATATGTATATTATATCAAATAAAAATAATTGAACTCATTTATTTATTATATATATTGACTTATATATCGTTTGTTCTGCATCGCTCTATATATAAAATTAATTTATAATTAAATTAAAAGGATAAAAATAATAATAAAAAATTTTAAATACTTAATTATACATTAAACAAATTTTATACCAAATGGAAATATCCTTCTTTTTCCATATCACTATATATTTTTATATCTTTATATATACATTTAATACATTTAAGCGTTTATGCATTTGTCTAATTTTAATTATAACCGCAGAAAAAATAAAATAACACTCGTGAAATATATATGGTTATATATAAATTATATAATTGTATCAATTCTTACGTACTAAAATTAACGTGGTTAAATATAAATTTATCCACGGTGAAATACCTACGAAGAAAAATATTGAAGATATTTGGTATTCAGAGCACAATTTAAAATAATCTATTACTATAATAGCGCTTTTGTTTACTTTTTTTTATAAGGAAAAAAAAACAATCATTTATATTGGGCTACACAGAATAAAAATAAAACGAACACAAAAATTTTTTTTTTCTTTTTCTTTCCACATATAAATATCGACTGTCTTTTTTTAATGTGTTCGGTATTTTCGCTAAATTTAGTTTCGTTTTATTGAGCAACTGGAAAATTGTAATAGTCTGTACTGTATAAAATAAATCAAATGAAAATATCGTGCATTGATATAGATATAGAATAATAATATCTCCATAGAAACCTAAGCGTGGATAATTTACTTCGCATCGAAAAGGTGATGTTAATTTATTCATTATCGTAGATAATTTATGAGCTCTGAATACGAAAAGCGTGGTTAAACGAAATATCTCCGTAGATATTTAACCACGCTGAGGCCTGAATAAACCCAAATATACATATAAAAATAAAAATTACAATATATAAATAATAAAAGGAAACAAAAAATTATAAATATATATACAAGAAAAGAGATCAATTAAAATTATTTAAATGATAAATATTTTTTTTATGGACTTAATAAAAATATAAATATATAAAGTTATATAGTTATTTAAGAAGTAGAAGAAGAAGCTATTAGTATATATTAAATTAATATTTATAATTTGTGGTTTACGCGCGTTCACTCACTATAAATAAATATATACTTCTTTTATAAATTATATAATAAGATAAGGGATTTTTTTTGTTTATACATATGTATATGGTAGAGTTTGTTGTTGAAAAACAATACCAAAAGTGTATATTAAAGAATCAAATATGGTACATTGTGTATTAAATTACATATATGTTAAATTAAAAATGAATATACATAAATTTTATATTAGTTAGTTATTTATTTACTGTTAATAGGCTGCTGGTATAAACCACAATATTTATGTTTTATTTATGCATATACAACATTTTATAAGATAATTTAATTTAATTAGATAATTTAATAATTTTGAATAATTAGATAATTTTGAAAAAATATTGTAGATTTTTATCTGTGCGTTTATATAATTTAAAAGAAGATGTGAATTTTTTATATAAAATTTGTAAAACTTAAAACAAACTTATAAAAAGATCATTTCTATTTTCCCTAATCACAAATTTTTGTGTATACAAAAACTTAATTGATGGTTTGATAAACGTTTTACTAAATTACATGCAGATTTTCACAGCCCATATCAGTTTCAATATAATAATTATACAGACATTTATAAATTATCACACTAAACCAGAAAATTCTTATATAGAAAATATTGTACAGAAAATGGCAATTTCCGTGTCATATCAATTATAAAAAAAAATGGGTTATATGAACATTTTCCTGCATTATAATTTATATATAACATAAAAAAAACTTTAAACTTATTCACATATATATGTATATATCATATTAATTTTATTTGAAAACCAAACTACAGAATGCACTTAACATAAATGTAATATTATTCTATATATATTATATTATAGTTTTGTATAGTATTATTGTTATTACTTTTTTTTTTTAAAACTTTATTATTATTATTATTGTTATTCTATATTAATATGGTTATGTTATTTATACATATACTTAAAGGGAAATATTCACAATCGTCTTATAAGCTTTTTGACTTAAGAATCACATTTTTATGATTTTATTTTCATTATAAGACGCACACGATTTCTTATACAATAATTCGATGCTGAACGTTGAATTTATGAGAATTTTAATAAATTAATTTATTGGTTTTGTGAAAACATAACAAAATTGCAAACATTTAACGATTTTCCGTTACGATTCGCTGTTTATAAAAATTTCCTGATGAAAATGCTTATATTTCTATGATTTTATATATAATAACAATCCGCGGTTTATAATACGCTATTTAGTGAAAATTCAGCTTTACATACTATAGTAATAATAATAATATATAGCGTGTGTAATAGAAAAAAAAAAGAAATAAACAAACAAATAATAAAACTAAAACAATTTTTATTGTTTGTAAAGTTAAGGAAAAATACGCGCATCACACATTATCATATAATTTCTATTTCTTATATGTATATACATAAGTGCATAATATACTATCATCATATTATATATGAATATATGTATTTGATTATATATAGTTATATAGAAGACCTTATATCAGTAATTTCATTTAATATACAGTATGTTTTGGTGAATTCTATATATTTTTTTTTTTTTTTTGGTTCGTTACTACAGCAGAATCGGTTTAGCGCCCGTAAAACCTCGGAATTCTATTGCTGTGAGCCCGTAACGAAATCACTTAAACAGGTGATGAACCTATGATGCGTTGAATGCAAATCGAATTTCAATGAAAATTGCTTCAAAAAATTTGGTCAGCTATTTTTTAACATCCTTTAAATACGTTTTCTTTTTTCTGAAACAATTTAAATTGGAAAATTTCTCCTTGAACCTCCTCTTCTTTTTCTTCCTTATAATTCATAATTAATATAGCAATAGCAATTGCGCCAGATATCGATGTTGTGATCAACAAAAGTCAAAGACTCATTATCAAAAGCATCTTTTCACAATTTATAAACTATTTTTGCTAGTTTGATACTAATACATAATGTTCTCATATCGTAATTAGCGAGCGATCTATTGAACATCCTGTAAAATATAAAATAAATAATATATACTACCATATTAATGGATTCGTCTATTTAGTTATAATCTTAAAATTATAATCTTAATGTTTTTTTCTATATATATATTTTCTCTATATACAATATATTATTATTAATATAAATAATCACAATCACACATAACAAAATTTAAATTGAGTCATTGATTTATAGATGTTGAAACTTTATTATTTATATATTATATATATATATTTTTTTGATATAAAAAAATTCAATATATAAATATTTAAAATTATATAATCATCAATGCATCAATTGCATCTGTATACACAATTTTTTATTATTAATATTATTATTATAAGAAATAAGAGAAAACAGAACATTAATGAAATACATTTTTAAAAGTACCACCACATCTTTTGTATATATATATATAGAAATAAATTATATACACATTTATTATATATATATGTACTTTTGCCTTCTGCTTATATAAATGTAGAGATTGTTAAGTTTTTCCAATTTATTGTTGCATTTGTACGAATTAAAATATACAAAATCCTTTTAGAGAACTAAAAAAAACAAATAAATCTTTATCTCAAATGATCACCATCCAAACAAATATAATAATAATAACATGGTATTATAAATGTTTATGCGCTAGCTTTATTATATATATGTAATGTATATAAATTCACGTTTGTTAACATAATAAAGGCGTTTACTTTAGCATTACTTTAGTTTACGCATATATAATAAAAGTGTATATATAGTATAGATAAATAATAATAAATGATTTACAATTTTCCACTTTGTCCATTTTAACTATATATAAATAAATGTATTTAAATGATAAATAAGAAAAAATGAATTTTTTTACAAATATTATAAAATTATAATAATTACAGGGTGAAACTCAACTCATAACCTACGCGTAATTTTTACAGGATATATTCAGCATATATAGATTTACAAAGAAAATGTATCTTTACTGAATCCATAAAGAATCTTAACATAACATTTACAGAATCTTTACATTTAATCTGTACGAGACTTTTTTAACAGAATTTATAAAGTATCTTAACTGTATTTAACTTATATAGAATCGATACAGAATTTTAAGATAATTTTACATAGAATTTGTACAGAATTTGCATATAGAATTTGTATAGAATCTTTACATTGCATCGATACAGAATTAGAATCTGAACTGAATCTTTATATTTAATCTGTATAGATTCTTTATATAGAATTTTTACTGAATATTTACATTGAATATGCACAGGTATGGTTCCACAGATTTTTGGAAAACCCTATTTTCTGTACAGAATCTTTACATAGTTTTACATAGAATCTATACAGAATCTTTATATAGAACCTATACTGAATCTTTACAAAAAATCTGTACAGAATCTTTACATTTAGAATCTGTACAGAATCTTTATATAGAATGAATCCATTAAGAATACAGAATATTTTCTTCAGTTTTATACATAAAATATTTATAAAATAAAAATAAACAATTTTATGATTTGTATATATAAAGAAAGTGTATATACATTTTTTTTTATATTTTATTATCAATTTATATATGCATTGTATACAAATGCACCAGAGAGAGAATATATATATTTTGATTATTATATATATGTATATACTTTGCATTGTGCGTGTATCTATCTTTTAAATCTGTTGAATGTTACATGCAGCCATATATATATATAATCATTTACCTCGTAATAATTTATTAAATTTATATATTATTTTATTATATATACATATACAATTATATATATGCATACAGATTTTATAAACAAAATTTAAAAAAAAAAAGAAAAGAAAAACATATGAAAAAATAATAAAAAAAAATAAATTCATATATGCATTTTTAAAGAACCGCCTTTTAGAAATACTACACTAATTACATTTATACAATTATTTATTATATATATACATATATGTTTAATCATATACATACGAGTATGTAATGTAATGTATAAAACAAAATCAGTATATCTATTATAGTATATAAAAATGGTTTTATGTATGTAATCTTGCGTTAATATTCATATTATTTATATATATATAGAGAGACAAAAAACACTAGTAGGAAATCAACTCTGATATATGAATTCACGTATAATCGAATATACACATCATATATATATATATGGTATTATTGGTGTATGAATATAAAATATACCAATAATAATAATACTCGTCGTGTATATATATATAAAAAAATATGAATATATATACGATAAAGATTAATGACATCAATTTGTCTTACATAGATTTTATATTATATTATGTACATATGTTTTATTTGTACATAAAAAAAAAAAAGAAATATACTAATATAATATTACATTTATATTATCGCGCCACAAAACAAGAAATACATTTATTTTATATTATAATATAAATAAATGTATAAAACGCGTTAGATATTTGATGTATTTCTTTTATAACCATTTATAATTTATATTTTATGTATATATATATAAATACATTTTATTTATGTATTTTAAATGTTAAATTTATTTCTTTTATACATTTATATTTTTTATATATAGATATATGTACAAAAAGGTAGATAATGATTTAAATGTATAGAAAAAAAAACTCTATTAAAATTTTTTTTGATTTAACAAATGTATAAATTGAATTGATTTGTATATATACCAAACATATATATATATATATAAATATTATATTGTTAACATATACAAAACCAATGTATATGTCAAATAATATATAATTCATTATCAATATATGTATATATATTTGAATTTGAAATTGTATAAATACAGAATTTTCAATTAAAGGTATATTATATCTATATATAGCAAATATTTATATGTATAGTAATTTAATTTTTGTAATGACAATCGATGATTGATATTGCCATAAATATATGTATAATAATTGCCAGTTGCAAAAATAATTTATTATACATATACTTATAAGAAACATTTACGCAATTAGTCTGCTCAAATGTTATATATTATTAGCATGTATAATGCGTCCATTTAGATTTATTTTTTACATTTATTCTATTATCATATATATAAAATAGCATTTGAATGATATAAATTAATATAAATACACATTCATATATATGTTTTTAAATGTTCATATTATACTTTATACATATTTAAATTTATGTATATCACCGCAGATATACGGGTTATATTTTATAAGTGCTTATTATCTATTTTATTTTACATTCTAATGTAATAAATTTTATACATTTATTTATATATGCATAAGAGATAATATTTAAATTATAAGTTAAAAAATTATAAGTTAGAAAATTTCGATTTTTTTTTTCAATTTGAACGTAAGATAGGCTTATTAGAAAATTATGTTCTTATATAATTTTTTGGAAGAAAATTCACTGTCATTTTCTATATTCATATTTATGAGGGATTTGAACAAATAAATAACCAGCATTGAAAGGTGTTTTTTTTTATGCGATCGAAATAAGAATATAAAATACCTTTTGATATACGCGGGTTTTAGAAGAAAATCAAATCGCATAGACCTTTCATCAGTTTTTGAAAGACCATACACAAAATGAACGTAATCGTCTCCTTATATAAATTTGAATTTTCCTCTTTCATATGACTTTTCCGAGAAATTTTCACCAGATATAAAATCAAAGGTGATTTGGTGAACATAATCGCAATATCGAACAATATGGGCACGAATACCACACCACACGATATAGAAAGGTGATTTCTTTTCACTATATATAAAACAATAAAATGTATAAACATCTGTTGGAAGAAACTCATTTACATAGAAGAAAAATGCCATTCATTTTCTATAGATTTTATAGATTTTCTCTATAGATTTTCCGCATGAAAAACACATAAAAAATTGATTAATAAATAATAATATTTTTATTGCTTTTTTTAAGTCAATAACATATTTTATTATTTTTTTGTTTTAAAGCTTTAATTCCCATAAATACATATGGATTTTTCGTGAAAAAAAAATTTCTATATTCAGTTCAATTTTCCTATATAAAGAAAAAAAGCGTAAATATAATATACTATATATATATATATATATAATATATTAATATATATTAATAAATGCTTACAGATATTCAAAAAAATAAATCAGCCACGATTTATACTTATTGAGTATCTATCGTTTTTATGATAAATAACCAACACAAAAACATATGCTTACTTACCTGTATGTTCACTTACCTGTAATCCATTTATTTACTAAATAAATTTATATATACGTTATTTTTGGTTATAAAATAAATCTCATAAATAATTTATTTTCGCATATATACATATATATATGATTAACTTATCACCATACCTTTATCAGAAGCACTTCCGATTGAAGTCTAAATTCAATTTCCAGGTTATATCAAAAAATATACAATAGAATTTTTACAAATTTTTGCTAACGCTTTTTCTGCATAAACTTTGTGAGATGCGGTTAAGTTAAATTAATTGTAACAAACCATCGACCTTCTACCCTTTTTCTTACAAATTTTTCCCGATATTTTTCAAATTTTTCGCGATTTTTTTCAAATTTTGAATTGGTTTCCTTATATCCAAAAGAAATTTACTTCCCGTACAAATACAAGATATTATGATAGACATATCTCGTTCTGTTTTAAACACATTTGCTTAAAATTTTGTTTATACAAAATTTTGATGAAACTGGAAAAACTCTTGTAAAGAGGATTTTTTTTCTGATTGCCCTCTGGTCCTTACAATAAGTGATTATCTTTCTATAAGTGTTTTTTTTATAATATATTGTATATTAATCAAACACAAAGGCATTAATTAAAATCACCAAATTGCAAACTTATACGTTCTTTATGTATATGTATGTATAATAAATGCATGAATATTATAATTTTTTAAAATGATATCGCAAACGATTGAATATATATATATATGAATGCAATATGATTTACGTTGATTGACCTTATTGCAATTTCTTTGTTATATATATATATTGCAATCATATACGAAATTATTTATATGATATTATTTACAAAAACAATTACAATATACACGTCAAGATTATCATATTTATTACACAAAATATCTATTTATTATATATATATATATGATTTGTTTTTGACATTCCAATCAATATATATATATATATATATATATATATTCAATTTCCAATACCATATATATATATATAAATGTTTATATATATATATATAAGTAAGTATAGACGATTTTTATCAGTTTAATTATTTTTCAAGTAAACAAATTAAAAATAATTATTAAAAGACACACACACACACGCACAAAATATTTATTGATTAATTTTTGTATTATTAATACTAACTATAGCGGAAAATTCAATTGAATGTATGAGAAAAAAAAGGAAATGCATAATTAAATTAAAAATTTAAATATCATATGTTGTTAAAATCATTCACTATGTATATATATGTTGGATTCATTTATCCGCATATATCGTTTCAGTTCAGATCTACTTATTAATATATGTAGTCTAACTATATCAAATTATAATCATATGTTATACAGCTATAAATACTATAATATAATACTATTTAGTAATGACTTTACTTTTTTTCCACTCTGTATATATTAACCACAAAAAATAGTATAAAAGAAAATATATATATATATAATATATACGGGATAGGATAATTTTATGTAAATATTCGTTTAAAATATACTATACACATCTATATTGTATATATACAGTCTAAAAAAAAAAAGAATAAAATCATCAATTCACTAAAAATTCATAATATAAAATAAAATAAAAAATGAATATTCATTTATATAATTTATAAAATATAAATTATTTTATATTTAATTATTTTGATTAAATTAATCAATATGATAAAATAAACAATATATTATATACGTGTAATATACACATAAGATAAAGTTTTTTAGTTTTTTTTTAATTTGAAACACAAAAAAAAAATTTTTTGTTCAGTCAAACCAAACCAAAAACAAAGGAAAACAAACACAACTCCATATCCATAAAACTTAAAAAAAAAAAATTCTATAAAGTGAGTATACTTAAAAAAGAATTAGTATAGTGTAATTTAGTGTATTTATGGGGACCGTGTGTTTAATAAAAAACTAAATCTATATAATAAAATTATTATTGCATTTATTGTGAGGAAAATTTAAAAAAAATAAATATGTGTTTTTATAATTTATCTAATTGGCGTGAATCAAAGGATATTAAGTGTATTTTAAATGGTTTATATTTTGTACTTCAAATTGTGCTATTTTGTAAGTTATTCAATTATATTATTTTTATTATTAGTATAATTCAAAACCAAAAAAAAAAAAAAGATTCATCTAATTAAATTAAGGTACTTAATGTCATATTTACTATAATATTTAAAATTCAAATGAGATATTTTTATATTGGATGATTGAAAATGAAAATGAGATTTAATATGAGTTTTCTTAATTATATATATTAAAATAAAGATTGATTAATATTTTTTTCTTTTTCCTTGAAATAAATATAAAAATGTTGTGTTAATATAATTATAATTATTGTAAATTATATAAGGGTGAATATTTTATTAACATTTTTCTGTAATTATCATAACATTTTAGAATCTATATATTGGTATGGTAGAAATTAGTTAATATTTTAATTAAATAACAATTCATTCAATTTTTATATGTAAAATAAAATTTAAATCCGACGGAAAACGTAAATGAAAATCATTCCAGCTGTGTATAAAAAATGTGTATATATGCAAAAACTTAAATATTATTAAAAAAGATATAGTGATTTTATGCTTATCCAATTATAAGGTGATATTTGACAGGATATCATTTTTAATATATTGTTATGATTTGATAATTTTTAATGTAATTCTTTTCAACATCAACAATTATGGGAAAACCTCAATATTTGAAAATAAGCATTGATTATATACATGAATATAGTCAAATAATGTATATATCATATCCAATTAATGGTTCAGTATATATATTATCATATCTGTGTCTATCACCGACGAAACACGAAGAAAATTTCTGATGATGGTAAAAATTAATTGGAAAAAATTATGAAGCTTTTATTTTTATATACACATAAAGCGGACTGTCTTTCATATATCTTTAATTTGAAATAATACCAAACCAAACGGTTTTTTTAATTTAATTGCTTATTTCATCAATGCGATTTGGATAATGTTGGCTGTTTAATTCCTTTTAATGTTTTGTTCTGTGAGTTTAAAATATTCAAAATTCAACACTTTTTTTTATTTGTGGTGATAAAAATGAATGGAAACTTTTCTTCATCACAGTAAATAATTTGATTTCATGAAATAATAATGTTACAAATTAATGTTTTCATCAGTACGTTTACGGTTTTCGGCAGAATTTTGGTTGATTCTTTCCATTACAAACTCACCAGAGAATGTTTCTGAATTGACATAATAAACTCCATAAAAGCATCCTTGCGATTTTCTAACAATGTTATGAAAACGTCGGGATAGATGGGGGCGTCTTTATTGACGTGATAATTTCACACATTGTACGGTTGCATTTCTGTTTAATGCAAGCTGCCAACATCGAAAACAGGAATCACCTAAAGGTACAAAGGAGTTTCAAAATGCGACTCAAATCATTTTCTTATTTGGTCTAAAAGTGATGTAATAATATGCGACTTTTATGATCACCGAGCGATATCATTGGGGACGAGTGGGTATTTGATTACCCTCTTTGTATACAAAATGTCCGCTATAATATCTATAAAAAAGATTCTTATGTTCACATTTACCGGATGTATTGGAATGTGGTATGTGATTGCGTGGTATGTAAGTGATGTTTATACATTTTATATATATATCAATTGAATTTCCCAATCATCATTTATATATATACGGGAATCTTTATGATAAATTTAATTTAAATAATTTAACTATAAAAGTCAGCTGTTTATAAAATCTTATATACATATATAATAATAAAATTTAAAACTGTTCCATTTACATTAAATATTTCTGAGTTAAAAATTTAAATATATCATTTACGCATAAAAGAAATAAAAAAAAGTATTAATTATTTAAATGATGGATAAGGTAATTGAAACTGCAAACGCATTTTTTATTATTTATATATATATATTTGTGTCATATTCAAAAAGTGTATATATAACACATATGTATGTGGTCAATGCCAAACAAATAAATTCACATGTATATTATTGAATAAAATATATGAAAATATGCAAATATACAAGGATAGTTTATACGTATATATAATAAATCTACACAATATATAATGCGTACATATACACATAATTTCTTATTCAAAATATAATTAAGCACCATATTATTATTATTATTACGTTAATATTTACAATGTACTTCAACAATTATTATTATTATTATTACTAAATACAAAAAAAAATAAAATAAATAAATATTTAACTATAAATATCATACGATTTTTTGTATATAAAAAAAAATATATCGAATGATCTCTGTATGATTCGATCAATGAAATGAATTAATTATAAAAGCTTCTTCCATTCAAAATATACAAAACTAACTAAAAAAAAAAAATTACTACACACCAAACCAAATTGACTTTATAATAACTAACCGATTGTGAATATAGGTATATACTATATATATATAAATAAAGTTTTTGTACCGTGTTGATGATGTGAAGATATATGTTATACATACACCATTTACACGTTCAATAACTCTATATATATATGATATTCACCATATGATTACTGATTGCTAAAGTTTATTTTATATGATGTCATTATATATACATATATAATATATATTTAATTTTTGCTAATCATCCAATCATTTTACTCTTTAAAATCATTTCAAAATAAATACATATAAAATATTCGCTATAAACATATGATCTGAAACAACGAGAGTTTTATAATGATTTTATATTTTCATATACAAAATAAAATCTAGATATGCATTTAATCAGTATTCATTAAGCGTCGGTGTATTCAATTCAATTCAATTCTGAATATGTATGCAGATTCAATTTATACTTAAATTGAATATATTCGCATATATGTATAATAAAAGAAATTTTTTTTATCGTTTATGTTGATAGGAAAAATTTATACTGACCTTGTTAGATATAAATATATATATAATAATAAATTGTATGATTGTATTTTATTTATATATTAATATAAAATGTGGTACGATACATCATACGACTTTATAGTAACTTTTTTTATTAAAATATATATACACTCGCACAGAATATACTGTGTAGTATGTACTGACACACAAATATAAATAATAATAAATATACAATTTTTCTGATAATAAAAATATTAAATAATTATTTTTGGTGTTTAAAAGTTTCATTCGTTTGCGATATATTTTACAGAGACTCTATAAAATGCGTTAATTGTTAATTTTTATAAATACAAAATTTATTATCTTTTGTTAATCTACGTGTAACATACATTTTTTCGATTAATAAACCCATGATGCCCATGAATCCATGATATTTTTAACCCACGATGCGATTTCAAAATTTTCTTCTATGAAAGATCAGAAATTGATTGATTTTGAACAAATAATGCAAAAAAAATGGTGATAATTGAAGAAAAACTATGGCTGAAATTCGAAAAAATTCAAAATTAGGAGAAAATTGAACTTTCGGGAAAATGAATTTCTTTTTGTTATTTTTAAACTATTACCTTTGAGAATATCCTATCGTCCTTCGAGAAATTTTCTCACTGCCCGCAACTTCCATAAGATTTATATGAATATGAGATCATCATGGAAAAGGCAATACATTTTGAATTAAAATTGTAATTTTTATTATGTTTTTTAAATTATTTTATTAACAATTTTTTTTAATACTGTTTTTTTTTTTTTTTTTATTTTCTTCCATCATCGCATATCTATATATATTTATTTTATATACAATATACACATTTGTATTTGTAAATATACCATAAATATATAAAGTTTTTTTATTTTTATTTTTGTATTTTCGCAATCATCAGCAAGTAGTAATTCCGTAAAAAAAAAAAATTAATAATAAATGATATAATATATGAATATATATTTCTGCTAAAAATGTGTTTTACAATACACACCATTTGAATTTGAATTTGAATTATTAAAAGTAGTGTCATTTTATTCATCGTTCAGTAAAATTGCTTGTGTTAAAAATTTTTTGTGGGATAAAATGAATCGGTGTTTTGTGGTATTTTTAATTTTTAAATATTCACATTATTTATAATAATCAATATTTTAATTAATGTTAATATTTGTAGTTAATTTTGTTTTCTTTTTTTTATTCTTGTATATTATACATATTGCGATTGTGAAAGTTAATTATAAATTATTTTTTTCGTTTGTTATTTATATAATAAACATATATATAGAGAACTATTACTATATATATATATATAAATATTAAGTAATTTTTTTTAAACACGTTAATTAAATAGTTTTTTGATTATTTTTAACACTTATATAAAAAATATCTTAAAACATGTTAGGTATTTTTACTATATATAGACTTTTATATAGTGAATATATACTTTTATAAGAAAAAAAAAAAACCTTTTTTCTATGTCGTCAGTTTTATAGTAGGTACTTTAAAACGTGCGGTTATTATAAAATAAATTTTAATTATTATATTTACTTTACTTATAATTATACACAATAACTGTGTGATGACGATGACTGATCATATCTTTTATGCTATGCATCAAATGTATATGATAAATTTTTTGTCATAACTAACTAAATATATATATAGTTGTTAAAAAATTGTTTTATATTTTTTTTTTTTTCGTTTTGTTTATATCATATGGTATATGGTGTGTATTATTTAAACGTGTGTATATTGTTTACATTTACTGATAGAGCAATATGTATAATTTATTATATTTATAAATATTTGTGTATTTTTTTTTTAGTTTATGTGTTTTTGTTATCGGATCTTTTTATATTATTGATAATTATTTTGTATATTTCAACAAAAAAGTTAATAAATACGTCGTTTTTAACTTTGATATAATAATACGCGCGATGTTGGGGAAACAAATAAATAAAAATTATCGGTTTATTTTCACACTTACATTTTTCAATGTCATAAAATGTTGTTTTAGTTTTATGAATACCTGCGTTTTTTTTGTTATTAATCTAATATTAATAATAATCACACGTTGTTGAAAGTTTAATGTTAAAATTTAACCGAAGGATGAATTTCCACAACAAAAATAATTCTCGGGACAACATATATTTTCTCCAACAGTTTGCGAAAATTAAAAATTTTTAAATTATGAATTGTATAGTTGTTATTTGATGAACCTTTATTTATTTATTTACTATATATTGATAACGTTCAAATAAACTTTTTTTTATTATTAATATGGGTGTATAGTAGACGATCGATAATATAATAAAAAGAAATATAATGTAATTTATCAATAATACTATTGTATTTTAAACCCGATAACCGCGGAGCTTTTTATAAATACGATTTTGAATAAGAAAAATTATATATCTGCAGTGTTTATATAAATCATGATGAAATTATCATTATTTTTAAATGAAGCATTTTCAATAATTAAATATTCGAATTGACATGATACTGAAATTTCGAGACTGTTCATTAATTTTGAGATAATCAGCTGATGATGTTTCATTTAATATATAAGTCAATATATGATTGATAATAAGGTATTATAGATACAAATCAAGTTATATATCAATCGCGACAATCACCAAACCACAAGTAGATTTTGATAATATAGAAATAATTATTGTTTAGAGTGGACCGGGTTGACTAATATATGTATGAAATTAGTGCTAGATATGAAATGTATTTAATATATTATCAATTTTCTATATGTGATCGATTTGTATAAAGGCCGACGGGTTCATTTAATGCGAATTATGGATTCGCTTTTATTTATGGTTAACAATTAGTTTACAACATATTTTCCTTTACGATAATGTTCTTCTTTTTTGTTTTGTTCTTCAAAGAAATGAATAAAATAATATATAGATATAAAGGTATTTTATATTATTTTAAAAATTCCCATACAATAATAATAATATATTCAATATAAAATATGTAATGCATTTATATAAAGTTATGTCTTCTGTCTATGCCATCGCGTATAATAAAAAAAAATATGTAGATAACAGAATAGATAAAATAATAGGACAGAACAAAGAATTAAAATTAATATAACTCGGAATTCTATAATTTAATAAAAAAAATAAAAAAATCGTTTTATTTATTCAATAAACATTTTCATATAAAATAATCTATAATAAAAATGACAATATAATAATAAATCTATTTTTAATAATATATATACACTTTTAAATAGAGAATTAAAATAATTTAAATCCATTTTATAAATAATAATTAAGATTATTATACACTTTGAATATAAATTTATTTTATTTTAATTTTCAAAATCCAATTTAAATCAATTATTAATAAAATATTCAATATATTAGAGTGAACTAATCAAAGTTGGATTTAAAGAAGTTAAAACATTATATTTATTGAAATGAAAATATTTTATCATTTATTATATTAATTATTATTTTAATTATAAAAATTATAATATAGCCATGCAAGAGCACATAGACGAAAGAAAAACACATATAATAAAGTTTTAATTCATAATTTGTTTAACCTTTTTTTTTTGTCCTCTTATAATATGTCGACAGACTATATTTGAAAATAGAAAATAAATATATATATTGTGATTAAAGTTTATTATAATAATAATAATAATTAAGTGTAAATATGTATTTAAAATAATTATAATAATTGTGATATTATATAATTATTTGTAAATGAATTTTTAATCTATATATACATATACAAAAGGTGATAGTAAAAACACGCACGCACACACCCTCAAAAAAAAAAAAATGTTATTAAATAAATCCATTCAAATGGAGTTTATTTTCGATCGTTCACAATATGAAAAATTTTTAAATTATGCTGAAAATTTTCGAATTCATAGAATCGAAAGAAAAATGCTAATAAGTAAGTATATAAGAAATAATTGAAAATTATTATACTATCATATATTTTATATTACATTTAACGGTATATAGATTGATCCTTAAATTTTGCGACTAATCTTTACGAGAAATTTGAAAGAACAATTAGAAATTGTTAGGAAACTAGCCTGCTAGAGTCGTTCTATGATTAAATCAATCAATAAGAATTTAAATTCAAACATTTACCGATCAATCATTTGTTATTTAGCTCCTTCATCGGCATTATATACATCTTTACTATATGTATATAATTTATATTAAGCTTTGATCCTTTGATCATCTCGTTGAGAATCTCCATTATTTCCACTTAAAAAAGGTTGTCAAATTGATTGATATGACTAAATTTTTACCTCACCTCTAAATCTACGTTTTTTTACATCCCTTTAAAATCTAGGCTTTTTTAGTTCTTAGTTTAAGACATTGTATATTATATTTAAAAAAATTAATTTAAAAAAACATTTCTACCTGCATTTTTAGTGACATTTTACAACCTTCTTCTTCTTCTTCGTGGTTCTACCATTATATAAAAAAAATTCTAACGTATTTATAATAATATATACTAATATAAAAGAATAATATTTACATTATTATTGAACAGAGTGAGTTCTCAAAAAATAAAGAAATAAATAAATAAATAAATAAATCAATTTATATGAAATTTCCAATGACGCACGCATTTTACTGTGTACAAACACATTTTATTATTTACAAAAAAAAAAAAATTAAATTTATTTGATCTTCCTTTTGCATATTGCGAATTGTTTTTACATTTGCAAAATATGAAGCGATTTCCATAAAAAAAACGCAAACCTCTTAATCATTATAAAGATTTAGACATAAACAATTTTGATCATTTGGTAATTTTAAAGTAAGTTTAGTTTTTTTTTTTTTTTGTATATAAAGTACTTGATAGGTGATGATTCAAATTAGTTTTATTCTAAAAACCCAGGAAAAATCTCAGTGGTGTATAGTTTATAAAAATGTCAAACTTAGAATCTGAATTTTAACACAGAGTTTGATATTTTCCCATGCGGTTGGTCGTCGTACGGCTCATTATTATCGGCACTGTAAAAGTAACAAATTAGGAAATATACAAACAGAACTGGCTGTTGTCGTACGCTAAAACCAATCGTCCGTGGTAAACGAAATTTAAATAGATTTCTAATAATGAATTTGACAAAAAGTATTCCATTGATATAAAATTTTATTATTCTATATAAGCATCGTATATATACAAAACAAATTTACACAATTTGTTTTATTCAAAAATATGTCTATTCATTAAAAAAAACTGTTTTGTTTGATTTTTGCGGTTTGTTAATAATATATATATAATAATATACCTTGAAATTAACAATAATATAGTATTGCATCACGAAAATGATTTAAGATAATAGAAATCTTCTGATCTATCTCGATTTTAAGCTTTATTGTTAATAAAAACCGCATAAGTTTATGAAAACAAACTAAAAGGAATACACAATTTCAGGGGAATATAAACCTTTTATATATGTTTAGGATTTTTTATTGTTTACAACCAAAAATCGGAATAAACGGAATAATATAAATAAGTATATATAATAATCAAAAAGAAATTTGTTTAATTGAAATTTACCAATTATATATTTGGATACGGAACAGGAATTGCGTTTAACCATAAAACAAAACTTTGTTTAACAATTTTAAATATTATCATATTATATAAATGAAATTTTTTTTTAAATATTTTTAATATACATAATTGTACATATTTTAACTTTTGCTTTTTTAAACAAAGGTCATCTTATATATATACATTTATATTGTATGTATAATTGAAATTGTTTGATTTTCCTTTTTTTTCAGTCAGTTCAGTTCAGTTCAGTAATTTTAATATAATTCAGTTTCAATTTTATTTATTTAAATATTGAAAATTTACATTTCAAATGATTTTAGAAGAATTATTTTGTATGTAAATTTTAAAAATATATATATTCGATAAAATTTTGAATGAAATACGCACGGCAGCAATGCGCATTATAATTAAATCACGTTTTTTTTGATGTATATGGAAAATTTGTTGTACTGATAAAAAAAACAATAATGTACTTAATAATGCATTTTGTTTATCGATTAAAACTTTCTATATATATTAATGAATATATAAAACATTATTAATTATAAATTTTACCTTTACCTATAGTTACGTGTTAAAAAAAGGGAGTAGGTTTACGTTTCCCATTTTTATGGTCGTTAATGAAATATATAAATAAATATATAGAAAACTTTGTTTTGTACTTTGAATTCGCAAAAATTTTACATATATGCAAATTATAAATTTTATACAATGAATTGGTAATATCTGAAGAAAAAAACCAAAAAAAAATCTAATTGAATTATTTATTTTATTAAATTATATATACAAAAAAAAAAAACTTTATTTTTTTTACCACATACCACATCATCATCATATAATGAATAAAATTTGTTGATTTTATATGCGATGACGAAATTCAATTGCCATATATATAATTATATATTTGCTTAATTAAAGTGTATTTACTTTTTAACTTATTTTGTATAATTTCATAATATATTAAATGATTTTTTTTTTATATGTTAGGTTTTTTTTTGTCCCCCGATAGATACTCAAATTGCGCATATATTAAAAAAAATTAAATTAAATAAGATTTTTTTTTTAAGTAAGATGTCAAAGATCGTTATTAGTTAATATAATATAAAAAAAAAACATTCTTTTGCCATTAAAAAAAATGTATATGCCAAAATTGGTATATTTTTATAATTGATATGTCGTTTGATAATTCACATTTAATTTGTAATTTATTTATATATAAAAAATGATATTTAATTTAATTTTAAATGACATCTGTATTTTTCAAGAGTATTAAATTTATAAATTTGTTTTTGGTCTTAAAAACCTTATATTTTGTTTACAAAAATAAAAATCAGATATAAGAATATATATATGTATGTTTATAGTTACCCAAATTTAGAAAATTTTTATTATCTTTTAAACACATTATTGAATTTTAACACTATATCCATATGTATAATAAAAGGTACACGTTTTTTTAACAGATCATTTTATTATGTACAATAATTCATCATTAAAAATAAAACAATATATAGATAGACAGATGTTTTTCTATATTATATAAATTTTATGTTTAATAATAAAATTGCATGTGTTTAGATTTTTTTATTATCTATAATTTATTGATTTTGAAACGCATTGAAACCATCATAACCATATGGAATCGATATCTATGCTTTCAATCTTATATCAATAAAAAAAAAAATTTGATGTTCATTAAATTTTATAAATAATGTTTAAATAAAGATTTTATTTGAATTTATTATCAATTGTCAGCGTGAATACATTAAAAAAAACAAAAAATTTAAATATACACTAAATATTTATTTAATCCATTTTTTTTTTTTTTTAAATCATTTTCAGTTGGAGCATGGCTAATATTAATTGAATTAGGAATAATACCACATTTTAAACGTGGTTTTTATTGTGATGATCGATCGATAGCAAATAAATCAAATGGTGATACAATTTCAGCATCATTAATAATAAGCAGTATTTCATATCCATTATTTATTATGTGGTTAGTTGAAGCAATTCTGTATAAACCACGTACATTAAAATCGACAAGACTGAAACAATCGTTTGGTAGTGCATTTTATTGGTATAAAGAATTTCTAATCGGAATGATTGCAAAATTATTTATTGTTGAAGCAATGAAGGTTTGTATTTTATTTTTTGATTTTAATTTAATTTAATTTATGTATGTGATTAAATTTTTATTATAATATGGAAATTGTAATTTTATTTGTTATATAATTAGATTACTATTGGTGAATTACGACCTCATTTTTTGGATACATGTCGACCAGATGCAGCTATAAATTGTACTGGAAGGTAAACAATTGAGATTTTTTTTTATTATTATAATTATTGCAATTCTCTTTCCTTTTGTTTTTGGATTATTGATTATTCAATCCTTTACAATTTTTTTTATTCAACTTTCAATTTGGTAATGATTGAAAATTCTTATTATTTTATAAAAATGGCATGAAAACATGAAACATTTTTTCTGTTTTTCTTTTCATTTCTGATGTTAATTTCACCTGTTTATATATTTTTCCAATGCGGCTTGATCGTCTTATGATTAACTAACAAAATCGTAAAAACAGTACAAATTTTTTTACCAGAAGATTGTTTCTAGGAAAGTTTTTCTATAACCAATCGTTGTCTGTAAAGATCGTTTAATGATTAAATGAACGTCTACATTTCACTGTTTGTCATAGGAAATTTATTATATATATATAAGTTATTAATTTAAAAATAAAATCCATTAAAATCCTTTAAAATATCACTAAAATTAATCGTAATATTTTCTTTACGCATATAGTGAATACATTTCAGATTATGTTTGTACAAATACAATTGATAGTTCAATGTACGTACGAGATGTATCAAAATCATTTCCATCTGGACATTCATCAATAGCATTATTTGATGCTATATTTTTAATATGGTAAGAAATATTACAAAAAATGTTTTTAATTTTATTCATTTATTTAAATCTGTAGCCATAATTTTAAATGTTTTATTTCTTAAATGTTTTTTATATGAATAGGTACTTACAGACTACAGTTCCAAAAATTTACAGTAAACTATTAATACCGATTATACAAAGTTTAATATTTGTATGGGCCATTTATGTATCATTATCACGTATTACGGATAATCGTCATCATTGGTGGGATGTTTTAGTTGGTGCTAAAATGGGTGTTGTATTTGCCGTCTTAACCGTAAGTTCTTATATAATTAAATGTGTACTTTATAATAGAATTATTATTAATATATGAAAATTTAATTAAATAATTAATTTTTTCCCTCGCCATCCATCCGTTTATTGCGTTTCAGTGTGTCTTTTTGTGTAAAAATTTTAAACGAAGACGTAATACAGCAGATCCAATTATTGAAAATGGTAATGGAACTGATCGTAATCATACAAGTGTAAGACGTTTATTGTCGGATACAAGTTGCAAGGATGATGTTACAACAATGCATAATGTGATTATGCCATAGAAAATTAATTTAATTTTCCTATATATGCAGCACATTATTTCATGTCATTTGTTCCGATTTTTTTTTTTAAATCTATTTATATATAGAGATATATATAGAGAGAGAGAGAGAGAGAGAGCAGAACATATAAATTGGAAAATTTTATGTAATTTAAAATAATTACATACGTTTTTTTTTTTTCAATAAACATAATATTGTGTAACAGGTTATTTATTAATTTTTAAATATATTATTAAGTTTAAACAATTAAAAAAAAAAAATTAATTAAACAAGTGATATTAGTAAATATATTTATAGACTCTATATTTATAAATAATATTAATAATTGAAAAAAAAAGATAAAATTATAATTGTCTGTTTGCGGTATTTGTTTTCCTCCTACGATAAGGGAGAAAAAAAAATTTAAGACAATAATTTTATTTATTTATTTATGTTTTTTTTTTTTTTTAATTCAATATATATATATAAAAAAAATTTTTGAATTTATCATTTAAATTCATTTTTATATTGAATTTTATTTTCTATTTAAAAATTTTCGTCAATTTATTCCAATAAATTATCTGTATTAAATTATTAAACATTTTGTTTTTTAATTGGCCATTATAAAATGTAATTTTTTAGGCAGCTACAAAATACAAAATATTACATATCCAAATTTATTTTAAATTTTTTTTAATGCTCATTTTTCGTTTATATATATACAAAAAATATGTTGTATTTATCTATTTTGTTGTTGTCGTATTAAAATTATTAAAATAATCCTTAATTATATACTTAGTTTAAAATTTAAAATACATTTAAGTGTATTTAAAAAAAAAATAAATAATATAATTTTAATTAATTTTAATTACGCAACAAAACAAAACTTTTGAGATATCACTATAATATATACTATAATATAAAATTATATACTATACTATAATATAAAATTAGAAATGAAAACTGAAAATTGATTTCTTTAGGTTTTTAGTTTCTTTTTAAATAATATATTTAATTTATTTTATTAAAATAAAAATTAATTTTTATTAATGAATTTATTGTAAATTTATTAATAAATTTATATAGGGTAAGAACACATAAAACACACACAAAAAAAAAATACTCAATCAAAAAAATATGTATCAAAATTTTTTTTTTTTTTTTTATATATATATATTCGTAAAATGTGTTTTCTTTTTTTTTTTGGTTAAATAAAATTGAAAAATTGTATTATTTATTAAATAATATAAATTTTAGGATATAAAAATTTATATATAAAAATTAGATTATACAAAAATAAGAAAATTGAAAGAAAAAAAAATGACTTTTAGATTATTAGACTTTTAGAATATGATATATTTAATGAAAATAATTCGGTTGAAGGATAAATGATAATAATTTTTTTTTTAGTTTAAATATTATATATAAGAATAATAAAAGTATTATTTATTTTATAAATATTAAGGAATTTTTTATTAAAACCGCGCGCGTGTATTATTAATTAAAATATTTTAATTTTTAAAACTTTCTGCAAAAAACATAATGTATTGTATTTAGCTATAAATAAATATAATAAAAAACATTCCTTTATATATGAACTTGCCATGATTATTATTGTTATTTGAATGTTAAAATATGTTAAAATATCATAAAAATTTTTCCGCATTGTAATTTATTTATTTGAATATTTTTGGATTAAGTTTTATTCCATTCTGTTTTATTTTGATGACTTCAAGAATTTGATGAGTAGGTAAAAATCCTTTTTGATAGTACTATATATAATAAATGTATTAAAGCTTTCAGGATCTTTACGATTTAATTTTGCATTTAAACAATTCCAATTCCATTGTCAATTTGTTTTTAAATTGATTTTCAAAACTATTCTTTAAGTATACAAAAAAATGGTAAAATAATCATTTATTTTTGATTAATCAGATTTTATTCATAAATAATTTTTAAATCAATGCAATATTTTAACTATATGATTTGTTTAACACAAATATAACAATAATAATTTAATTAACAATTGAAATTATATTATATTAAAATATAATGATTTAATGAAAACATTGCAGTATTTTAATTTTATTTATAATTAATTTTAATAAAAACAAAATTGCGAAGGGAAAAAAAATGATTAACATCACTGAATGAAGTGAATTAAATTAAACAATAATTATAAAAGAAGAAAATAACTAAAATAAAAACACATTTGAAAAAAAAACAGTACCTCTATAATTATAAAATTAATTTTATGTTTGTTGTGAGTGTTAATTTTTTTTTTTTTTAATTAATTTAATAATAAAAGTTTTATTTTATAATTAATTTTTTTTTTTTGATTATTAGATTTAAATTTAGTTTTTATTTTATTATAGATTAAATAAGAAAAAAAAACCGGTGTTTTTGTATTTATATATAGATAATAATAATAAATGAAGAAAAGAAATAAAATTATGTAGAAATAAAATGTTTTTATTTTTTTTTTTTGATATAATTAATAATAAAATTGGAATATTAAATAGATGTGTAATTGTCGGAACACTCCTAAATTATATCAAGTACTTTAAAAGTCTAGAAAAATCCCGGTTAGATGTGGTCAGATTTTTGCTGAGTCATTCTCGAGTTAGATATTCTACAACTGTATAATGTTAATAAACTTAAAAAAGGACAACCACAAACGTTTATCATTGGACCATTTTTAATGTAAAGAAGAACGCTGAATGTAAGTTCAACCGTCGTTAAAACGGTCGTTAAATTTCATGGATTTTAAATTGTGAATCATTTGGATATAATTCAATTTTTTCCATATAGAAATAGAATTTGGTAAATTTTTGCATTTGTGAGATTTTTAACGTCTTCACTTTAAATTAAACAAATATTTTATAATAAAAATTTCATCTTAAAAATTATCTTTAAATGTTGATTATAATATGTCATTAATTAACTATATGTAATTGACATTCTATCCTATATCCTATATAATATAACGACAAAGCAAATTTTATAAACCTATGTATATCTAAAAACAATACAATAAAAATATTTATAAATAAATCTTATGACAATTTTTATTTTCTTATCAAATCATATCATTTATGGCAGTATAATAGAAGATATTCTCTCTATATATTGACTATTAATAATTAAGATAATACAAAATTAAAGTCTGTATAACAATTAAATAAAACAAATCCCAAATATAATATGTATAAAGTTAATGATAAATATTTTACACATTAGAAGTTTATTTTTTTTTTATTATTTGTAATTTAATTGATAAAATATACATATACAAATATGGAATGGACTGTTCATATTTACACTTTGAGATATAAAATAATATAATTCCAAAACCAATTATATATAAATAAATATAATTTTACTACAACAAATATAATAAGTTTTAAATATATATATACGTTTTAAGTACTTGTAAACGGTAATTATATATATTATATATGTATGTGTGTAACTTATCAGTTTAGTTTTGGAAAATTGAAAAAGGTTTTCAATTGAATTTTTTTTTTAATTTTCTCACATTTCCTTTGTATATTTATGGATTTTTCCAATATATTCTGTGGTTTCTTAAATATCTCCTAAAAGAATTTTAAAGGGTTATTGAAATTTTGATATTGAAATGTGAGTATTACATTCCGGGAAAATTATTTTTCTGATTTTATCAATTTCATCGCACTCAAAATACATTGTAATAAATACAAAATACAAAATAGATTGAAGGGGCTAAAAGGCAATAAATAAGGCAATAAATATATTTAATTTGATAAAAAAAAAAAAGGGAAACAAAAAAGTTAAGTGTCGCAGAGATTTTTTCTGATTCCATAGCTTCCGGCTGGACAAATACGTCCTTTCTGTTCTAGAGTTTTTATGTTTTAATAATAAATAGATATATTTTTAGAATTAAAATCAATCCCATTTATATTCATATATGTATGTATTGGTACTGCGGGGAGCGATATGTCGACATATTATTTTTAATTATTTCCCTCTGCGTCTAAAATAATACATATAGTTAATATACAATAAACAATTTTCCTATACATCGATTTGAAAATCATAATCGCATCGCATGTAATATTTATAATACAAAAAAAAAAAATAAACAAATGAATATATTTTTCTATATATGTGATTGTATAATTATTATTATTATTATCATAAAAATATATAAGTTTATTAATGAAACAGTTTTATACATTAATATTATTATAGTCTCTATTTTTACTGTTTTTTATATTTTGTTGTGTATACATTTTCAGTATAAAATAATCATTACAGTTGTTAACAATAATAATCGCGGTTAATATAGTGCATTAATTATATATTATTTTTTGATACATTAATATAAATTATTATTATCTCTTTTTTTAGATAAAAATAAAATGTTTTGTTATTTATCTATACACTTATTAATGATTTAATAATTTGTTATCAAAATTCACACTTCAAAATTGTCAAACAAAATTATATAGTTTTTTTTTTAATCATAAATAGTTATTATTAAGTTTAAGATTATAGAATCAAAAACAAAAATCGTGTATAGTGACAAATAAAACAGAATATATATAGTACAGTTTTTCATGTAAAAATATATATACGACTATTTAGAGATTGTTTATATTAAAAAAAAAAAAAAAGAAAAAGATTTTCTTTTAATGGAAAATGTGAACTGATTTTTTTTTGTGACTTCATAAATTAAATATATATACATTGCAGATGAATAATTTTTTGTTTAGTGAAAAAAAATATTATTAAAAACAAAATTTTTTTTGTATTTGTTTATTTTTGATTCATTTATTTATTATAGCGGCATTAATAAAGTAAGTTTTGTTTAATTTATAATTTGTTTGTTGGAAAATATATATATAAAGGATATATGTTGAGAAAATGAAAATTTAACTTAAAATAGAAATTAATTCAAATTTAAATGTTTTGATGTTATTATATAGACATAACTTCCATATGAGTTTTCAAATTGTGATTTTTTTTTTTGTAAATATATAAAACAAATTACATATTGCTTTTTGCAATTTAAGTGTAAATTGAACTTTTATTTTTTGTATACTGCACATTTTTTGTTGATCCTCATTATTTTGAGCTATATGATACTACAATTAATTAAGAAATGATCTATAAACAATTAAACAATTTACAATGTACTTTGCTTGTATATACAATTTTTTTTTCCAAATTAAATTGTTTTAATTCATCTTTAAATCATTTGTTTGTTATTATATATAAATTAAAAACGATTATATAAGTCATATGTACTTTTTATTTGATCACAATGAATTTTTATAAATAATATAATTATTATTATGCGTTTTCCGTGATATAATTTTTAATATAATAATAATAATAATAATAATAATAATAATAAATATTTAATTTTATATAAAAATATGCGCGACGATTTAAAATATTATTTATATATAGACAAAAGATTTTGTAAAACATTCCAACATATTGTCATTTATTATATATGATTTTTCTTTATTCATACAAAATGTATATATTATTATTGTGTTGTTATACAAATAAATAAAAATATTTTAATGTTATTTTGTGTTCTCCATTAATTCTTTTATGAAAAAAAATATACTCTTAATTATTTCTTATTTTATATCTTAAAAAGTCTATGATATTATAATGTATAAAGATTCCAAATAAAATATACATAAATAAAAAAAAACTTGTTTTATTTTTATCAGTTCAGTACCGCATATATATATAATTAATAAATAATAATAGTGTGAGAATATTTAAAATTCATAAAAAGCAACGTTTTTTTTTTTTTATCAATTTTCTTTATGTTTTTCATTTTAAATATATATATATATTGTATTTATTCGCAGCGCCACAAACAGCACACGTTTTATTATTAATTTTTGTTGTATAGTCATCAAAAATTTTATGAAACAATGCATAATAATCTTAAGCAAAAAAAAAGAAATTAATAAAAATATTTTTTAATAAATTAATAATAATATAAATAAAATATAAACAATTTGTATTTATGAAAAAAAAAAAATAAGGTAATTGTCATCAAATTTTGTTTATGTGATACGATAAAAAAAAGGTTTTTATCCAAATGAACCGTGTAAGATACAATTAATTAGGAGCTATCAACGCTACTCTATATAGTTTATTTCTTCAATAGTCAATAATAATATTTACGTTTATTTCGTTCTTTTGTTACTATAAACAATATTTAGATTTCATAATGGTTTTAAATGTTTAACGATCGTAGGGTAGTTTTCTAACAATTTCTAATTTATCTTCCCATAATTTCTCGTAATCTGTAATATAGAAATCTATATTTTGTTTCTTTATATGAGTTAGTTATATTTGTTAGTTATTAACACAATTTTCCATTGATTCTTATACTGAAAATGTAGAAATCTACTTCAAAGGGTAAGATTTTAGACACAAAATTTATGGACCGATCTCGGGTTAAAGAAATTCTTGATGACTAGTAAAAATCCCCGTTTTTTTTTTGTATGAAATCAATTTCAATGAAACGATTTCAGAGTTAATCTATCTAAAAGCATATAAATATATATATTTTGGTAGATTTTATAGAAATTATAGCTGATAAAAGCACGATTTTTTGGGAATTTCAATTCAATGTTTTATAAATTTTTATTAAATTTCTTGATGTATAAAAAAATATACGGCATAAAAATAGTAAAGCTAAAGTATAATTTATAGTTTTTAATACTATATATATAAATTATTATTTATATACCTTCCTTATCTATTATCTCACACAAAGGTTAAAGATTAAGAATGTATGTATAGACTTAATATTTGTATATATATATAATTGATGTAATAATAGAAATGAATTTAAAAAAAAAATATATATATGAAGCAATTTAGTTGCATATATGTCAGAGTACAATCTTATTTGGACCACAAATGAAATTTTCCTAATTATTATATTTACTTGAATTTACTATAAACGATTGTGAACAAAAATGCCTTTAATTGAAATCGCATAAAAAATTCTAAATGTATATATTCTAAAACAATTCTTTATTTTACAATTCATTAAATAATGAAAAAATGAAAAGAGAAAGTAAGTTCCATATAACTTTCTTATTCCATAAGATAATTTATTAACCGTACTCATGACAATTTCTGGCCACTTCTTATGTTTTATTTCCCTCAGATTACGTTTTATTTCCCTCAGATTTGGTCATTCTATCACTAACCGTTTTCAAGATATTCTTGGTGAATACCTCATTTTTTAATTCTAGTAGTTGTTTTTCATAGATTTTTATAACTTCCAATGATCCGATGATTAAATAATAGAATTCTACATACTGATTTTTAAGTATCTGAACGCATTCTGGGACATTTTGTCTCTGGATCTTTAGAAAACATAAGAATTACATTAAAAAATCCTATAAATCGTAAAAAATAAAAAATTCTAAATCCAAACGATTTTTTTCATGAAAAAATTAATAAAATACAAAATTTTTATTATTAACTTATTGCATTTTTTTTACAAGAAAAATAAAATTTTTTCTCATATCTGGATACAGGAAAATGGGATTTCTGAAGCTTTCCATAATTCTATAGTGACTTAAAAGGTTAGTCTGCGTTACAGTTGATGGACAGGTTCAACAGGACGTTTTGGGAAATTTCAAAATATTATCTGATCCAGGCGAGTAATTTTGGTAAAACGTGGAAAATTATCTTTTTTTTCCAGTTTTTCATAACTTTTATTATTCCAAAATATAATTAAGCCTATATTCTTTTAAGCCCGTCTGTTAATTCTGTTCATATATATATATATTAATAAGCAGGTACGGCTCTGTGAAAATTCTATAAATAACAATAATAAAACATTAAAAAAAAATGATCTGAAAAAATATATGGAAAAATTTATACAAAATCAAATATATAAAAATAATAAATCATATTTTATGTGATTTTACTCTTCATAAAAAAAAAACAAAAACAAAACCCCATTTTAATGTCTAAAAATTGAATAATGTCGATTTTTATCAATATTATTTTTGTGTATTTGAATTTGTATTTGTTTTGTAATTTCAATATTTGTTTTTTTTAACTGTTTTGAATATTATGTAAAAATTTTCTTAGATAGAAAAAAAAAACTTCTTCTATATGTAAAAAAAAAAAAAAATTAATAAATTTATGGAAAATGGTTTATTATTAAAATCCAAACAGATATATTTTGATATGTAATTAATAATATGGAAATGATATCAAGTTTAGAGGAACCCTTACGAGGTAAAAGATTATAATTATATTATAAAATATCTTTTTTAAATATTGATTTATAATTATTAATTATAAATTAAATTGTTCGCAGGTCTTCCATCATATAATTTTACAATAAATCGTGAATATACAACAAAATCAAGAAGTTTACAAGGACCTAAACGAGCTATAAGATTATTTATATTATGTATAGTTTTACCGGGTTTATTAATTTCCGTGCCATTATATTTAAAGTGAGTTTAATTTAATTTAGTTTTAATTCAGTAAATATTTATTGTTTATACATTTTTTTTTGATAATTTTCAATATTTTCATTAAAATAACCTGCCCGCGGATTTATTATTAGGCATCGTGTTTATGAATATCAAGTATATCCAGTTGGAATGTCTGATATGAGATTACTTGATAATCGAGTATCAACATTATGGTGTCAAGTGAGTTAATAATAGATTATTATTATTATTATTAATATTAATTATTCCCATTCCCTCAAATTTGTTTATTAAAAATTGTAAAAAAAAACAATAAACGCGCATTAAATCAATACATTTTGTTAACTATATAATCTTTAAAGAATTTGCGAATTGAATTAATACAAATTGAATAGTATATTTTACTTTTTCTATATATATTAATTATAAAATAAATTAATTATTACGCACTTTCGTGTTTGTAATAAATAAATTATTCACATTGTCATTATTTATATAATTTTAAATATATGTATATTAATTCATCACTTTATTGGTAAAAGAGTCGCATATGAATATAAATAATTTCTATATATGATTATTGTTAATATAAATATATAGGAAAAAAAAGGTCAGAATGAATTTGTTTGTATAAAGAACAAAAAAAAAAAATATTCATATTATTATTCTAATTTGTATAAGTCTCGATGTATTTAATTGAAAATTTTATTATTTTTTACTGATAATATAATAAATTAACCCATTTATATAATATTTTATTGTACTCTATATCTATAATACAATTTATAATAAAACAATTAATTTTATTATATATATATATATCTATAAATAAATAAATATAATTATTTTTTTATTTTTATAAATATAATTCCATATCTCGAAATGAAAAAATCAAGCGTCAATTGGTCAAAGCCAATGTATCATTTAATGCATTTTTAATGCCTGAACAACCAATTGTGGCCACCGATCGTTTACATGTATCGATGACCCGTCATTTAATATTAAACGATGATATGAAAGAGTATTGGGGTTTTTATCTATTGAAAAATTCAACTGTAACTGTATCATCCTGTGCCAGGTAATAAAAAATTAATATAAAATAATTTATTTATTTATTTAAAAAATAAATCAGTGTATGTAATAAATGCGAATTATAAATTTATTTACAAGTGTTTTGTAAATATATAAAAATTATTATATTTTATTATTAATAGTAAAGATATCACTATATTATTATTAATTATCTTTATTTATATTATTGTGATGGGATGGGATGAAAAGATATTAATATGTACGTATGATAATAATAAAAGAGATATCATATTTTAATATTTAAAATGATAATAATTATTAAATTTTATAATTTGATTAAATTGTATACTATATAATTAATACGATTGTATTTGAATTGGAAATTTATTTATTATATGGGGATTATTGCATTGTAATTTGTAATGCTTACGGATTATTTTTTTTTATTACATTTTAAATACCAAAATATTTTTACGTGTCTATTATTTTCAATTAAATCACATTTCATTTTGTTTTATTTTTATGACAATAATTATTACGATGAAAAATGTATATATTTATTTTATATAAATTTGTATATTATCATGACTATATTAAAAATGTAGGATTTTGTATAATATTCATATTCTATAATAATTCAAATACAATAATAATCCATAATCTTATCAAATTTTTTTTCTCATCCATGCAGACAATAAATGATTTTGTTTTATTGAAATTATATTGTATAATAATCGATTTACAGATTAAAAATCATACCATTTTTTTTTTATCTCTACTCTATATCGCATAAATAAATAAATAAAATTGTCTTTTATAATCATACAATTCAAAATATTGTCTATTTTGAAATATTGTCAAAAAAAACTTATTAAAATTTTTCAAATAGCTGATTTTCTATTTAATAAAACCATATTCATTATATTTTATTATTATATAATTTATCGGAAAATTCATGAAAAATAGTTATTGCCGGGTCCAAAAGTTCATAAGAATATTTTATGGGTCGTTGATATTTCAATCTTATGAAAAGAAATGACATAGAACATACTGAATTTTGGCAGAGAAGATCTTCATTAAAATATATTTAATTAATAATCCATGCGATTGTAGAATATTTTTCAAGATCATTTTTTGAATATTTTATATCAATAGAAACACTTTTAAGAATCTCTCCTGAATACTTTTCCTTCATTGATAATTAATAAAAAAACTCTAAATCAATACTCGCTTGTGAACATTTTTCATTCAATGCGGAAATTTTTCTGGCAATAGAAAACCTTTTAGAATAATCTCTATACTGAACATTTTTCCTTCAATAGATATTTTTCTAAGGATATAGAAAATCTTTTGATAATCTCTATTGAATATTACTATTTTTCCCGGTGATAGAAAATCCTTCAAAGTCCCTTATTTCTGTATACATTTTTTGTTTCTTTTTATAGATATTTTTAATATTCAACCGAATTTTTTCTCATCAGTCTTCTTTATATATATAATATAAATTTTACCAATCACCGCTCTGATCCTATAATAAAAGTTATTACTAAAATCTTTTATACGATATTTAAATGATGTACGAAATTACAATTTAACAATTTTATTGAAGTTATTCTTGTATTCATATTTTTTCAAATATAATTTAGGTGGCCAGGAGCATCACTGATTGTTATAAAAGGACATCATCATTTACATGAATGTGCGTACATTGGTGATGATTCTTCGGAAGAATTACAAGAATTAATGGAAATCGCTGCTGAACAGGGAATACCATTTGATCGTAAAAATGTAATTAATTTTCACGTACCTCATTTTATATAATATAACATTCACATGATTTCAATTTATACCAATCAATATACCTATTTGTTTTGTAATGTTTTATAGTACGCTTCCGATGATTCCGATAATAGTCCATCAAATAATCCCGAATTATTAAGAAAAGGTAATCCAGGTATAATCTATCATGATCCAATATTAAAGGAAAATGCAAATAATTATACATTTGAACCAAATTCAAATTCAAAAGATACAACAGAACATTTGAATACAAAGGTATATATGATTATTATATTGACTCAATAAAAACCTAAATATATTGATTTGTTTTTGTTTTAAAATATGGAAATTATTTATTTTTTTTTGTATTTAGCAAAAAATTGATTTATTAAAAAAATTATCAGTGAAAAAAGGTGATAAATTAAAAGCGGATGGACCATCGAGAATGGTCGATTTGAAACAACGTATTGAAACATTAAAAAATGCCGAACATAAAGTACATACCGTAAGAAAACCAAATATTGGTATAAATGAAAGTGAAAATTTAAAAATTAACAAAAATGTTGATCAATTGAACAATTTAATTGTGTAAGTCTCTATTTCATTCAAATCCCTTTGTGTCTCTCTGTTTTTATAACATAATAATAATTAAATTTTTATGTATATATATATTGTATATATAGAAATAGTAATGAATCATCGGTGGAAATCTTTCAAAAAGTACTTAAAAAATTATCAAAAATGGGACCAAAAGGTAAACATGTTTTAAATTTATTAAAAAATAAATTACTTGTGGATAATAAAGACTATGGCAGTGGTAGTGAAACAATAATAACAAAATCATCACCATCACCGTCGACGACAATGAATTCGATAAAATTGGATGAACCTGGTGATGATGATGAAGGGACAACTAAAGGTAATATTATAACAACTAATAATGAGGCTGCGAAAGTCAACACCAGCAATAACGACGACGACGAATATATGTATGAAAAACCAGAAGAAATAATTGAACGATTAAAACGTGAAATTACATTAAAACAATCAATGGAAAAAGATTTTAATAATGATTATGAAAATGAAAATTTAGCCATTGAAGAGGTAACATTTTTTTTTTTTGGTTTTTTTTATTCTGTTTAAAATGAAAACATATATCTAATTGTGATAAATAAATAAAAAAAAGGGTTATACACCAGATGGTATTGCCGATCATCATCATATATTGAATGAAACAACATTAAATGATCGTTCAAATTCAGAATTTTGGTCATCGTTTTCGTCCAGTGAAGAGGCTCTATTAAATTGTGCAGGTAATTTTTTATAGAAAAATATTTAATTCACAAATTATTATGTATAATATATTATAATATTCATCATATTTAGGTTTAATATTAAGTTTACCATTGAATCCACATCGTCAATGTGAATCACATCGTAATGGAAAAGATTTTTCGGATGCCAGTTTTTCAAATACAATTACCTATACAACACCGACAAATGGTTATTATTTTTTTGTATACAATAGTGAAAATGAAATACAAGAAAATTATTTACGTGTACATTTTAATTTACATAAAACCATTTATAATGTATCAAATTCAATAAAAAAATGTACAACAATTATGGGAACGACTGCTACTACTACAACTACTAATAAGGATAATAATAATAATAAGGATAAGGATAATGATAATTCATCACAATCGGAACAATGTAATTTTAATTTAAATTTTTTTTCAAATGAAAAAGTTGTATTTGAATTACCCGTTGGAAAAAATCCAAATGAATCACTACTATGGAATGAAGAATATATTGTTGTATCCGAATGTGAACCAAGAACATTAGTTTATTTAATTTGTGTTCTTTCGGTGCCATTAATTATATTACTATTTGCATTTCATTAATTAATAATAAATAATGAATTAGCTGATGTAAATACAAAAAAAAAAAAACAAAAAAATTAAGTCATTATTTTGTAAAATACGGTTTTTTTTTAATTGTTTTAATTATAGAAGAATTAAAATTAAGTAAATTTGTTATAAAATATATATAGATTTTTATTAATGTGTTTTAATCATTTTCATTTTTTTTTGTTGTATGTTTTTATTTTTATATAAATACATTTTTCGTGATATTTTGTATAAAAAAAAAACAGTTTATTTTGTCTTTTTATTTTAATTTTTAGTTTTCTTTTAAGAATTTTTCCATTATATAATTTTAAATTTTATTGTATAATATTTGGGAAATGAAGTAACATATTCATTGAGATTATTACAGACAGTTGCGGTTAAAGGTTTTTCCGGTTAAATTTCCTGTGGTGTGTCCGTTTTAGGAATGAAAAAAAAAAACGCCATGGGAAAATCTATTACTACTATGTGTACAAATATATGAGTAAGACTTTTCAATTTAAACTTCCCTGGTTTATCTATTTGGACAAATGCTTTTATTTTTACGTAGGTAGTACTGTTACTGTTATGGACATCTGTGACAAATTTTAAGTCGCCGAAACGTTCAAAATGGTGCAGAATCCCTTTGTTGAGAAGTCGATGTCAAGAGCAAGTGTTTTCGATTGGCACAAATCGAATCAATTAAAGAAGGCCGTGAACGCGTTGAAGACGAACCACATCAAAGACGACCAATAATCTCTACTGATGAGCTGCACGCCAACAAAATCAAAGAATTGATGCTGCAAAATCGTCGATTGACTACTAGAGAGAGCTTGCTGATATTGTTGAAATTTCAAATAGGTTAGTCAACACCATTTTGAAAGACATTTTGTGCCGCAGAAAAGTCAAATCGCGATTATAGTGGCAAAAATGCTCAATTTAATGGAAAACCATCGACGCGTTGTTGCAGAGTGTGAAATAATGCTTTCGACGACGACAGATGATGCGACTTGGATCGTGACTTCTGGCTTTTCGCTAAGCTTAAGAGACCGCATTACAGCGTTTTTGACACGATTGAAGAGATAAAAGCCGAATGGAAGAGGGAACTGATGGTCATTCCGGAAGACGAGTATAAACAATGTTTTGAAAATTGGAAAAAGCGTTGGCATAGTTTCATTGCATCAGAATCATATAGATCATATTGATGATGGTGATGATTTAGATTTAAAAGAAAAAAATAATGATTTCAAAAGTTATAAATAAAGTCTTACTCATATTTTTAGACAGTAATATATGAAATTAAAATTTTTTTGCCAAAATACGCGGTCTTAATAAATATCAGATCATGGAACTGCATCAGATTTTGATTGAGACTCCAGGCCATTCATGCTACATTCCATGCCATTAAACAATTTATTGCAAAAATAAACGGATTTCCAGAACATTTATTCTTTTTATATGAAATTCACAACAGAAATTACATTTCTAAACTCTAATCCCTGACCCGCCGCATTTACGATACTTCAACAAGAAGGAACGAACGAACGAACGAACGAAAAAAAAAATGCAAATCATATGTATTATTAACTATATATATATTTATTAGAATCATTTATTTATAAATATCATAAGAATATATAAGAACAAAAAAAAAAAAAAAAAAAACGACGTATGTTAACTACAAATTAATTTTATATAATTATATATATTAATTAAAATTGGATGCGATTAAAAAAAAAAATCTCTAAATTTTACTATATTTATCTATTTGTCTATTGCATATTATCTTTTATATTCTTACATTTTTATATTTTATTATTGCTTTAATATACTAAAATAATAAAAATAAAATGTATTTTAAATTAAGATAATAAGAATTAATTTTCCATTTAACAAACCTTATTATAATAATAAAAATATTAAATTATCATATATAATTACGTTCTCCCCGTTATTTTGTTTTTTTTTTTTTTACTGTTCGTTGTGTAGATTTTTTTTTTTTTGTTTTTGTTACGCATCGAAACCTTTTTGGTAATAACATTTCAGAAATTTTTAATTATATAATTGCATATTTATTCAACTATACGGCTAGAAGAACATTATATTAAAAAAAAAAAAAAAATTTTGAAAAAATTAAAGGGGTTTTTTTTCGTTTGGTTGTTGTTTTCTATTCTATTCATTCTAATTTTATCATAATTATTGTTTGGCTGCTAATTAATTAATTGTAAAATTACTATAGATTTTTAAATTAATTGTAAAACCATTAAAAACTATTTGTAGATCTTTGAATCTTTGTTAAACTACATTACTACATATTTAATGCATGCTTTTTTTTTTTTTTTTTATTTATTAACATTTTTAATGAGGTTAAAACACAAAATTATGCTATATATAGTTTTAAAATGAATTTAAAAAAATTAGAGTTATAAAGAAATTGTAAAAAAAAAATTCATTAATAATTAATAATAAAAATACTGAACGTGTGTGTTTGTGTAATTTAATTTTTTGTTTAATTTTAAACATTTTCTAATTATTTTAAAGTGTACAATATTCCGTTATAATTGGAAGTGATCTCATAAATACTTGAACATTATTAGCTTTTAGATGGACAACAAGCTTTTCTGATTTTTCCAATAGTTTTATAAATGTATGTAAATTTTCTACAATTTCTTTTGTCATTGTGTCTGTATATTTTACTAAAAATTCTGCTAATCTTTCACCTAGTTTACTTTCAATAAATAATTCAGCTAAATCAATGGAACCCAATAATTTTGTATTATCCAATAATGCCGATATTATACATAATGCAACTAATGCTTCATTTTGCATAATTAAATGCGGTGACGTTATCATATTAACCATACTCCAAACTGAATATTGAACTTTAATAAATGCTACAATACATTCTTCACTGGTCAACACTATTGGTGCAATGGATTCTGTTTCTGTTGTTGTTGTTGTTGTTGTTGTTGTGTTATTGTTAGCAGTTGATTCTGTTGTTGTTGTTGATGATAATTTTACATCAATTTTTGATCGAGGATTTTCAGCATTATTCGATTTTTCTTTATTCCCATCCCCATCCACTTTTACATCATTTCTTCGCGCATAAAATGCATGTTGTATTAACCATGCCATTAAACGATGTGATTCACAGGATACACTTGGAAAATCTGATTCACGACTCCACGATACCAATCGGGATATTAGGAATTTATTTTGTAATAGATCACGTGCCGTTTGTTGTTGACCCTCAATGGCCATACGTAATGTACCCAATAGCTTAAAGATAACTGTTGGCTGTTGCGTTTTCAACAATGGCAATAAATTTGTTACTAAACCATGTTTTATCATATACTCTTTATTGACTATTGGTATCACTAAATTTCGTAATGTACTCAATAGGGCATGTTCCATTCGTAAATCAAATACATGTCGTTCATTATATGCATGTAGAATTTCTGTGTGATAATCCCAAAAAAATTAATTAATTAAAAATTAAATAATTAATTAAAAAAAAAAAACCCAATTACCAATCAATTTTAATCCAATTTTATTTTCAACCATATAAATACAATGATTATCAGATCTAGAAAAATTTCCTAATGCCAAGATACCAGTCGCTAATAATTCAGGATCTTTGGAATCCAACCAATTCACCATATATTCTAATAATTTTGTTTCATATAAAATTTTCATAGATTCATCTTAAAAAAAAAAACCAAACCAAAAAAAAAGAAAAATTCAATTAGAAATTCAAAAAAAAAAAAAACAATGAAAACCCAAATTACCAACCTCCAGTTAATATTACTACAAGTATATCACATGCCATTTTTACAAGATGTCCAGCGTCATTTGTACGTGCCAATTCTGTATAAGTATTTATACGATCATAAAGTTTAATACAAAATCCAGCTGAGGCCAAAATCACTTTTACAGAATCTATAAAAGAAATATTTTTTTTTTTTTAAATGTCGTGCCCGGTGGTAAATAAAAAAAAAAAAAAAAGTAATATTTTACCATTTTCCGCTTGATAACATAGTATCTCTAAACATAAATTAAAAATTTCTTGTAATTTTGTTTTATCCAATATTTCGATGATTTTAAAACATAAACATTCATTGAACGGTGCCTCTGGTATGTTATCCGTGATCACATTTACGATCGATAGAACAGAAATAATCAATTCACTATCATCATCTAAATTATCGGAACTATCGGGTTTCTCTAACACATGGATAAGTATTTTTTCAATTTTTTCGTAAATAAAACTTGAGCGGGCAATTATCGACAATTCTACATGCTCCAATAATAGATTTGATATTAAACCACCACGTGCATTTATGAATGCTTTATGTACATCATTTTTTGAATCTAACTCCAATAAATACAATAATTCAAATATGAATTGAGGACCACGCATATTGATCAGTATCGTACGTGCGTCATCATTATAATAAATGATATTACCAAGTGCTCGACAAACTTGTATTAACAATTCATAATTTATACATGCGGGTAGTTTGGAAAATTTCGATCGGAAAATATTCATCTCAGTATCGTGCCATATTAATTCGTTTAATGTTTTCAACAGTTGTAGAAGTAAATGTTCGTTTGTTAAATGCTTTCGATGAAATTTATTTCGTGATTCATCAGCAATCAATTTTAGTATACGTATTTGTAATGGATTATTATCTTTTAATTGTAGTATTTCTATTACATTATCTATTATCAATTGTTGATAATTCATTTCGAGTGATGATGGTGGTGGTGGTGGTGGTGGTTGCGATGGATTTTCTTCATTATTATCTACGGTTAATAATAATTTTTCTATCAAATCGCAACATTTATCGGTATCATCATTTACTTTACAATTTTTTAATGATTCCACCAGTAAATTAACTTCTTCTGAAATTTGAAAAAAAAAAAAAAAAAAATGTTGATAATGTAATTTATACAACATAATTAATATAATAGAAATTTTCTGTTGTTTTTTTGCAAATTGATTGAAATTTTTTTCATCATATTTGTATGGGGTTGTGCGAATTAGTCTGGATTCAGTGCTGCGAATTCTTAAACACTATATAAATCTTCATTTGTCAATTCTTCTACTTGAAACAATAAAAAACACTACGAATACGAATTCGAAAGAAAAATTATAAACTTAAATATTATGTATATTTACTCTGCACAAGGTATTTTGTCAAATTTCCATTGATGTTAATTCATTTTTCGAGTAAACATTTTTTTTTCTGTTCTGTTCACATTCAAACGAAAACTTTTTTAAAAATCAATTTTATAATGTTGTTTTGTTGTGAACCGAAACGTTTGTTTTTTTTTAAACCAAAGAACACAAAAAATAAAAGGTATTTTATTCTAAATTTAGAAAATTAATAATATAAACAAAAAAAAAGCATCACCCTTTTTTTTTTTTTTTGTTTAGTGATATTATGAAAAAATACATTTTTTTTGTTTTGTGTATATTTAAAAAATTATTTAGGAGTCATTTCATTGGTTTTTTTTTGTTTTTGATTAAAAGTAAATAACAAAACAATTTTATTAACAGATTTTTTGTTGTTTTTTTTCTTTCTTTCTTTCTTTCTATATATGAGAATCATGTAATGAAAATTTTCTTTCATCCGGACGGAACTGAACCACCATCATCTAAGGATCTTAGGATGAAAATCGTGCAGAACAATACTTGTAGGTTGTGCCACAAGGAGGAGGAAAAACACATGTGCGGAACACATTCTATGTGAATGTGACGCTATTCTGAGACTCAGAACCATATTGACAAATTATTTCGATTATCCGATGAAGTTATATCCAAGTAAAGAGGCCTGCAGAGCCCACTGTACCAATGAATGTATGAATTCATGGAATAGATTCAGGGTCAAGTGTTGCAGGATCTAAATAGGTCAAGGGATCAAATGTTTCGGCGATTTAGTAACCAACCCAATTTGTTAATCAAATCTAAAATATTAAATTAAAAATCTTTTTGTCCCATTTTTATCTTTTTTTTTTTAAAACCTTTCCTATCTAAATAACAGGTTTTTTTTCTTTCCTAAGGATTTCTTTCATTATTTCATATTGGATTATATTTTTATTTTGAATATTCAACTGTCTTCTTTATATACCATTTTCACATCAAATAGTTTTACTAACCACAATAAATATAAATCCTTTTTAATTCGACTTATGAATAGCAAAAAATGTATATGTCTATATTCAGGAAAAACGGCAATAATACTCTTGCAATAATGTATATAAAAAAAAAGTTTTAAAATAATAATAAAAAAAAGAAAACTACTATATTTTTTATTAAAATTTTTGCCTCACAAAAGAAGAAAATTCAAAGGTGTGCAGTTTTTCTTTTATGTATAATAATTTATATGTATTTGTATATAGTAAAAAAAAATGACATTAATAAAAATTGCATATTTTTTTTTTTTATTCCTTGATTTTCTGTACATAAATGAGAAAATAAATTGTATACGAAACGAATTGGAAATGCATTTCTGTCGTACGTGTTGTGGCAAATTTTACTTATTTTTTATTTTTTTTTTGTACACAGACATTCCACCAAGCATTTATAACTATATATTATATATAAAGGATGATTTTTTAAAAGCTATAGGAAAGTTTTTCAAAAAAAAAAAAAACACATAAAATTCAGAAAAATGCATGAAATCTTTATTTGAATCGATAGTACGGTCCATATAATTTAATGTTTGAAGATTATTTCATGCAAATGTTGACCTTGACCGCGCCTCAAATGGTCCATCCGCTTTGTCCAATTTTGGCATATTCTTTCCAATATTTCGGCCGGTATCTCACGAATAAATGCGCTTCAATGTTGTCTTCCAATGCGTCAATTGAAGCGGGCTTGTCTGTATAGACATGCGAGCTTTAACATAGCCCCACAAAAAATAGTCTAAAGGCGATCTAGGCGGCCAATTGACCGGTCCCAAACGTGAAATAAAATTGGTTCACCGAAGCCTCTCAATAAGTCCATTGTTGCGCGTGCTGTGTGACATGTAGCACCGTCTTGCTGAAACCACATATCATGCAAGTCAAGCTCTTGCATTTTGGGTAAAAAAAAAGTTGGATATCATCTCACGGTAGCGCTAACACCATTCACAGTTACGTTACGATTCGCATCAGCTTTGAAGAAGTACGGTCCACGGATGCCACCAGCCCATAAACCGCACAAAACTGTGACTTTTTCTGGATGCATTGATAGCTATTGCAATGCTTCTGGCTGATATTCACTCCAAAATCGACAATTCTGCTTATTTACGTATACCAATTGAGCCAAAAATGTGCTTCGTCGCTGAACACAATTTCGTCGCGATGTACTTTCTTAACAGAGCACGCATTTTGATAATAAAATTCAATAATTTGCAAGCGTTGTTCGTTTGTAAGACGATTCATATGGTTAAATTATAGACCAAAGTGAAGATGTTTGACAGTGAAAACAAAAAAAACGAAACGTGCGTCAGCTGTTTAAACCAGTGGTGCCAAAAAGATAACACCTAAAAAATCACCCTTCATAAATAAGGGAATAAACATATAACATATAAGGGAACAAATAAGTTTACATGTGATGATTTATTTTCATGTGGTTTTGAAAAATTGTTTATTTATTTTATGTTTTGTAAAATATACAATTGAGACAAGTATCTTAGGGGTTTTTTTTTTTATTTTGATGTTACACAATAATATAAAAATTTATATTATTTATAAAAGAATGGATGGATTTTATTTATTTTTTTTTACATTTATTTCGGATGAGGTAGATTTTTATCAGAGAATCAATTAATCACATCATGATATTTTCATTTAAGGTATAAAAATATATAGAGGATATAGCGCAATAAATGCCAACCTAGATGGGGAAGATAACGGAGTTAAAGAGGTTCAATAGATAATTGGATTTGTATGGGTGTGGATGAACACCATTCTGTTGAGGATAAGAAAAAGTTCAACTATATAGTACAAAATGTTTTGCATTAAAACTTTGTGTAATCAAAATTTAAAGTGAAATATCTAATATAAAAGATAAAAATCCCTTTAAAAACGTAATTTTTCACATTTGGTATTCAAAACGCTTTATATAACATAGGACAAGGGAAGATGTAGAAGAGATCGTCTAGCAGCCAAAATCCAAATATGCCAAATACTGCCAATTATAATAAATACTGATTATAATTTAGTAATTTTGACGAACTGTATACGATTTATAACCAAAAATTCTTTTATCTTTTCCTTAATCAATATATTAGTAAACAAAACGTAAACGTAGTCAAACCAAACACAGCCGATGTTTTGTTTTTTTATAAATATTTGAACGTGTTAATTTGAATAGTTTTTCATGATATTTCCATGCGAATTCTATGAAATTCTATACTATATTATAATAGTTCTGGAGAATCGCTCGTCTTCAAACATTCCCAAAAAAAAAAAAAATGTAAATCCACTATATTAGAAATGAATAGATAAAGGATCAGTTAATTTAATAATAACATGCATAATATATATATATATATATATATATATATATATATATATATACATAAATATTGTTGTGAAAAAAAATCCTTTTTAGAGTAGTTAACCATATTCACACATTTATTAAGATACATATAATAAATAAATATATATATATATATAGTAAAATTAGCTGTCGGTTTCATTGTTTTTTTATTTATATTTTGTTTATACTACTCGTTATAATAAAAAATCAAAAGATAATAAACATAAAAACCTCTTAGGATAATGAAACCAAAAAGTCTATATATGCGCGGGGGGATATGATATATAGATATATAATTATTGCTGATTGTATATATACAATTGGAATATACACATAAAAAATATACAAGAAAGCAATAATAAACATATATTTAAAAAAAAAGGGTTAAAAGCAATGCATTTTTTTCTTTTTCTTGTATATAAAAAAAAAAAAATACAATAACAACGGATGCAATTAATGAAAAACGAATGAAACAACAAATAAAATATGCAACATATATTTTTATTTATGTTGTTGGTGTTGTTGTTGTTGTTTTTTTCTTTTATATATCATCCAAAAATGGAAAGAACACATTATTTTATTTATACAGGGGGCAAAATATATTCTATTGATTTTTCCAAGAATCCAGAACAATAAAAAAAGAATAATTTTCATGTGTACGGACTACGGAGTTATGAAAAATATTATCTTTACAAAATTGTAAAATTAAACCAAAAAATTTATTAAATTTAATTAACAATAAACCGATATAATACCAAGAATATTATTTGTATTGACTCATATTGAACAATTTTTTTTTTCCAAGAAATGTTTTTAAAACAAAATAATTCTTATAAAAAAAAAAAAAATTTACCATCCATTTTTGTTTTTTTTCTTTCTTCTTCTGCTTTTTCCATTAAATCTTGCTGAACAAATTACTTGCACTTTATTATATTATGATAAATACAAATACAAATATCAATTTAATTAATTAATTATTTAATGAATAGATAAAATACTTTACAGGAAAAATAAAACACAAATTATTATTAATTAATGAAACACAAGAAACAAAAAACCCACTGATATAAAAAACAATAAACAGAAACACAGCGATTTCATTAAAAAAAAAACAAAAGAACAACAAGAACAACTGCAGTGCAGCGTAGAAATAAAACAAATGAAAAAAAATTAATTGAAAAAAGAAAAAATGGAAAAAAACGCAAAACGACGATGACGAAAGTAAACGAAATTTGCCGATGCCGAATCGAAAACCGCAAAACAGAAAAAATATAATCCGAATCCGATGCCGGATTCTAGCAAAAGCGACAACGATTTTTTTTTATTTGAATGAATTTCGATTAATTCCATCCCAAAAGAATTGAAAATATAATTCACTCATTTGAAAAAATATTAAAAATTGTATCCTATTTTATTTTAATTATTTTATTAATATATAATATATATTATTACGATTTATTAAAAATTTAAATAAAAAATAAATTAAATTTAAAATTAAATCACTAATTAATTTAATAATAAAAGAAAAAAAATTCTTTTCAAATAAAACCTTATACAAATTTTAGTAATTGTTCTAAAAATTTTCAGTAGGTGGCAACTCCAAAAACCCAAAACAAAAACTGAAAATTTCAAGCCGATACCATGAAAAGCCACGTAATACAAATTGCTCATAATTGCTCAGTTTACGTGTTCAATTTTTTATTTCATTTTTTTTTTTTTTTTTTTGAACAACAACAATTTTCTTCTTTTTTTTTCAATCATCGTCGATCAATCAAATAATATTTTATTTTTTACACTAGAGTTTCTTTTTTTTGGTTTTTGGTTTATGGTTCGTCGTCAAGAAATAAATAAAAGTTTTTTTTTGGTAATATTAAAAGTTAATTAAAACAAAAAAAATATTTTTATAATATAAATAAAGAATGTTTTAAGAAAAACAAAAAATTAGTGTTTTGTTCAAAAAAAATTTAATACATTAATTTAATAATATTACTAATAAAGAAAAGAAGAAAAGAAAAATCAAGTGTTTTGTGTTTTGTTTTTTTTTTTTTTTGATTGTGTTGTTGTTTTTTTTTTTATATATTTTTGCATTGCAAATTTACCAACAAAAAAAGGATAATTTATTTAAGAATTGGTAATTATTTTATTATTATATTTAAATTAAAAAAAAAACAATAAAATAAAATTAATTTTTCCCATTCTTTTATGTGTGATTGATTTATTTGTTTTTTTTTTTTTTTTTTTATTTTGACTTGGAAACAAAAAAATAAATATTTTATATACAAAAAAAAAACAAATTTACGTCATCCAAATAAAATTTATTGAAATGAAAATTTTTTTTTTTCAACCTTTGTTACTAAAATTAAATTAGCTAGAAAAATGTATTAATAATTATTATTATTATTATTGTTATGGGTGTTGTTTTTGTGTTACGCTACTAAAGAAAAAAAAAAAACCCAAAAGAATTTGGCAAAATATTTTCGACGGTTTTTTTTAGAAAAATTTTTTTTTTTTTATAAAACATTTTCAATTTAGATGAATGATGAGACAATTTTTTTTTTTTTTTTTTGTATTTTATGATAAGAAAAAATCTGCATAATAATTTAATTATCATTATAAAAAAATGAAATTAATTTAATTAAATGATAAATTCACTTCAACTGCAAAAAAATGCATTTTTTTGTTGTCTGGTTGAACGAATTATTATATTTTTATTTTTCATGAATTTTATTAATACGTTTTGATTGTACTTGTTAAAAAAAATCAAAACCGTGCCATCAAATCACCATACAATCAATACAAAACCCACAATAATGAAGAAGACTAAAAAAAATAAATAAATAATATGTTTATAAACAACAAAAAAAACATAAAAAATGTGGGTCAATATCATGGGGCTAAGGTTATTTATTGTTGTTCTTTTTTATTTTAATAATAATCCTCTATATTTATTATTTATGCATTAAAATTATAAGAATTGTAATAATAGTAGAAAAAAACCAAGATTTATTAATTATTAAAATGGTTTTTTTTTCTTCATTTTTTGATGTGTTTGATAACGCATTATTTTAAAATCTATATTAAAAAAAACACCCACTCAAAGGTGTGTGTGTGTGTGTGTTTAGAATACACGCATAAATACAAAAAAAAAAAAATCTATCTAAAAAATTGATAACAAAAATTATAAAAATCTAAACAAAAAATACAAATAAATTCAATGTCATTGCGGGTATGACGCGACGACGACGACGACAACGAAATACGAAATTGTAATTATATTATAAATATTTTATTATTATTATTATACGTACGGACAATATAAATATTATAATAAATTACAGGTAATTATAAATATAACCTTTTAAGAGTTAAATAATATATATTTATATTTATATATTATAGTAAAGGTAAATGATTACTTATATATATGTATAAATTAATCGATTGCGTTTAATCAATCAAATATACAATAAATGGAGTAATTTTTGTTTCAACTAAAAATATAAAAAAAGATGTCAAAGAACTTATTGGAGGTTATTTGATGGTTGGTTAATTAATAAAAAATAAAATAACACACGACGGATGACCAGAATACAGACTTTATATAGTTGTAGAGGTCAAAATATTATTATATGAACTATATCGGATTTAATATATTTTTTTTTTGTAATGATGTTCAATGCCTTATTTTTACTTGAATATAATTTATTTATTTTTTGATACCAGACATTTTTTTATTTGTTTTTATATAACACAAAAATATACAAAAAAGAAACATTTAAATACAGTATAAAATTCAGTTCACATGGCATAATGAATGATACGGAATCCTGAAGTATTTACCTAAAAATAATACCTGAACAATAAATTTCCATCAATTGAATGTAAATCTTTTATTTTTTAAGATGATCTCTGTGACATCTATCTGTGCCTGTACAAATGGCAACGCATATAGGATCACAATTGTAAAATTTCTTTAAACGCAGAAACAGATCAGAACATTGAAAAGATACAATAAAGATATGTTTTCTTAAGATATGGTTAGAAATTGTGAAACCATTTCCGTTTTTTTTTCTTTCATAAATACATAAATACATAAAACGCTGCAAACGTGGAACAGAGTCATAAAACATCCCGGGCATAAAACATCCCAAGCTAAGCGGAGTCCGGTTCGTATCGGATGTACTTACTTACTTTAACGCGCCTACAACCTACAATGTCGGTTTTTGCCGTCCATCAACAGCCTCCTTCAACCGGGCCGATTTACCGTCAACGTCTGCCAGCCGGAAACGCCGAGAGTCCGAAGGTCCGAAGTTCCACTTCATCCTTCCTCCTACCGCGCGGTATTCCCACACTCCTTGATCCGCCCGTCTTGCTGTTCAGCATTTTTTACTGTATACGATCGCCATCCATTCGTATCACATGGCCAAACCACATGTTGGCTCAGGCGATCAATCTTAATGAATCGAACGATGTCGGCTTCGGTATACAATTTATATAATTCAAAATCGTACCGCCTACGCCACCATCCCCTTTCCTTTGTCGGTGGTCCAAAGGCGATGAGTCGTATAGTATTTTCTTTTCGAACCCTTTCAAGTCGCCGTTCGTTAGCCCATGTCATGCACAACGTTTCAGAACCGTAGGTGACCGTAGGGTCGAACCAGTGTTTGTTGATATAACTTTACTTTCAATGTCTTCGAGAAGAACATCTTTCGCAAACCGTAAAAGGCCTTGTTTCCTGAAGCAATCCGGGATTGAACTTCCTCAGATATATCATTTTCATCGATCACCGTATCGAATCGGATCAGTTTATAATATATTAATAAATAAAATACCGAATATATTATTCTTTATAATGTAAAAAAATGGAAATCACAAGAAATGGATTCTCTGCTCTATCAAAAATTTACGAACTCAAAAATATTAAAAATAAACGTCTAAAAGTGATTTTATCAAAGGAGATTTTTGTCAGTTTTGTCCGACACCGAAATACTTGACGCAAAAACCCCAAAATGTCAACTGGGCTTTTGAAATTGAATGTAGGTAGCTATTTTCAATCGAAACCGGTGGATCTCAAGATATAATTCTTGGACATTCAGTCATCATACAAATATCCATCGGGACAGACCGACATTTTTTGCAAATTCGTAATCTTGGACCTCTGAAACGCCGAGAAAACGAATTGCTAGCGAGACAAAATTTTTCGAAATTTCCGCACGAATTCTCAATACTTTGGTCGGACCCACGAAGTAATAAATTAATAAAACAGCTAGACAAAATTTAGAAAAGAAAATATTTACATAATGGCATATGAGAAATAGGGAAGTGTTGAAATCATCAATAATCATTAAATTTTACCATTAAATGATCAATTTCACTATAAATTTCAAATAACCCATCAGTATGGGTTTCAGTGGGATTGAATAATATATTTCTGGTGGAACCAGAAAATATCTAAAAGGTTTTTTCTATTTTTCATTAAACCTTATTGTTTCAAAATTTCCAATAAATTGGTTATGAAACAAAACGAGATAAAATTTCTAATAATCTCTTGGATCTCTTGGAAAACTCAATTTCTAAAGTATAACATAGATAACTTAAAAAACAAACAAGTGACAAGTGTTTAATTTTATCTGTTTTTATCATTTATATATCGAATCGATTTGTTTCGTATTTATGCAATCAATACCACCGCAAGGACGTATAATGCAACAACACAACCGCGATTATACATTTAGAAAGTAGTTTAATGTTGAAATTACACAATTTTTTTTTTATTACACTTTTTTTATTATTACATTTGTAAATGTGTAATTATAATTTTCTTGAATTTAAATTTAAATTTGAAAGTTCATTTATTCAAATTTCTATTTTAAACCAAAAAAACTTTCATATATGTAGTTATTATTGTTTGACTGCAGTCATAATTGTTTGATATTTGCTAAAAATGTAATCAGAATTATCAGATGAATAATTGCGGTTGATCTACCTGAAACTTGATTGTCTTTAAATTACTCTATGAAAATCAATGCTATAGAATTGTTAGTAAATTCTCCGGGTTTGACGAAGATGAACTTTCCCCAAATGAATGAATTCCAATGGAATTTTGAGACGAAAATTTTTCAAAATTTCTTTATAATTATATTGTGATCAAAAATTTTACCACGTTGTCTATATACACGCACTGACTCTATAGTTCTATAGTAATCTAGATTAATAAAAACCTGTCCCTAAATATAATTACTATTAATGTAATGTAAATATTCAAAAAAATTATAAAGAAAAATAACTTATAAAATTGAATTTTTCTTTAACAAATTATAAAATAATACACATTAAAATGATTATTTCTTTATATATACAAAGAGACGAGATGTTTTTGTGTCAAAATATATTATTGACTTATTTACACAATACAATTTTTAATATATTAATAACAAAAAACCGTATGTACAAATATTGAATTAAAAATATAAATAAAACTATAAATTTTTTTTGTGTATTGCCACCGTGTATATCTTATAGCCTTTCGTTTTATTAATATTTTATTAATTTTTTTTTTTTAAATTTCTGTTGTATCAAATTAAATTTAATTATATAATTTTCAAATTTTTTTATTCGCATTTGTTAGCAAACAAAAATTTGCTAAAATATGTTTTATTATTTTTTTGAGAATGTACACTTGAACAATTTGAATAATAAATTGACGTAAAAAATATATATTTCTTGAATATTTTCTATGCAAAATTTGAACTTAATAAATTTTGTTGTATTTTTGCTCGTATTTTTCATTTCATTCCTGTTTGATGTTTCTTATCAAATTTTTGTAATTTTAACAAAAAAAAAAAGAAAGATAAAAAAAAAAATCAACATCATCATTCATTATAATTGTATTAATAATAATAATAATAATTATATAAAATTATGCACATATAAAAATGTTATCATCATCGTCGTCGTCGTCGTTGCGTTGTTGCGTTGTTGATGTGCCGTTCGTTTTATTCGTTTTCACATGATTGTAATATAGTCCGTGTCCATATATTTATTTATATATGCGTTATCATCTTGTATTTTATGTTTCTTAAATATTGTATATCTGATATCTATCTATATATATACATTTGTTTGTATATTTATGCAAAACAACAGACATAATATATTGCGATATACACAAAAAAAACCATTTAATTAATTTATTAACAGCGTTTTATTAACCTTGATATTTGAATATATACAGAGAGTCCCCACAAACAATCCCACAAAGCCGAATGCCACGTGTTCCTCGGAATAGCAAAAAATCGTTCTATAGGAGGTGATTTGTGATTTTTCTGCAGTTTCTCCGTTACATATCATGTTATAGCTCCAAATTTATAATTCGCAGAGTTATATGGTGGACTTTAAGGGAATTTTATTGCGCACAAAAGTTTCTTAGGAAAAACAAATTTTTAACCCCCCGGAAAATTTTGAGAAAAATCAATTTTTCTGAAAAAGTTGACGGAAAAAATATATGATATTTTTTTTACTTTGAGGATTGAGGAACTCCAAACGAGAGCTAGATACTAAAGGTAATTCATTTACCCCTATTCATAGAGTATCTATTTCTATTTGTTCTAGCTCTTGAACGGTTTGGAAATTATGAGTAAATAAGTGAACTCATGTTTTTCAGTGAACACCATTTTTTCAACGCCCTGTAACGGGGTTGAAGTTAGACCCCCTCTCCCAGAACGATTTTTTGCTGGCAATATTCCCAGAAACACGTGGTATTCGGCTTTGTGAGGTTGTACTGGGACACTATGTACACTTGTACAGAGAGAGAAATAATTTTTGTATTGTGTGTGTAAACCTGAACAAATTATAAAGTAAAGTACCTATAATAAAAAAAATATTAAGATTTATCTGATAGGAATCTAAAACAAATATAAAAGATTGATTACATGAATTGAAATTTCATAATCTTTTGTGTGAAATGAAGTATTCAAAAACTTGTCGTATATATTTTATTAACGTAACTGGAAGAAACGTGATTAAACGAACAAAACAGCACATCAACATTAAATATTAAACGAATCGATTTAATTAAATTCTTTGGGTAAAGTTCATTTTGTTGATGAGCTAATTTAAAACGTTAATTTTTTGATCTGTCTCTTTATTATGTAGTTAACATTTTATGGAACGTAACGAATACAAATCTTTAGGAATTATTAGAGATATAGCTTCATTTTGTTTCTATAATCAATTCACTAAAAAATTTTGTATTTCAGAGGTTTTTTGTTAAAAGAAAACCTTAGAAAACCTTATGTTTGGTGGAATTTTTTCTAACCCCAAATCTTTCACCAACATCAATCTAAAGTATTATTAGAAAAATCTCCAAACGGTTTCTAACCAATTGACTTGAAATTTTATACATGGAGTTTGATAAACAATCCGAAAAACTTCTGTCTGCTGAAATTGTTTCTAATCCCGTCGCTTCCCTGAATTTCCATACAAATCCTTTGGCGTTTTTGGAAATTAAGGTGAAAATATTCGTGTGTAGTAACCCATCATTTTATAGTTAAATTGAATGAGACGATGAATAATGGAACATGAAAACCTCATTTTCTCTACCAAACGCTACGTATTTAATTTCTGTTCTACCTTTTTGGATTGATCTTTTCCGTATTTTGTGCAACGAATGTGTATTATAAGAAAAAATATATTTTTAATTTTCTTTTATCACTTATATAATTTAATTGCGAATGCAAAAATTTGCAAAAATAAAGAGAAAAATTGAATTTATTTTTATTGAAAATTAATTAAAAAAAAAAAAATAAAATAATATTTAAATATATTTTTTTTATTATGTCTGTGTGCGCGTTTTTTTTTCTTTTTACAATGTTTATTATTTACTTTTATAAGATCCAACCAAATATGTCTATAAAAAAAAAAAAAAAATTGCTTTATATTTATTTTTTTTTTAATTTAATGATTTCCTGTTTATCATTTATTTTAGATATACTTTTTTTTTCATATATATTTATCATTATCATTTTTTATAAAATTATAACAAAATTATCACGAATGATGCATATAAATGATAATTAATGTTTTAAAACATCAATATATATATGGTAAATTATTAATGGATAATTAATTGACCATAATTGATTAATAAAAAGAAAAAAAAATTGGTAATTGTGTGTTGATAAAATTGTATATAAAATTAGATAAAATTGATATAGACAAATACAAATATATATATATATAGGAAATGATTTAAAAAAAAAAAACAAATAGAATCCATGTTTTAACGACGCAGCAAATATAAATTTAATATAGGCTCTTTAGAATATTGTGTTTTTTGAGAATTTCCAGTAGAAATTCGTACAGAATTTCCTTTAGAAATTTACGGCAAAAGTTCCTTTAGAAAATTACGGAAAAATTCCTTCAGAAAATTATACAAAATTTCCTTTAGAAAATCATACAGAATTTCCTCGTAAAGTACAAAACTTCCCTTTAGAAAATTATCCAAATTTTCTTTATGCAATTTCCTCTAGAAAATTTTACAGCATTTTCTTTTTAATTTCCTTAAGAAAATTATACAAAATTTCCTTAAGAAAATTGTACAAAATTTCATTTAGAAAATGATACCGAATTTCCTTTAGAAAATTATACAAAAAATTTGTCTAGAAACAGAATTATACAGAATTTCCTATAGGAAATTATACGGAATTTTCTTCAGAAAATGATTAAAAATTTCATTTAGAAATTAATACAAAATTTCCTCTAGAAAACTTTCGCTTTAGAAAACTAAACATTCGCTTTATAGAAAATTATACAGAATTTCCGTTAGAAAATAATACAAAATATCCTCTGTAAAGTTAGGCCGAATTTCCTCGAGAAAATAATTCGGAATTTCGCTTAGAAAATTATACAGTTCTTGAGTGAATTATAGAATAGTTTATTTTTGGAAAATTATCCAAATTTTGCTTTATGAAATTATGCCAAATTCCCTCTAGAAAATTAAACCAGAATTGCCTCTGGAAAATTAAACCAGAATTCCCTCTGGAAAATTATACCGATTTTTCTCACAAAGTTATACAAAATTCCATAGCCTTTCCTTTAGAGCATTTTACAGATGTTTCTTTAGAATTTCCCCAGAAAATTATGCTGAATTAAGAATTTGCTCTAGAAAATTATACAAAATTTCCTTTAGACAATTAAACAGAATGTCCTCTAGAAAATTATACAAAATTTCCTCTAGAAAACTAATCATTTGCTTTATAGAAAATTATACAGAATTTCCTCTGAAAAGTTATACAGAAATTCCTCGAGAAAATAATTCAAAATTTCTTTTAGAAAATTATACAGTTCTTTAGTGAATTATAGAATAGTTTATGAAATGATGCCGAATTTCCTGGGGAAAATTAAACCAAAATTCTCTCTAGAAAATTAAACCACAATTCCCTCTGGAAAATTATACCGAATTTTCTCTAGAATTATTTATACAGAATTGCACAGACTTGCCTTTAGATTTGCCTTTATTTAACAGAATTTTCTTTAGAATTTTTCCTTAAGAAAATTGTACAAAATTTCCATTAGAACATTTTACAAAAATTTTCCAACAAATGATTTTGATAACTTTCCGATTCTTTCCGAAGTTTAATTTTTTTCTGTTATAAAGAATAAGTTTTTGGATGATTGATTAAAATCGCATCGCTGATCTATACCTTAAATTGTAATTTGAAAATGCTTTTGAATATTTACCAATCAGCAATAATTTTTTAATAAAATACCAAACTTCAGCCAGAAGATCCAGAAAGACCGAACAATGAATGCATTTATGAACTTTTCGAATTCGTATACAGAACAGAAATCAAATCAAAAATTCATACATTTTTAATCTGTAAATATATAGTACAAAAAATTTCATTTATCCTGTCTTTTATCAATATTTTTATTGTTTTTTTTTAATTTTTTTTACTATAATATGCGAAAAATATATTCTATAAAAATGTATTTCTTCATTGATTTTATTTATTTAAATGATGACGCAGCAATGTAAATGCAAAACAAAAAAAAAGGGGTCATTTTGTATTTGTACATTTTTTTTATATACCATATTTTTTTTTTTTGATAATGCGGAATCATTATAACAAAATAATATTATATAGTAATAATATTATGACGACTATATATGACATACATATATAAAATATTTAATTAATTTTGTAGAGTATTTTTGTGGTCGTCGTACATCTTTCAATTTAATTTAATTTAATCAATCAATTCGTTTTTTTTTTTCATTTATTTAAACAAACATTTTATCAAATTAATCATTGATATGAACGCCGTCTCGGGCGTTTTTTTAATCAGTATATTTATTACAAAAAAAAAATCGTATAATTGATTAATTTAAAGATTGATAACACAATGAATAATAATAATAATATTGTTAAGGTACAACAATCCTATAAAATAAATGGATTATTTTCAATTTTTCAATACATGGAAATTTCATTTGAATTTATACCTGATTTTTATGTAATAATATTTTATTTGGTTATACAATAAATTTAAAATTTAAATTCAAAACAAACACAAACATAAAGTTAAAAATATGTCTTACCATCAAAAAATAATAATGTTAATATATTATTAAACAGTTTTGGTTGTATAACAATTCAAATGCATATTTTTTTAGAAATATTAAGAAAAATAAAACAACATTTTTTTATATAGTTCATGGTCAATTATAAAAATTATAATATTTTTTTTTTTTTTTTATTTGGTTACCTTACCGTGAATCTAATTAATGCTAAACTAAAACAAAAAAAAAAACATAAATATTTTATTTATATAAACAAATTATTAAAATAAAAATTATTTATTTACTTACTACTACTTACGAGTCATTAATCTTTTAAATAAAAATAGAAACCATTAAATAATAATTTAGTATTTTATTATCATTCTTTACTTATCTGTTGCTTTTCATATATAAATATTCTAATTCAATTTAAAAAAAAAAAAAAAGATTATAACTATTGAGGGCATTCTGGATTGATCTGAACAAGTAGTAATCAGAAGGGGCTATGTCTAGGCAGGTGAGGTAGCTCTCACTTCCCACCCACTGTTTTCTAAATGGTTTTTTGAACCGGTCTTGAAACATGTTGTGGCCGAGCGTTGTGTTATGATGGAAAATTATGGATTGGTGTTTGGTTGCATATTCTGGTCGTTTTTCCGCAATCGCTCTCTTCAAACCAATTAATTGTGTTCGGTAGGTTAAACCCCCTTTGATCGTCTAACCCGATTTCAACAGCTCATAATACAACACATCCTTCTGATGCCACCAAATACAGAGCATTACCACCGGCACCATGGATATGTTGATGGTTGGCCGGTCTTCACATACGATTTCTTGCTTCTTGGGATTATCGTAATGAATCCATTTTTCATCACCAGGGACAATCCGATGCAACCGATGACTTGTTTTTGTGGCGTTGAAGCAACTTTTCCGACATACAGAATCGGCGTTCGATATCTCTTGGCTTTAATTCATACGGCACACAATTTTCAAGCCAATTTGGATGAATCCCGATGCTGTTAAACGTCTGGTTGAAATGGTTACTTGATCAACTCCCAATCATTTTGTAGGATCTTGTTGCGTTTGGCACGCATCTTCATTAAGCAATGCCTCCAACTCTTCATCTTCAAAACATTTTGGCTGTCCCGGTTCGTTCATCGTCTTCCAAGTTGAAATCGCCACTTTTAAACCGTAAACACCACTTCTGGCACATTCTTTCAACTAGAGCATGGTCACCATAAACCTCTATACTAAAATACGATGACTTTCGGTAGCACTTTTCATTTCATGTTAAAGTAATGAAGAAGAACTCCCCGTAAAAACACTTTTTCTGGCAAAAAGTTCGACATGTTCCAATGAATGGAAAAAAAAATAACTCACTTATTAAAAATTTGATTCAAATTTTTGAGAAACACAAAAAAAAAAAACAAATCTTTTATCATCATGATTAAAAATTTAATTAAATAAATAAATCTATAATTGAAAATGTATCTATTTTTTTTTTTTTTTTATTTAGAAAATGTCATTACAACAGCAACAAATGAATGGATATAGCCCAACGACGACGACGATGACGACGATGACGACGGCGGAAACACCCTTAAGAGGACCAGCTAATCCACGATATGAAAATTCATTAAATAAACAAATAGAATTTCAAAAAATGTATGGCCCACCTCAAACAACATCAATAAATCAACAAATGCCAAATATTGGTTCTGGTGCTGGTGCTGGCGGTGGCGTTAATAGAACACCATCACAATATTTTCCACCATCAACATCTAATATACCGCCACAACAACAACAACAACATTCATTAACTAATGCCGGTGCTGTTGTAAATAATAATAATAATAATAATTTTATTAATTCAAATACAATAAATAATTCCGATAATAACAATAATAATATTAATAATTCATCACAACAATTTAATTCGCAAATGACAACACCAACACAAACACCAATACCAATAAATCGACATTTAGTAAATGGTGGTGGTGGTGAAAGTAATTCATCATCAAGAAATGCATCACCGGCATTAAATCAATCACAATCTCGTCCAAATGTTTATGGACAATCGGTAACACCCGTACCAACATTACAATATCAATTACCATTTAAATCGAATGCATTTAATCAACAGCAGACAAATCAACAGCAACAACAGCAACATCAACAACAACATCAACAACAATCGACAAACAATAATAATAATTTCATGAGTTTATCACAGCAAAATTTAAGTAGTACTGCCATTAATAATAGTAATAATAATAATAAACAAATTAATTCATCAATGGATAGTAAATTAACACATTTATCTTCAAGTATGCAAAATATTGCATTGAATACAAATCAAATAATTGATAATCATCAACCAGCAACCAGCAACACCACCACCACCACAACCATAAATGGAATTATAAGTAATGATAGTAATAATAATCAAATAAATCGAAATATACCAAATTTTTCAGCACAACCAATAATTGGACAACAACAGCAACAACAGCATCAGCAACAACAGCAGCAACAACAACAACCGCAATATCAACCACTACCACTGCAACAACAACAAATTAGACCAACACCGGGACCACCACCACCAATGAAACAATTACAAAATATGCCTGATTTAATAAATCCAAATATTACATCAACAAATTGTTATAATAAACCAATTCCACCGATAATTACTCAGAATCAATATTCTGGTACAGTACCACAACAACAAACTCCTGGTATGTATTCACAACAACAACAGCAGCAGCAGCATCAACCCCAACAACAATTCCAACAGCAACAACAACAGCAACAACCACTACAATATAATCAAACAAATACTATGTTACCGCCACCATTACAAAATACAACACCTGCTATGGGACCACCTCCAATAACATCAGCATCGACCACTTTAAATAAACGTCCAATGTATCCTCAACAACAACCACCACCACAACAACCACCACCACAACAACAACAACAATATCAATCGCAACACGTCCCATTACAATCGGACCAATTTATTCAACCGCTTTCACAACAACCAATGTTACCACCATACCAGCAACAATCCGGATTACAACAACCCGGTTTACAACAACCACAACACCAACCACAACCAATTCAATATCAACATCAAAGTAATGTATTTAATGGTCAAACAACGGCAACAACCGGCCAACCATTACAATATCAAAATGATCGTCCGTCAATTACCCAACAAGGTTTTAGTAAATTATGGGGACAAGATACAATTGATTTAATGCAAAATCGTCATATTTTACCAACGACAAAAATTAAACCACCAACAATTAATTTAAATCATGAATTTTATGAATCGGTTAATTGTAGTCCAGAGTAAGTATTAATATAACTATTAATTGTAATTATATAGTTTATTAATTATCGAATTGGTTAAGTGTCGGTAGGTAGGAAGATATTTTGGTCTTTCCATTTTGGTCTATTATCTTACTTTTTTAATTTTACGCACAATTGGTTTTGGCGTTCATCAACAGCCTTCTCCAACGTTAGCTATTCAACGTTCGCCAGCCGTAAACTCCCAGAGCCCGACGGTCCACATCAACTTCATCTTTATTTTATATAATTACTAAAATCTCGGTCGTCGGTAAAATCTTTTCGGACAGAGGTCGGATCGACTCAACTAGAAATAATCTAATTTTTTTTTAATTAAATTTTAATATAATTGTTTTTTAATTGTATTTTTTCTTGTATTCCAACAGTATCGTTCGATGTACATTAACGAAAATACCAGAAAGTAATAGTTTATTACAAAAATCAAGACTTCCATTGGGTGTTTTAATACATCCCTTTAGAGATTTAAATGTAAGTTATTGGTTTTTTTTGTTTATTTTCATTTTTGCCGTTGGATGTTTTAACAATAAATTATTATTATTATTGTATTATTATTATTATTATCGCCACTGTTTAGAATTTACCGGTAATTCAATGTTCAACGATTGTTAGATGTCGAGCATGTCGAACGTATATTAATCCATTTGTATATTTTGTTGATAGTAAAAAATGGAAATGTAATTTATGTTTTCGCGTAAATGAATGTAAGATTAATTTTTTGGCCGATCGATTTCCCAATAATTTCGATTTTTATTTGATTTTTATTTGTATTTTTTTGTTTAAAAATATAGTACCTGAAGAATTTCAATATGATCCTGTTAGTAAATCATATGGTGATGTAACACGAAGACCTGAAGTTAAATCAAGTACTATTGAATTTATTGCACCATCAGAATATATGGTAAAAAAAACGCATATTAATATATTTATTCTAAAATTAATTTGAATTTTTATGTTTTTTTTAGTTACGACCACCACAACCGGCCATTTATTTATGGTTATTTGATGTATCGATGATTGCACAACAATCGGGTTATTTACAAACGGTTTGCGATACATTATTAGAGAATTTAGATAATTTACCGGGTGATGCTCGGACGCAAATTGGTTTTATTGCGTACAATAGTGGTGTACATTTTTATAGTATTGCCGATGGTTTTAGTCAACCGCATGAAATAACAATTGTCGACATAGAGGATATATTTTTACCGTGTCCAGATAATCTGTTGATTAATTTACAGGAATGTCGTGAGCTTATACAAGATTTATTAAAACAATTACCGACACGATTTGCAAATTCACATGATTCATATTCGGCATTAGGCGCTGCAATACAAGTTGCCTATACAATGATTGTAAGTGAATTATGTGTTTTTTTTTTGTAAAATATTTGTACACAACCTAGAATGACAATTGGACAATTTTTTTTATCTAAAATTATTATCTATACCAAAATCGATAAATAATTAACTCAAAAATATATTTTGATGTATTTTTTTTTCATTTTACAGCAACAATCAGGTGGTAGAGTTACAATATTTCAAACATGTTTACCAAATATGGGACCCGGTGCATTACAACCAAGGTATGAAATTGATTTTTACGGAATGTTTTTGTACGAAATTAATATGAATTAATTTTTTTTTGTACTTTGATATTTTACAGAGAGAATCCAAATGATCGTTCATCAAAAGATGTACAACATTTGGGACCGGCTACCGATTTCTATAAACGTTTGGCCTTAGATTGTTCCGCTCAACAAATTGCTGTCGATATATTTTTATTAAATAGTCAATATAGTGATTTAGCAACATTATGTAAGGCGCGCACACATTTCTTTTCTTACATTATCAATCCCATTTAGAGATATTAAACAATTTTTTTTTTTTTTCATTAATTCACAGCTGGCATAAGTAAATTCAGTGGCGGTTGTATTCATCATTTTCCATTGTTTAACATAAGCAAACCGCAAATGGTTGAATCATTTCGTAAATCTCTGGAACGTTATATTTCACGTAAAATTGGATTTGAATCGGTGATGCGTGTCCGTTGTACACGTGGCCTATCAATACATACATTCCATGGGAATTTTTTTGTACGATCAACGGATCTCCTGTCGTTGCCCAACGTAAATCCGGATGCCGGTTTTGGTATGCAAATATCATATGAAGAATCGCTGACCGATTCGAAATCGGTATGTTTTCAGGCGGCTCTATTGTATACGAGTAGCCGTGGTGAACGTCGTATTCGTGTACATACATTATGTTTACCGGTTAGCGCCAGTCTATCGGAAATCATTCATTCGGCTGATTCACAGGCCATCATTGGTTTAATCTCAAAAATGGCTGTTGATCGTTCACTGCAATTGAGCATTTCGGATGCACGTGATGCATTTATAAATGCAACTGTTGATGTTTTCAGTGCATTTAAATTGGCACAAAATTTACCACAAGGTTCAGCATCGAATGGACAATTTTTTACATCAACAAATTTATCATTATTACCATTGTACATGTTGGCATTATTAAAACATATAGCATTTCGTACCGGTACAAGTACCCGCCTGGATGATCGTGTATTTGCAATGTGTGAATTAAAAACATTACCACTTGATCAACTAATGAAATATATTCATCCAGATATGTACCATTTGGATTGTCTGTTTATGAACAATGAAAACAATGACGATACAAATACAAATAAAAATCATCAAAAATATGAACCGCCAATTTGTCAATTGACATCCGAAAGGTATGTGATTTTTTTTTTTTTTGTGTTTAAAATTAATTAATAATTTATTTTATTGTAAAATTTGTTTATAGATTGGATTCACGATCGGTATTTTTATTAGATTCCGGATCTAATTTATTAATTTTAGTTGGAACAAATGTGCCTGTTAGAATTTTAAATAATACTTTTGGTAAGTTTTAGAAAAATTTGAATTTTAGAATTTTCTAATATATAAATCACTAACATTGATTATTTTCATTTATTATATTTTTAATTTTTAAATAGGTGTTCAAACAATTAATGAAATTCCAGATTTATGTTATAATTTAATTGTATTGAATACACCAGAAAATGAAAATTTACATTCATTTATTGAACAAATAAATGCTGATAAGCCATTTTCACCGTCAATTCAAATAATTAGGTAAATATTTCAGGATAGATTTAGCACTTTAATTGTGATTAACAAATTAATTAATTTATTTGTGTTTTTTTTTTTTTTTTTGCAGAGATTCAAGTCCATATAGAACAATGTTTACAGAGAAATTAATTGGTGATCGAACTGAAAGCACTTTATCATATTATGAATTTTTACAACATTTACGTACTCAAATAAAATAATTAAATAATTATTGATAAATTATATAAAAAAAAAAATGATTGCAACAACAATAACAGAGAATATAAAATGAATGAAAAACGAAAAAAAAAAAAAACAAATAGATTTTAGTATTGAATGGAAAACATTTTTCATGCGGGGTGGGTTGAGAAAAGCAAAGGATAAATTAATTTTTCCTTTTCACAAGGAAACCGCGGAAAATTCGATATTATTATTAATTTAATTTATTGTTTTTAGTTTTCTTTCTCTCTCTGTCTGTTTTATTTAATATTAATAATATTATAGGTTGATTCATTTTTTATTCATAATAATAATAACATTTTTTACAAAAATTGTAAATTAAATTAAATTACCCCCCCTTCTAGTAGCAAAAGCAAAAAACAAAAACACTCTCATTCTCAATCACAAACACAAACGCATCCTCCACACAATAAATCTAATATTTATTAATTTAAAAAAATATTAAATAAATCTAAAATATAAAATAAATCATACATAAAAAAATAAAAATAATTTATAATTTAAACATATTTAAAGAAAAAAAAAAATTATATTATTTAATTATTGATTATGTCATCGTAATTTAATAATAATGAAATTAAAAAAATAAAACGGAATTTTTATTTTCTTTTTGATTAATTAATATAAATTATTTTAATTCTGATTTTTTTTTCTCTCATACACGATATTTATTTATTTTTTTTTAAAATAAACTCCACAATAAATAAAAATATAAATTATTAAATAATAAAATAAAAATTAAAAAAACCCTTTATTTATATATCGACTGCTGGTAAAAAAAAATAAAATTCGTAATGAATAAAATCAATAATAAAAAAAAAAAAAAATCAATAAAAAATTTAAAATTAAACAAAAAACAAAATCTATGTGATTAATTTTAAAAATAGATAAATAAATTATATAGTATTTTTAAACGAACGCAAATAAAAATTTTTTTTTTTTTCATTTTCACGGGACGATAATAAAATTAATTTCTATTTAATTAGAATAAATTGTAAAAATGAAAAAAAAAAAAAAACACTGTATAAAATGGAAATATTTAACGATAAAATAAAAAATAACCGGAAAAATATAAAATAAAAAAAAAAAAAAACAAAAATATATAGACTTTTTAATAATAAAAATATGATTATTAAAATAAATATACATTAAATATTTTTAAAACACAAAAACCAAATAATTTAATTAAAAATAATTGGTAAATTATTTTTTTTTTTTCAAAGGTTTATTGAATTATTAAAAAAAAATTAAAAAAATGTCCATATTTTTTTTCAGACATTTAAAAAGTGATGGGGGGGATTTTTTTTATTTTTTATTATTTATTTATTTAACGTTTTGCCGTTTCAAAAAAAAAAATTCATTATTTACGATATTTTGGTTTTTTTTTTTTTTAAATATTAAAATAAATTACGTAAATTAAAATAAAATTATAATAAAAAAAAAACAAACAAAACAAAACAAAACAAACGAATTATTGCAAAAGAATTAAAAGAAAAAATTTTTAAATGAATTTTTTTTTTTTCTTTAATGAGATGATCATTTGAATGTTATATTATTAATATTATTGGCATCATTTAAATAATTATTATTTCTTTTTTATTTTATTCCTTTTTTTTTTTTAATTAATTTAATTTAAGTTGCAAATTTTTTTTTTTTAATTTATACAAAAACAACATTTTTTTTTATATAATTTATAATAATAATAATAAATCCATTATTATTATAAATTATATTTTTATTAATTTTTTTTTTCTTCTTGTTATTTACGACACGCCGTGATTATGTAAGATTAAAAAAAAAAAAATAAAAAAATATTTAAATATTTAAGGTAAAATTAATATTAATAAATGAAAAAATGAAAAAATGAAAAAAAAATAAAAAACATACACAAAAACCACATTTAAAATTATTATACCAATATAAAAATAAACAAAAAATATATTAAAAATAAGTAAATAAATAAATAAATAAAAAAATTAAGAATTTATATAATTATTTTTTGTTTTTTTTTATTAAACAATTTCAATTTTTATCTGTTTGTTTAGAGGAAATAAGAGGAAATATACCTTAGAGTTGTCATACTTTGGCAGTGAATTATCTTTCCATTGTCCGATCAATCGGGAGATTAGGAAGGATCATTCTTGTGACGGTGCGTTTCTCCAATTAAAACAATCGTTACGTTCTTCATCTGAATGTGGATTTTTTTTTGAAAATTTGAATACGCAATTCAAAGAAGGGGGGGGGGGGGGGCAGCAGTAATACAATTAAAAAAGATTTTTCCTTCCTTCCAAATTCTTTCGTTTAAGAATCTCTAAATTGATCTCTGAATTGATTATATTACATGCAAGGCCTATTCGCTGCTGCTGGGATTTATTAAACGGTGTTGTGTGGATTTTTCGGACCCATATGCAGCATTGAAGGGTTTATATTGTGCATTGGTAAGATCGGGATTGGAGTATGCATCTTTTGTATGGAATCCATACTACGGTGTTCATTCGGATGCTATCGAATCGGTGCTCGGGCGAAATTTTATTAGATATGCTCTTCGCAGGTTTGGATGGTCCGAAGATTCCACACTTCCCCCGTATTTGCATAGGTGTCAACTTATCGATCTGCCCCCCAACGTCGGGGCATAGGCGGGAAACTGCGTGTCTCATGTTTGTATTCGATATGTTTACGAATGTGATTGATGCGCCGAATTTGTTGTCTAAGATTGATTTCAATGTTCCAATACGACGGTGTGCTCACGTGGTCACAACTACTTGTACCTGGACTTTCATAGAACAAACTACGGGAAATATGAGCCGCCGTTGTGCAATATGTCTAGATTATTTAATAAGTACAACGATCAATTTGATTTCGCGTATTTCGCGGCGTATATTTTTGGGTAAATTAAGGTCCAGATATTTCGGTTTGGCTGAGATTGAGATTGGGTCCGGCTTCGTCTTGTCTATGGTGTGATGATAATAATATTATTGTTCGAATGCGTTTGTCGATATGATAATGGTGTAAGTTAGTATATTACATTTTGGTAAATAATTTTTGGCATGGCCTTTGGTGGGTTACTGTGTTACTATTGGTTGTGATTATATTTTTTATTTTTTTTTTGTCTTTGTTTTTTTTTTTGTTTTATTTTGTTATTTTTTTTAATATATTTTGTATTTCTTTTTTGTTTGTTTTATTTGGTTTTATTACCATTTTTATGTATTTGATTTTGAAGTGTGTATTCGCTAGTTTTTGTATTTTTTGTATATTTTTTGTATCTTGTATTATATGTTTTGTAAAACGGCAGTAGGGCTTGTACCCGTTGCTAAATGAATAAATAAATAAATAAATAAATGGTAAATGAACCGTGAATACCAGAACCTAAATGATAAAAACTATAAATTTATTCAACAAAAATATTCATGAAAAAGATCATCAACTTCTTATCTTATCAGAGACCATCATCAATTCGCGCCTTAAAACCAATAATCCTCTGAAACGCGTTAAATTTATACAAAAATAAAAAAAAAAAACAATTTAGAATTAAATTCTTTGTAAGTAAAAAAAAATAATTATTTGTTTTTTTTTTTTTTTGTTTTCGATTTTATTTCCAACCAAAAAAAAAAAAAAATTTTTAACAGAATCAAAAAAAAAAAAAAAATAAACAACCTAAAACATTTATAATAATAATAATAATAATATAATAATTATAATATTTTTTTTTTTATAAACCAGAGATGCTTAGTATCTAATTGTGTTTTTTTTTTGTTTGTTAATTATTATTTTGCTGTACAATACCAAAAAAAAAAAAAAAAAAAAAAATTAAAAACCATTTTCGAAATTCTTTTTTTTTTCTTTTTCTTTTTGGTATATTTAGACACTGAAGATCTATTCACAGAAAAGAAATAATAATTAATAATAATAATAATAATAATAATAAAAAATAAAACAAAATAATATAATTAAAAACATTATTAATAATAATAATAATAATATATAATATTTATATTGACTTAAAAATTAATTAATAATTAAATAATAAAAAATATGAATTTCACTAATTTTTAATATGTATTTTGTTTTTTTTTTAAATTATCGTCGTTTTCTTCTTTCATCTCATCTCATTTTTGTTATTTAAAAAGTAAAAGAGTTTTTTTTTTTTTTAAATCAATTTCATTTTATTTATTTTTCCTTTTTTACACTCAATTTATTTTATTTATTTATTAATTTTTCTTATTCAAATTCTTTACATTCTGAAACTGTACAAAACACAAAAAAAAAAAAAAAAAAAAAATAATTTAATAATAAAATAGTTATTTTTGTATTTTTTTACAGAAAATTAAATTTTAAATATAATAAAAAAATAATAAAAAAAACAATTTCAATTAAAATTTTTATATAAAAAAAAAATTATAATGAATTTAGGCCATTAATAAAAAAAAAAAAAAATATAAAAGAGTTGAGTATGCGGAGTTCACTAATAATAATTTGAGGGGGGGGGGGTGGTTGGGGGAAGGCAACGCGCCGGCATAAAGGGGTTAAAAATGTTTTATTCATTTATTTAAAAAAAAAAATTAAAAAAATAAAATAACTATTTATTTTAATTACTGTTTTTGTTTTTTTTTTTTTGTTTAATAAATATCAGAAAATAAAGAAAAATTAAAATTATAAATTTGTGTTGGATATCCGCTAAAAAAAAAACACAATTAAAAATTTTTATTAAATATTTTTGTAAATAGAAAAAATTAATAATTAAAAAAAAAAAAAATATGCACGCAAATAGAAAATAAAAATGAAAAAATAGAAAAAAATGAAAAAAAATTCACCAAAAAATAAAAAAATGAAAAAAAAAAAAATAATTCAAAATAAAACATTTTTTTTCTTTTTAGTTTTGTTCTGTTTTTTATTTTTAAATATTAATATATATATTTTTTTTTACATCTATTATTTTATTTTTTTATTTATTTAAATTTTATTTTGTTTTTATAAATAATATATATAATAATAATAAATCTTTTTTAATGCTAATAAAAATAAAAAAAAAAGAAAAATCCATTTTTATTTCTTCCACACGCAAAATTTCACAATATTTTATTCATTTTAATTTTTAATTTTTTTTTTTTGTTTTGTCTTTCGTCGTCGCGCGCGTTTTATTTTTTTATTTATTTATTTATTTATTTATTTAAACTCACAAAATGCAAAACAAAAAGAGCACACAAAAAAAAAAAAAAAAAAAAACAATATATTTTTTATTAATTAAATTATTATTTTTTGCACAAATATATATATATATAATTATTATATAAATATGTTTTTTTTTTTATTTAAATAATTAAAATATATAAATATATTTTCATTTTTTTTTTTTTTAGGTATTTATTTATTTGTTTTTTTTTTTTAATTTTAATTTTTCCTTTCAACATAATTTTATTTTAATATTATTTTTTTAATTTTTATATATTTATTTTCACAATAAATAAATATAATATATATATATATATTTGTTTTTAATTAATCATTTATATAGGGGGAGGAGGTTTTTGAAATTTGAAATTTTATTCACACATAGTTTTTTTTGTTAATTAATTAATTAATTAATTATTTTTATTTATTGTTGTATTTCAATTATTTATTATTATTATTATTATTATTATTATTATTTAATTATTAATTGTTATATATATATATTTAAGTATTTTTTAATATAATTCACATTTAATAATTATAATAATAATAATAATAATATATTTTTTTTATCTCTTTTTTTTTAATTTAATTATTTTTTTACATTTAGATTAATATTTGTTTTTTTTTCTTTATATATATATATATATATTAATATAATAATTGTTTTTATTATTATTATTTTTTACAGATTTTTTTTTTTAATTATTTTTATTATTATTATTATTTAACTTATTTTACAAAAAATTCATTTTCGTACAAATTGGTTAATTTTTTTTATTGTTTATGTGTGTGTGTGTGTGTTTGTGTATTTTATTTTATTTATTTTTTTTTTAATTTGTTTGTTAAACAAATCAAATAATTAAATAAAAAAAAAATAGAAAGGCAAAGATGGGAATTGTATTTTTTATTTAATTTATTTATTTATTTACAAATCTCAAATCTATAATTTCATCAATTCATTTTTATTTAACAAAATAAAATTATGTTTTTTTTTTTTTTTGTGGATTTCAAACAGAGAAAAAAAATAATGATAAAAGTAAAAAAAAAAAAAAAAAAAGGAACCATCTTTTTTTTTTTGTTAATTTATTTAAAAAATGTATTTTTTTTTTTATTTAAATAATTATTTTTTATTTAATTATTTAAAAAAAAAAATAGAATAATGAAAAATATTTGTGTATTTTATAGTCACTTCGGTCGACGGGTTAGCATTTATTTTTAATATATTTACATAAGTTGCTGATTGATAAAAGATTTTTGTTTTTGTCTACTGATTGATTGATGGATTGATTAACGATAGAATTGATTAAGGTAGATTTTCTGGTTGTAATAAGCATTATATTAGATGATTGGTTTTTTATTCTAATTAATATGAAGACAGAGAGAGAGAGAGAGGAATAGGAGAAGACATCTCGAATGAAACGAATTTATAATTGGCAAATTTAGTTATGATTTTTGAATTTTTTCCCATATCCATAAAATTGGAAAAATTTTCTTTTTTTTTTTGTCAAAGCTCTTGAAAAAAAAAAAAAAACACATTCAAATAAATCAAAACACACACACACATACACTCAATGCTAATATATTACAAACATTTCTTATCGCTGGTAGTACTGCAGACGATTCGCCTAGGCGATAAATTTATCGCCAAAGATATCGCATTTTTATCGCGTACGTTACTCCCTACGTATAGAAAATGGGACTCTTCCGCGATACATCTGGAAGATAAATTGACGATATCGCGAGGAAGATAAATTGGGGATACTAATGCGATATATAGATTAGAATATTCTAAAGGAATATCAATGGAAGCTCAATGCTGTGAAATCCTGTGAAAGCTCAATCCTGAAAATTATAAAAATTAAAAATTGTTAATATTTCTTCTTTATTCATTCGCTGTTCCATTTAAACTGTTATAATTTAATTTTATACTTAATTATTTACATACTTATCGCGAGGAAGACAAAAAGACGATATATTTATCGCGGATTTATCATCAAGAAGATAGGCAAGCCATAAATAATAATATATTATCTGGAAGAGAAGAGAAATAGAAGATAAATGTGGCTCTGTATTTTATTTTTATCGTCAAAGCGTATCGCCATCGTATCGCATTTTTATCTTCCGTACAATATCGCTCAACTGTTAAAACAACGATAAATTGGCGATATAAATAACTTCTTTTTATCTTCCTCGCGATATCGTATCGCCGATTTATCTTCGAAATGTTTGCGGGGTATTATCCAATAATAATAGCGTTTAACATCGGACAGAATTGCTTTGGATGTAAGAAATGTTCGCCTTTTGACTGAATTGATCGTTCCCTTATACGGTGATGTCCGTCGCAGTAAGACGACCAACCCCATAAGAAAAATATTTAAATCTTTGTGTAATTCAGCTACGGAAATAACATCAAAAATAGTTGAATGTCTTCAGGTGGAAAGATACAGCCCCAAACGACCTCAAAACTGTTTATTTAGAATTCACAATTGAATGTTTTTTTTTCTTCTATATATTAAAATCCCCTGCGAACCGCGAATCGCAAAAATCTTAGAAACTTCTACCCCCTTATAATAATCTTTATATAAATAAAAAAATTTATCCCACAATCATTAATTCATATATTTTATGGATATTTTTATGGATCTTCAGATGTGTTATTCTGAAAAAATCCATAAAAATTCTGTTTCTTAAAATGGGGAAAACCCCATTTTTCTAAATTATTTCTCAAACAACAAATATGTTGAAGGAATTTATAATACCAAAAATTAATTTTAGCCTTATTTTTAGCAAAACTAAAACAAAAACAAAAACAACCCACAAACACTCTATAAATTTCCACCACATCAATTTCAACCTTTTTGTAATTTTCTACCGCATTATACATTTTCCAAAACATTTATAGTATCAAAAAAAAAAAAAAAAAAAAAAAACATACACTTTCTAAATTAGTTTTTCTTTTTTTTCAATTTTTCGAGTACAGGTTGCAAGGTACACAAATGGGTTGTTGCTAACAATGAATACGCCAAAATTTATACTATATTTCAAATTACGTTATCGCATTTCTCCGCTTTTACGCTTAAAAATGTAATTAATTAATTTTTTTAATATCCTTATTAAAAGGATTATACTTCCTTTCCAATATCCATCAAGTAAAAACGTTCCCCAGTGTTTTCATGAACTATTTTTTCTTTATCACGTACAAAAACCAAATTTGTGTACCTTGCAACCCGTGCACGTTCGAACCCCTCCCGTATTTTTCACCTAATTTATGCTAAATCTCAAAATGATTAATTTTTTTTTTTTTTTTAATTTATTTCATTATTTAACGTACGTACGTAAAAATTAAATAAATAAGATGCAAATATACAAATTATATATTTTATATACCCTGTGTATTATTGTTGTTCACTATGTTTTGTGTACGTGTATTTCTGTGTTACGAGTGTGTTTATGTCTGTGTGTGTGTGTTTGTATTTAAATGTGTGTGATTTGTTTTAATTTAAATAATTAATAAAAAAATATTTTAAAAAAAACTAAAAGAAAAAATCAAATCATTTTTTTAACTGAGCAGGATAGTTTAGCAGGACAATGAAGTTAAATAGCTAAATTAAATAAAATTTTTGAGGGATAATCCCGCAATCAAAAATTGAAAGACGGACGTTGAATTGATAAAATATTTAATGTTTTTTTTTTTTTTTTGAACCCGACATCCCTCCAAATATTTCCGCGAAAGCAGAGGACGTTGAATCGTTAAAAAAATACCAAAAAAAAAATAATATTTTATCAGTACAAATCCTCTCTGTTTCTCTTTCGATTGAGAATAATCCCAAGTTCCCTTAATTCCATTGACTAACTAAACCGGTTTAGTTTTTTATTTTTTAAAATATAAAATTAAATTCCTTAATCATTTATTTATATTAATTTACTGAAAAAAATAATATTAAAATTCATAATGGCGGTATTTAATTATTTATTTATTTTGCATTGAATTTTGGTTCAATTCGTCGTATATTTTTCATTTGAAAATAATTGAGCAAATTAAATAAAATCAAAATTAATTAAATTAAATTAAAAAAAAAAACAAAATTATATTTTTCTAAGTAGTTGTCCTTCGTAATTGAATTTATTGCATTGTTTATAATTTTTTTAAATTTTTTTTTTGCTTCAAATCTAATGAATTTATAAATTTTTAAAAAATTAATAAAAGAAAAATTAAAATATTTATTAATTATTGTTTTTTTTATTTTTATTTTTGCGTTGAGATTATTAATTAATTTAAATGAAACCGATTAAAATATTCAATCTGTTGATATAAATAAAATATTTATTTATTGATAATTTTTATTTTTTTAACTTTTTACTGTTTGCTGTTTTCGTTGCAGAAATTAATTTTATTTAAATTTTTTTAAAACACATTTCAAAATAATTAAAAAAAAAAAAAATAAACACTAAATTTATAATTAATAAATATATATATTTTTAATTTATTTAAATATATTTTAAATATATGTGTTGAATTGTTTTTCAGTTTTTTTTTTCTAAAAAAAAAGATATTATTTTGATATTTAAATTGATTTTTTTAGGTTTATTTTATAGAGATTTTGATTTGAAATAAATTTTATTAATTTAAAGTTTTTAAACCATTAAATTTTTAACTTTATTTTAATTATTAACATTATTAATTATTTGTTTGTGGTTAATCGAAATTTTAGGGATTTTTAAATTCATATAATTTTTAGCGGTGCGGGAAGGAAAGAAACTAAAAAAATTACCTTTTATGAATTGAATGAGTTTTTTTTTTTTAATTTATTGAATATTTTTATTTTGATATTTTATTGTAATTTTTGTGGTTATCGTTTAATTAAAACAGTATTTATTTTTTTTTTTTTAAATTTGATTTCTCCTGTTTGCGATTTTTAAATTAATTAAATTATATATTTGTTTTTGTTGTTTTTTTTCATTGAATGTTTAATTATTTATAAAAAAAAAAAAAAAATTGCTTAAAATTCGTCGATTTTTTTTTTATATAAAATTAAATATTTTTTTTTTTTTTTATATATTGGGATATTTTTAATTGAAAATAATTAAACAAATATAATAATTAATAAAAAAAAAAAAAAATATGTTTATTTTTATGTCTGTTTTATGTCTGTTTGTGTATTATTTTTTTAATTTTATTTTTGTTTTTGTTTTTGTGTGTTTTTATGTACGAATAGAATATTTTTTTAGGCACTTGAATGTATTTTTTTTTTTTTATATTATATTATTTTTATTATAATTATTATTTCTTTTAATTTTAATATATATATATATATAAATTTATATTTTAAATTATTATTATTATTATTATATTTATAATAATTTTTGTTTGTTTAATTTCATTAAATTTCTTAAATATTAATTTCTATTATATTCTTATTAAATATAATAATAATAATAATAATAAATCATAATAATAATAATTACATTTATTATATATATATATATATATATATATATATTAAAATAAATAATATTTAAAAATTATTTATTACCATTTTTAAATTTCATTGAATATTTTTTTTCTTTTTTTCATTAATTATATGATGTGTATTTTTTTTTTTTTTTTTTATTTTTTTATATTATAAATCGTATATGAATTTTTATCATAAAATATACAGTTTTTTTTTTTTATATTAAATACACAAATTATTTAATAATATTAAATATTAAATATAAATTTAATTTAATAATATTAATTTAACAAATTCATTTTTTTTTTCACATTTATATATTTATATATATATATATAAAAAAAAATTAAGAAAATAATTCAATTAATATTTATTATTATTATTTATATATTTTTTAATTTTTTTATTGTTTTTATTTAATTTTAATTAAAATAATAATCATTGTGAAAAAAAAAAACATTGCTTTGCAATATTTGAATTTAAATTTTATTTTTTATTTTTTTTTGTTTTGCTTTTAATCTCAAAATTATTGATTTTATTATTATTTAAAAAAAAAAAAAAAAAAAAAACAAAAATTCACATTCCGGATTTTAATTAAATTTTTCAATTAATTTTAAATACATTTCATATATTATAGATTTAATTGTTTTGTTTTTTTTTTTTTTTTTGAGCTTTTATTGTTTTTATATATTATCTGATTATTTTTACATTAATTTTAACTTGGTTTTTTCTTTTTTTAGAGATTTATTTATTATAAATTCATTTTATTTGTTTTAAAAAAAAAATCTTTGTATAGGAAAATAAATAGATAAAAAAAAAAAATAAAAAAAAAAAAAACAAAGAAAAAGCTGCTTTTATTTCTTTTTAAATAATTTTTTCTTCTGCTTTATTTTTTTCTTCTTTATCATATTACAATTTTACAATATAAATATATATAAAAAAATGATTTTTAATGTAAAAATATCGTTCAATTAAATTTTTAATATATAGAAAAAAAAAACACTGAATTCCAATTATTTTTATCAAGGAATTTTTTTAAAATTTTTTTTTTTAAATTATTTACACATGCAAAAATAATATTTTTAATTATTTTTTTATTTGTTTCTTTTTATATATATTTTTAATATATGATAATAATTATATTTTTAAAGTGATTTATAATTATTATTATTATATTTTTTATTATTATTTTATTAAATAACATAAAATGAATATTTATTTTATGTTGATGTTTTATTATTAAAAGAATTTAAATTCTGTATAGATGTTAAAAAAAAAAACCTGTTTTAGAAATCAAATTATCATCGTGAAAATTCAAGGTGAATTTTTTATCAAATTAAATTATTGATTAAAAACGTGATTATTTAAATAATTTTAAATAAAATGTTACCGAAAAAAAAAATCAGATAAAATACAATTAAAATTTTTGCAAAATAGTTGAAATATTTTTGATGATCAAAAAAGGGGAGGATTATAATATTTTTTTTTTTTTAAGCTAAATGATGATATGGATTCTATTTTGAATTGTTTTTTTTCCAAAACGAAATGATTGACATAAAATAAATTCATATCATTTTAATAATAATAATAATAATAAAAATAATCTTTAAATTATATATATAAAATATAAATATTTTTTTTTTTTTGCCATCCATTTTAAAAGCAATATTTAGGATTTGTGTGTTTTTATTTATTTATTTTTATCTTTTTTTTCATTTATTTTTGTGGTTTGGGATGAGCATCAGCAGCGCAGCGCGCACATTGACATTATTTTTTAGTGTAAATTAAATAGCAACAAATTAAATAAATAAAAAAAAAAAAAAATATATATCAATTTTTTTTTTTTTTTTAGTGTAAATTAACATTATAATTTATTTATATATCATTAATTCTATTTATTTATTTATTTATTTGTTTTTTAAATAAAATTATAAACAGACAAAAAAAAATTAATAATAAACTATATTAATGGATAACGTAAAATTGTAATTCAATAAAATAATTAAAAAAAAAAAAAAAAAACCAAAAAAAAAAAAAGAATTCATAATCAACAAAACAACAATTTTTTTTTAATTTTACTACTATTTTTATAGTTATATATTTATTTTTTTTTTGTTGTTAAATTAAAAAAAAGGAAAAAGAAAATATTAATCTAAGGTAGGAAAAATTAAAAAAAAAAATAAAAAAAATAAAAATTAAATTCAACAAAATAAAATAAATAAATTAAAGAATTAATTTCATATTTTTGTTCATTTAATTAAAATTATAAATTAATTAATTTGTTTTTTTTTTTTTTATATAATTATTTCCAATTTCCATATATACAAATAATATATAATAATTAAATAACTGGTTATTTTTTATTCATTTTATAAAAAAAAAAAACATTTACGATATTTAGTATTTTATTTATTAAATCATATTTTTAATTATATATTAATTTGTTTTTTAATTTAATTTTAAAAAAAAAAAACAAAATTCGTATTTTTTCTTAATTTGATAATTTTTTTTTTTTTTACACATAGAAAAATAATTATTAGAATTATTATTAATTAATTAAATATTCATTTGCTATTTATATTTATAAATTTCAATTGTGTGTACCCCTTTACAATCATCTTCATCATCCCATCCATCGCCCCTCTCTTCAGTTGTTTAATTTATTTATTTTTTTTTTTTTGTAAATTAACATTTAAACAATTTTTTTTTTTATGCAATTCATTTAAAAGTAAACAATAAAATCATTTCAATTATTATTTAGTGTTTTAATTTAAAAAAAAAAAAAAATATCATATTTTTATTATTTAGCAAAAAAAAAAACTCTGTTTTTTCTTCGGTATAGGACATGCGCGGTTTGTTTTTGATTTTTTTTTTTAATTTAAATATTTACAATATTATTTTTAAGGATTATGAGAATATATAAATATTTTTCTTTTTTTTTTTTAAAATTAATATTTATCAAAATGAAAATTAAAAAATAAAATATCTGTATATATATATATAAATTTTCTATAAATATTATTATTTTTTTTTTGTTTGTTTGTGTGTGGTTATTTTTTTTTTTTTACAGTTTTAATTTGATTTTTTTTTTTTATTTTTTTAACACTAATAATTTTTACTAAAAAATATATATTTTTTTTTCTTCATTATTTTGATTCCATTAAAAATTTATTAACCGATTTTATATATTTTTAATAAATAATATAATAACAAAAAAAAAAATTATAAATAATTCAAATAATAATAATAATAAAATTGTTATTTTCATTTTTTTTTTTTTTTCGGAGTGCGGAGGTTGGTTTTTTTTTTATTTATTTATTCTGTTTGTTTGTTTTCGTTTCGAAAAGGAATTATTTATAAATAATTTTTTATATTTTTTTTTTTTTTATTTTTTACTATAAGGACGAATTAAATTATTTCAAAGTTTTATACTTATAATTTTTGGGCAAAAAAAAAAAAAAAAAAAAAAATCATAAAAAATAATAATAAAATTAAGAAAAAATAAAATATATTACGTATTTTATTAAATTAAAAATAATTGTTTGTTTAATTTTTATATCCATTTTTTTTTTTTTTTTTGGATAAAATAAAAAATCTCTTTTTTAAATTTTGATAAATATTTACAAAATATTTTTTATAGTATTTTGTTGTTTTTGTAACTTTGTAATAAAACAAATAAAAATAATAAAAAAAAAAAAAAAAAAAAAAAACATTAATTATTATTATTTACCTAATTAAATTGTTAATTAAAAAATTGTTTTAATATTTTTTTTTTTTTTGCATCATTCCTTTTTTTTTTTTTTCTTTGATCATGTCACAAATTCGTGTGTGTTTAATTTTAATTTTAATCATTTGTGTGTTTGTGTGTGTGTGTGTGTGTGTGTGTGTGGTGACTCTCATCATATGTGAAATGAGTGTTTAAAATAAAATTAATTATTTGAATGGAGGTAGTCTTTAAATTGATGATTTCGACCTGAACGATTTCTTAAATTTGTTGTCGGTGGTGGTGGTGGTGGTGGTCCTGATGATGATGATGATGGTGTTGGTAATGGTAGTATTGCCGTTGATGTTGTCATTGTAGATGTGCTTGTGGTGGTGGTGGTCGTACTGGCTGTAATTGCCATTGATGATTGACTTGTTGTTAAAGTTGTTAAATTATTATTTATTGATGATGACGATGAAGATGATGCTAATAATTCAACATCATGTTTTCTATTGTCCTTATGATTGAATTGATGTTTTAATTGATCTTTATCACGACGATGACGATTTTCACGCATTGAATCTGAAATAATTGAATAAAACAAATTATAGTTAGTTATTAAAATGGGTATTTAAATGCATTTAAAAAATTTACCATTATTACGATCTCTAAAATCAATTCCATGTGATGGTTGTTGATGTCCTGATAAACGAGAATTATTTGTTGGGGACTCTTTCCGTTTATGATCTTTATCTTGATTATGATGATGATGATGATGATTTTGATGTGGATGATGATGGTGATGCTGTTGCGAATGATGCGGATGATGATGGTGATTATGTTGATTATTATTTGGATGATTATTTTGATGTTGTTGATGATAACGTGATTCTGTTGAATGTTGTGCATTTAAATCAGTACTTTGTTTTTCATTATTTTCTTTAAGATGTTGTGCAACTTGAGCATAACTTAGGCGTACCGTTGATGTATCGGTTGTTAATGGTGACGGCGTTAATGTTGATGTTGACGACAACGAAGACGAAGACGAAGATGATTGTGATGTGGCAGGTGTTTGTAATGTAATTTGTGGTTGATTACCATTTGAATTTGGTGATAATGCTTGAGGTATTGTAATTGTTGGAGATGTTCCGACTGTTGTTGTTGTTGTTGTTGTTGTTGTTCCAGTTACCGTGATTGCAACCGTTACCGTGGATGATTGTTGTGGTGACAATAATAATGATATCGATGGTGTTTGTGTTGATATTGCGGCAGTCAATTGGCTAGGATTTATTGATTTTTGTTGATTATGTTTCGATGTTGATGCGGATGGTGTTGTGTTGGTTGTGGTTGTGATCGTATTTGTTGAGGTTTGTTGTTGATTTTTCTGTTGTTGTTGTTGTGGTTGTTGTGATTTATTCAGTGACGTTGTCATTGTTGATGTTGATGCAACGGCACTTGATTTTGAAACAGATGTACTAAATATCACATCAGATGTTGTCATTGTAGCTGCATTTGTTGTTGTTGGTAAATTATTATTACTATTATTATTATTATTATTATTACTATTACTATTTAAAGTTAAATTATCAATTGAATCTATTATTAACAAATTATTATCAGTATATGTTTTAGTTTGATGACTATTTAAAGGTACATTTGTGTTACAGATATCTAATCCATTTACTAATGATTCATCAGTCTTTGTGGATTTATCAGCCATAATAATTATGTTGTTCGATGTGGCTGAAACAAAAGAAGTAGTTGCATTTATTGTACTTTTTATCACTGCATTAGCTTTGCTATGTTTATTTGCACCGCCACTACCACTAACACTAATCACCGTATTTGTGGATAATGATTCGTGCATTGCATTTGAATGCTTATGCTTTTCATTACCACTACGTTGACCACCAATTCCAATTTCAATTGTATCTTGCATTGATAGAGGAGGCATTGAATTTGAGCGTATATCACTAGCATTTTGATTTTGATTATTATTATTATTAACATCTTTATTATCTTTATCTAAATGTTTTTTGTTATCTTTTGATTTGGCAGTTCCTTTTACAACATCAGCTAAACGATTTTCACCCCATGCACTTACTATTGGTGATCCAGTAGATCCAGCTGTGCTTGATCCTGACTGATTAGATAATGTATTTGCGGCTGTTAAAATCGGAGCAGAAGATGATGGAATCGATGATGGATTATTTTGGATGATTACATTTGGTTTATTGAATATTGTATTATTGCTACCAGTAACATTAGTAGTATCATGTACATTATCCGTTGATGACAAAGATGATGAAGATATTGTCGAAGATATCGATGGTGATGGTAATATACCAGCAGCCGATATATTTAATTTATTGGTAGTTTGATTAATGGTCGTCGAAGATGTCGATAATGACGAGGATACTGCCGTTAAATTATTATGTTCGACTGGTGTCACAACCGGCTTTAAGGGGGGAAATGATGAATCGAATAAATCAAACGTTGGTTTATTAGTTTTATTTTCATTCGATAAATCACGAATATGATTTGGACTAGTTGCATTATGTTTGTGATTACCTCCACTACCACCACCACCACCACCTCCTCCTGTATTGCTAGCACCACTTGATGTACTACTTAATCGTGAATTATATCCACCACCACCACTGCCACCGCCACCACCACCACCTCCATCATCATCTTTTCGTCGTCCTCGCCTATACTTTTGTTGTGTCCAAACAACATTTTCCTTTTGCATTGGATGCAGCATCACATTCGATGATTGATTTGATCGAGAATGTTTAACATCCATTGTCGATTGTTGAGTATCATCAATCGTTGCATTTGATATTGGTAATACGCCGACCGTTGTTGAACCGGCAACAAGTGGATTCGTTGTGGTAGATGATGTAGTTGTCATTGTGGTGGTTGTTGTTGTTGTTGTCGATGTGGTGATCGTTGTTGATGTGGACGATGATGATGATGACGACAACGTTGCAGATGTTGATGTATTTATCATTGTAACTATGTTAGATCCCATTGCTGCTGCTGCTGCTGCTGCTGCTGATGTTCCTGCTCCAATATTTGAAATTGAAGATTTTGTACTTAAAGCACTATGGTTTGAAGGTATAGATTGTGTTGTTATTGTTGCACTTTTTGTTGTTGAGGTTGTCAGTGTTGTAGTCGCTATTGCCATTGTTGTTTGTGTAGTAATTATAGTTGTGGTATTTGTGGTTGATGTTGCCGTTGTCGATGAAACAATTTGTGAAGCATTTAATGTGTTATTGGTTGGTGTTGTATCGTATGCAACATAATGTTTATGTTGTGTTTGTGACGATGACGTTGACGATGATGCCGATGATGATGACGACGGTTGCTGCATTTGTTGCAAATGATAATGATGCATATTATGATTTGCGGCTGGTTGATGATGGTGTGTTTGGTGATAAGACGGTTGATGATGTTGTATATGATTTGATGATGAATGATAATTATTATTATTATGGTTATTATTACTATTATTATTATTATTATTATTATTATTATTGTTATGTGGCACATTTCTATAAGGTAATTCTGGTATATAAGTTGTTTGTAAATCATTTGATTTGTTATTTATTCCATAGTTTTGTTGTGATGATGAGGTTTTATACAATGTGCCAGTTATTTGATGATGTTGTGTTTGTGATGATTGCTGTTGATGATGTTGATGCAATTGTTGTGGTTGCGGTTGCGGTTGTGGTTGTGGTTGATGTTGGTGCAATTGATCATGTTGCGAATGCTGCTGATGTAATTGTTGATGCTGATGAATTTGTTGATGATTATGTTGTTGTTGATGTTGCTGTTGTTGTTGCTGTTGTATATGTTGATTTACCAATATTTGTTGAGCGTGATGTGATATCGCATTTCCCTGTATACCGGATGTATGTATTGAACGATGTGATAAATTTTGTGATTGATGATGCTGTGAATGTAATTGTTGTTGTTGTTGTTGATGTGGATGTTGATGTTGGTGTTGATGTTGATGTTGCATTGATTGTTGCTGATCCATATTCATATTTGATGATCGATGATGATCATAGTTATTGTTACGTTTATTACGTGAGCTATTATTGCGACTAGTATATTTTGAAGATTGATTTGGATGCTTTTGTTGTGAATATGTAACTTGAGGCGATAAACCATTTGATGCAAACACATCATAAAAACTGTGTGTTGGCGATGGTCCTGAAGTTGTTTGCCACGTTTGAACAATATTAGGAAAATATGTTTGTTGTGGTTGGAATGGCTATTATAATAAATACAGAAATAAATACATGAATAAAAACAATCTGTAATCGAGAATACAGGACTAACAAATACTTACGAAAACTGGTACAGCTTGTCCAAATGGAACGGTACCTTGTGGCAGGGCAGCAGCACCGGCTACTTGATTATTCGTTGTATTCGTATTCGGTGTTGGTTGATAGTACATACGTGTTGCTGGTTGTGCATTTGTATAAGCCGTTGTATCGTACACCGTTTGTGCAGCTTGCGGTGGTGAAGGTGCCGTCGATCGAAAACCATTTTTATTTGTAATGACCGGTGTCATTGGTATTGGCCGATTTGGTTTCGCTTTTATTCGTGCCATTATTGTTTTACCCTATTAAATACAACCAAAAAAAAAAAAAACAATTATAAAATTTGGATATTTTGTTAAAAAAAACATAGACAAAAAAAAATAACAAACCTGGAATTCCTTAACCTCTTCACGTAAATATTTAAAAGCGCATTGTGCATCTTCATCCGATTCAAATGTAATATACCAACTGTTATTACCAGCAAATTCACATGTTATAAATTTTGGACAATTTGGACTATTAAATATGTTCTGTATAGAAAAAAAAATAAAAAATAAATACATATTTTCAATTAAAAACTTTTCGTAACAAATAATAAATTATGAAATAAAATACAGGTAATGCAACGACTCTGTGGTACAATTGGTAAAATGTACACAATATTTATGTATACCTCAAATGTGATGTGGTGAGGGGTATCATATAGAAATTCAAAATCCCGTTTAAGAGCATTAAAATGCATTTATACTTTGTTATAGTAAATCACTCTCTCTGAGGGTTCTTTGAATTTCATTGTCAGAGTCAATCATTGGGTTTTATTGTTTTAATTACTTTGTATTACGTATTATGAAAATTCATATTTTACATATTAAAATATATGTTAGCGAACCAATAGTCTTATAACTATATCGATCTTGTCCCCTAAAGGAGAGTCATGAATTCAGGTTACCTTAATTCATTTACGTTACCTTAATTTGCTCGACCGGTGTATTATTCGGTATTTCTCGTAATATCACAATACATCGTTTATGATTTGGACGGACTTTTAAACCGTCATCATCCACTTGTACGTTGGCAGAATCACGTAATACATCGGTAATCAATTTTAAATCCTTTGTCAATTTTTTTATTTGATTAAAATTAGCCACAGTCCATATCGGTACATATTGATCATTATCCATTTGTGATAGTAAATATGAATCACTTGCCAAATTTTCCCTAAAGTTTGTTAAGAAAAATTGATTTTTTTTTTAAATTAGTTTAGAATAGTTTAGTTTAAACAACACAAATAATTTTAAATTCAAATTACCTTGAAAAATAATATTCTAATTGTGCCAATAGCATTTGTTTTAGATGATCCAATGGTATTGTACTACCATCTGGTAATGAAACCATTTGTGTTGGTATAATCGATTGTTGGACACCACCACTTGTTAATGTTGGAAATGTAGATGTCAATGTCAATGGTGGTGGTGGTTGTGGTTGCTGAGGTCCAGTTATCGATGATCCCATTGATGATGAAGATAATGGTGATATTAATTGATTTGTATTTGTAGATGATATAATAGTTGTTTCGGATATTGTCGGTGATGTTAGAATGTCATGTTGGACCATCAGTACATTATTATTATTATCACTTGTAATAATATTATTGCCGTTATCGTTACCATCCATCATTATATTACCACCAATGCCACCAACAACAACAGCAGCAGCAGCAGCAACATTCATATTATTACTGCTACTGTTACTACTACTACTACTACTACTACTAGTACTACTGCTGTTGCTACTAATACTACTATTATTCGTACTAATCCCTGCAATATTATCTACATATAAATCTGTAGATTGTTGTAGTAGTGGTAACGTGGATGGCATTAATACATCTGCTGATGGTGGTGCTGCTACGGCTGCTGCTGTTGTTGTTGTGATTGTAATTGTGGTTGGTTGTGATGATGAAAGTGTTTGCATTGCACCATTCATATTTGTAAAATCCATACCCTGTATATTTTGTGGTGATTGACATATACTAGTCATATATGGTATTTGTTGTTGTTGTTGTTGTTGTTGTTGTTGCTGCTGCGATTGTGGCTGTTGAATATGTTGTGCTGCTGCTATCGGCTGATGAATTAAAACAGTACCCGGAGGTAATACAGTAATTGATTCATTCATTGGTGGTGTCATTGATGTAATTCCTGTTGGTTGGTGTAATGACGTTTGTATTGGTGGCGGTTGTTGTTGTGGCAGTGGTAATTGTATTTCATTTGCATTTGTTTGATAAATTGTTCCGGTAGGAATTTTACTAGCATCTCCATTCATATACACATAGCCTATAATAATAATAATAGAGGATAAAAGGAAAAAAAAAACATTAATAAAAATATCATAAATTTACACAAAATTGATTTGTAAAATAAAATTTTTAATCACAATTTAAAGATAAATATACAATCTTATATAATATTCTAATACCAATATTCGATTGTTTTTTTTTTTATAAATACGTATATGTATTATGTGAAAATAATTGATTATTTTTTGGTTATTGAATTATTAACGTGCAATCGCAATAGCATTTAGTGATGGCTGGAATCAATAGAAAACTCATTATCACCTGTTATTTTATTTTATTTATAGCACTTTAAAAATGCAATACAATTCAAATATTGGCCGTATAGAAATCGAATATAATTTACAGAAAAAAACCAATAGATTTTTCTGTTAGCAGGAGGGATTTTGCAGGAGGAAGGATGATCTATTACCAGACCAATGATTTTATTTAAGCGAATACGTTCAGTTAATGGGATTCTTGAAGGGTTTTCTTTACGGGTTTTTTTTTTTTTCCAACCGAAAAATAGTCATTGAAAGAAAAATGCTCCAGAGGGTTGAACTTGAATCGTTTTCTTCCACCAGAAAAATTCAGGGGGATTTTGAAGTTGAAGTGGTAAACAACAAAGTTTTTTTTTGCTTCGAATATGTCGAAACACATGCCTGAAAAAGTTGTTTTGCGGGGAAGTTTAATATCTTTCTTTAATTTGAAGAAAACCGATGCTGATAGTTATCGATTGTTGGTAGAAGCTTACGGTTAACATGCTCCAACTCAAAAAAACTTGTGAACGGTGGTTTGCACGCACGCAGGAGTGGTGATTTTGAAGTGGAAGACAAAGAACTCAGACCAGGTCAGCCAAAAAAAATTTGAAGACGAAGAATTGCAGGCATTGTTGGATGAAAATTCGTGTCGAACGCAACAAGAGCTTGCATTAGAGTTGACTGTAGATGCCTCTACCATTTCTAGACGTGTGCTGCATTCAATGGGAAATCAGATCAGAAAGCTAGGAAAATGGGTCCCACATCAACTACAAATGAAAATCAACTCAAAGCACGAATCTATATGCATGCCATAAACATCTTGCCGAGCACAACAAACATAGTTTTTTGAGTCGAATTGTCACTGGCGATGAAAAGTGGGTGTATTACGAACCAACCCTAAACGTAAAGCATCATATGTTGATCCCGGCCAACCATTAACTTCACAATCAAAACGCGATATTCATTGCCAGAAGCTTATACTGTGCATTTGGTGGGATCAGAAGGGTGTCGTGTATTATGAGCTGTAAAAAACCGAATGAAACGGTTACATCTGATCGCTACCGACGACAACTGGGTCGAATTGGCAAAGAAATTGAACGAAAAACGACCATTGATAGCTCGAAAACACCATAAAGTTTTTTTTCATGATGACAACGCCAGACCACATCGTGCAAACATCGTTAAGGAAAAAATTAAGAGGCCCGGTTGGGATGATCTTGATTACCAGATCAATGCAGGTCATCAGCCTGACAGATGTACGCTTTCGAAATGCTGAAGAAGTGTGAAAATGGGTCGATAAATGGTTTGGGACAAAAGATGAGGAGGAGTTCTTCAAACGACGAATCAACAAACTTCTTAAAAGATGGGAGGAAGTCATAGCTAACAACGATGGGTAATATATTGGTTAATGTACTGAATCATTTTGTTATACAAATAAATGCCATTTTCAAGCCAAACCATCGACATTATTAATGCACGGTCCCAATATTTTCTTTCAATAGAAACATTTTCACTGAAAGAAAAATGTTCAGACGACCTGCTTGGATATTCATATTCCATAATAGGAAAATTCTATTCAGTGTAAGGATTTTCTTTTACTCGTAAAAGTGTTCATATTTAGAATAGATTTAATCGGAAAACCGCCCCAAATTATTATTGAAACAATTCCATAACAATCTTGAAATGAAATTGAGGTAAATAAACCAAACCATGTTAAAAATTTTTCACTTAATCTTCTATGCTATATATAAAAAAAAAATATTAACCGCTTAAAAATCTTATATCTTAATGAGATGAAATATGATGATATATTATCAATTGCAAAATATTACAAAAACAATTTAATTTAAATTGCAATTATATAAATTTGTTGGTTCTTTTTTTTCATATATCAGAGTATAATTACTGTTAATTTCTTTTCTTTTCTTTTTTGTAATCATGATTAATTTAATTTTTATACTGATTTATTGGTTTGCAAAAAAAAAAAAACAAAAAAAATTTGCACATTTAATTTTTACAAACGGTATATTTTTTTCTATTTTTAATTTGTATTTGATTACAAAAACTTTTTTTTATGTATGTTTTTAACGAATAAATACCACAAACCATAGAATAATATTTAATGAATATTTATATTAAAATTAATATTAATATTAATATAATTATTTAGTATTTATGCATTCATTATATTTATTTATTTATTTTTTTTTTTTATTTTTAGTTTTAATCATCAAAATGAGAACTTTTTGTTGCGCTCTCTATTCATCGGTCTATTTTCATTCATTAAAAAAAATTAAATTGAAAATTGTTATAAATGCGTCGTCTGGTGTTGTTTTTGTTGGTGATCGGTCGGCATTACACATTTGGATAATCGTTTTTAATTTAATGATTTATTTATACATATAGATAGATAGATAGATGATAGAGAAAAGTATTTATTTATTTATATATAGTTTTAAAGTTCTATATTTATTCAAATTTGCACACACACACACACACACAAACACAACAACACAATAATAATATTTTAAAATCAGAATGAAAAAAAAAAAAAAAGATTGACAAGTAAAATATAATTGTATAATATATCGCAAAAAGAAGAAAAAAAATGAAAATCTTCTTTGGTTATGTTAAGTTAATGGGACAAAAAAAAAATTCAAGATCTATTATTTTATCTTTGTATAGTAGAGAATTTCTTTTTGTTTTAAATCACAAACATAATACAAAATTTATATTTTATTTGTACAACCATCTATACAACGGAATGATGCAAAAAAAAAAATAAAAAAAAAAAAGACAAAATCTGTTGGTTGTTTGTTATACAATTGAAAAAAAAAAATCTTATCGTAACGTAACGTACAAGAAAAGAACAAGAAAAAAAATATTACCTACAAAATATTAAAAAAAAAAACAAATAAATAAATATAACAAAAAGCACTTTTAATTTTTTTTTTTTTTGTGTTTTATTTTGCAAGTCACAATTTTTTGCACACCGACCAACAATTCCACAAATTGTCGAACAAATTTATATTTAACCAAAAAATACCTCTTCTACTATGTTAAAACACAAAATACATCATCGCATTCATAACGTGTACAGGTAAATGTTTTTATTTTTCTTTCTCTATATATTAGTATATTATTGAAGTTGTTGTTATTATTTCTTTAATTAATGAAATTAACCAAAATTATATATCTATAATTTTTGTAATACACATTGATATAGAGTATGATATACAGTATGAATGTATTTGTTATTTTTAATTAATATTTTTTTTTATAAATATACAGATTGGAATTTAATTAATTAAATTGATTTATAAAAAAAAATCGATATTTTAAAAATTCATTTAATTTTATATGTTTTGATTTTTTAAAATCATTTACGGTTTTTTTATAAAAAGAAGAGCGCATATAAATAATAATAATAATAATAATAATATTAATTAATTAATTGTAAATTAGAAAAATTATCATGAATTGATACAAATTTTGATTAACGATGAAGAGCAGAGCAGAGCAGAGCGTTGCGAATGGAAAACATTTGCTAATTAAGAATTTGTTTAAGGAGTGAGGTAGGGCAAAAACAAAAACTACAATTTGATATAAATTATCTGAATTATTTTATTTTTATCCAGGCCCGTTTTAGCCCATGTAGGCGCCTGGCTCAAATAATAAAATATAACGCCCGGAAACATGATTGGTAAATGCATAAATGGTTTTAAGACGATTAAATTCTCACTTGTTCGTGTATTTGTGACTGCGTTGGAATGAAATATTTACCACATACCACGCTGACTTGTTGTTCATTTTGTTATTTATTTAATATATCACTGAAAATGATCAAAGTTATTTGGTAAATGAATTGTAATTAGGCTTACCAGAGGTCACACAATTTCTCTAAAAGTCCCACAAAAACCCAATTTGATGTGATAATTTTGGAAATATCCGGTAAGTCTTAGTTTAATCTATCTGTCTCTGTATAAGTTTTGTTTCAATAATTTTCTTTAGAACAGAAATTTTATATTATTTAAAATATCTAATCTAATTTTCAGCGCCCCTTGACAACGGCGCCTGATTCATTCGCACCAATATCTTGTATGTAGTGGCGGCCCTGTTTTTACAGGAAACTAACGATTTTATTTCCTGTTTGTCTGAAAATTCTAGTGTGTTCTAGTTTGAAAATCAATTCTTCGGAGTGTCGGGGTGCAGGACAAACCGACCTGTATGTTGTAATAAATGGTTTTTTTTTTCAATCACCTGTGATCGTTAATTAGGAATTTTGCGAATAGATAAGCAAAAATTTAGGGCTAAAAAATTTGATTGTTGTGTTGTTTTGTTATTCCAAATTCTGACAATATTTGGAGGGGGTGAATCTTGTGTTAGAATCATACGCAAGACGTTTTATCTATTATTTTTCAAATCTTCAGATATTTCCTCAAATACTCATGATCGTAGACTTTTCATGATGTTTCTGTGGGAGACGATAAGTAATTCTATGGGTATGGACATAACTTCGTCAGGTCTTGAAAATAATTTGTCAATTGTCCCAAGTAGTTTACCTGTCATAACTTCACATTCACAAAGAATGTGCTCCGCAGTTTCCCACATAGCGTGTGATAAACCCTGCATAGCTAACGATTTTCATTCTATGTAGGTAGATTAGCTCTTAGATTATAAGGTTCGGTTAAATATCTGATCACTAGTCTATTGTTCGTTTTATTTGGTGCCTGAGAATTTGTTTCGGTAGCTCCTTTGAATATGCAGCGATAAAGAGTTTCGATTGCAAACGCATCCATCGGTGTCATTCCAGTGCCTCTTGGACGTCCTTAACAGTAGTTCAGACACAATCTTGAGCATCCCTAGATGGAGTCGAGTACTAGATTAGATTCTATTTCTCGGTATGGCTTGATGGAATGTCTTTCCTTAATCTGAACAAACTTATAATATTCACAACAAAACATATTTTGTGTGTAGTTTTTAATGAATATTTTTTTTTTATTTCACAAAATGAATTAAATTTCTTGAACCATGATGATGGAGACTTAAAGAAATTCCACTTTATTATAATAGTCATTTGGTTTTTTTTATTGTTTTAAAATTACGATTCATAATTGGTTTTTTTTACCGATCAGGATCAAAAAAAAAAAACTCTAGTTAATTGTTTAGAAATGATATTATTTGAGTTGTCTCTGTGTTTACTGTACACTGTAGAATAATATCGCGTATCACTGAAGAAATATGACCAGCTTCTGAGGTCGTAAAGTTCAAATCCTACCAATGGTTTGGATTAGTTGGATCACACAGACAGAAGACAAAATATAATTTCAAAGGTCATATATACATATACAGGTCCAATATGATAAAGTTATATTATCTGCCAAAGAAATTCAAACAATTTTAAAGATTATTTGTCATAATTTTACTGAAAATGTCCAAATTAAATATGATTGATTTATCCACCAATAACAAACATAAGGAGGATTATTATTATTATGTTTATATACCACGTTTATTTTTTTTTTTTAGCTTCGAAACAATCAATCTTAAAACAATTCATTGTATAGTTAAAATACTATATAATCATAAAAACATTCAAATTCATACCATTTTCTACTTAATATAAGGCATATTATTATTATGGAATTATGGAATAAGATTACCATCGCCACTATATGGTATTTCTTTATTAAATTGTAACATTTTTTTGGTTTTTTTTTGTTGATATATTAATAATTATTATTTTGTATTATTGTATAATGTATAAATCAATGAACTCACACAAATTATACTACAAAATTAATAGTTATTATAACAAATAAGTAGTATAATTGTTGTTATTTTCACTACTAAACAACATAATACTAAAAAAAAAAAATGATTACGCAAAAATCTGGCAAAGTTCATCTACTTTCAAATTATAATAATATAATAATAATAATAATAATACAAGAGTATAGAAGACAAAAAAAATAAAAATCACACTGGTGCAAAATAAAAAGTATACTGTTTTCTGTTGTTGTTGGCTGGCTACTTTTTTTTTTTTTTTTTCTTATTAGTATTTTTCTTTTTCACTATACTATACTCTATATATAAATTTATTTTTTTTATAAAAGTATTTATATTGCTATTTTGTGTATATTTATAACATTTTTTTATAAAAATAATACCTATACATAATAATTTGTAGTAAATGTGAATTGAAGAAAAAAATAAAAGCACCTCTATATCTATCTATAATATAATATTATACTACCAATGAGAATAAAACGTCCGCGCTATATAAGTATTTAATTTTATTTACTGTTTTAAAGAGGTGTCCAAATCACAAAATGATTTATTTTATTCCAATGAATTACATTATCATGTATTTATTTATTTTTTTACGTGTAAATTTCAAGCATGTATTATAACAAAAAAAAAAAAATTGATAATATTTATTGGAACATTTTCTGATTAATTTATTATGTGGTTGGTGTGTTGATAGACAACAAAAAAAAAACATAAACGAAGGCAACGGCAACGACAACGACGACAAAATAATAACAATACCAACAATACCAACAACAACAACAAAAACACTACACAACCACGGGGCAATGATGATATAACTTCACATTCACATTCATTATATGCCGTGTGGTGTTTTTTTTTTTTTTTTTTCTTTCTACAACTTATTTTATTTTTTATTTTTTACAAAAATATTTTTATATCAGCCAGCCAGCCAGCCAGCAAGCAGCACCAGCACCAGTCAAACACACAATTACATAAATAATAATAATATAAAATAATACACGCAGTAATTATAATATACAATTTAAAATTATAAATTCATAAGTAAAATTTTTGGTTGATTCAAATACAAATAAAAAAAAAAAAATGATAAGTACAAAATATTTTTGATATACTTTTTTATATTTATATTTATAATGAACGACGAAATGTCATGAGAAATTGCTGCTTGTTAACAAAAAAAAAAAAAGAAGAAGAAAAAAATTATGGAAAATTTTATTCTATCAATACTCGCTCTGTTTATATGCGGAAAATATTTTTATTTTATTTTTTAATACAAATACACACATAAATATAAATAAATAAAATAATAATAACAACAACAATGTCAGTAATATAATAAAATATATATATATATAACAAAAATGATCGAGTATATAATCATTTGTAATGTAATATAATATATTTTTAGGAGAAAGGTATAATAACAATATACATGTAATATATATAACATTAATAATCCAACCAAATAAAACTGTAACTCTGTGAATGTAAAAAAAAAGTAAAACTAAAATTGGAAACACCACATTCTTAATTCTATTATCCGTAAAGAACAGAGCAGATTTTTACGGGATTTTACAACAACGGAATAAGTGATTTTATTTAACAAAAAATTTACTATTACAAATCATAATACATTTGGAAATAAGTACAATAAGAAATAGGTAACATTAACATCAAAAAAAAAAAAAACAACAAACAACAAACGATGCTAATGTTTAATAATAATAATAACAACAACAACAAAAAAGACGGGTGTTCAATTTTTAAACATTTGAATTGAAGAAATACTTAATCCATCTCTTTATATATGTATAAATATATACGAAAAATTTGGCATATATTATGTGATTTATTAGTTTAGTTTTGGATTGCATCAGCTGTCATGAATGTTAAATGAAAAGAAAAAGGTATATTTAGCTGAAATTATCTCAATATAAGCTTATTTCTAAGCTAGTTCAGCTAAAAAATGCAGTATCTCAAAGATTATCAAAGATATTTTTGATATAATATTTGATTACCAAATGGAAAATGTTTACATTCCCGCATAGGGTAATCGAGATCGAGAAAAAAAGCCCACCGCCGCTCGCTCAAACACTGAAAACCCAGACCTATTTGTAGTTTAGTGCAAGATTGCTTTAGGCAAGATTGAGAGAACTATTGCTAAAGAAGTCCAAGAAGCACTGGAATTACACTGATGGACGAGTTGGCAATCGAAATTCTTTATTCCTGTATATTCAAAAGAGCTACCGAAACAAATTCTCAGCCTAAACAAAACAAACACTAAACTAGTGATCGGATATTTAAACCGGACACACTATATTCTAAGAGCTCATATCTATACATAGGATGAAAATTATGCGTAAAAGGCGATACTTACTATACATAGGATGAAAATTATGCGTAAAAGGCGATACTTGTAGGTTGTATGGCCACATGAAAGGAGGAGGAAACTGCCTGAGCACATTCTATGTGAATATGAAGCTGGTATAAGACTCGGTATCATTTGAAAATCATTTACAATTCCCTGAGGAGTGTCAAAAGTGTTTCGTAAACATACATAGAACCCAATCCAATTTATATAATCTAGTTTACATGCCCGCAAATATTTTCTGATCTTATCCATCAAAATCATCCAACATTTGCTATATAAAAATTTTTTGTTTTATTTTTTACGATCATACCACAAATATACATATGAATAGGAGGAATATAAATAATAAAAAAATATCATAAATAAATAATGTATGCAAAAAATACAAAAACAACAACCGACATAATCATTTTCGCATTTGCTTTCTCAAAGTAAATAAAAAAAAAAAAACAATATGTAAATAATTGAAATTGTGGTAAAGAGCTTATTCACATATATACAATCTGTTGTTAATCATATCACATATTTTTTTTTTTTTTGTTTGTCGGGGATCTTTTGTATGATTATGATAGTATATAATGACTATTCTACAGAGACATATATTTTTATTTTTCTGCTATTTGTATTATCTAATCGTTTTTTAATAACAAAATTTTGTGTCAATCATTCGCAATAATCAGTCTCAGTCAGTCAACTCAAGCTTACAATTAGCGATCATGGTAAAAACACGGGTTTTTAAATATTCATCATCTATTTCTACTGTTTTCTTAATAATCCCATACGACATAACAACGAAAAAAAAGTCTTCTTTTTTTTTTTTTTTGGTTTATTCAATTCGAATTGATCTATTTCTATTTTATTACATTCGACAAAAAACACAAAGATTCGTAATAAAATTAAACAAATAGAATATATTAGTAAATCGGTCTGTTTTGCTAGACAATATCATATTAACAACGAGGACATTTCTCTTAAAAATCTATGGGTTAAACAAAAAAAAAAAAAAAATTAATATTTTTCTTTGACCTACCAGCAGTATCCATAATTCTTTCCTATGCAAAAAAAGAAAAAAAAGTTTTGGTTTCTTTTTTTCTTCTTTTTTTTTTTTTGTAAAAAAATTATTGTACGAGGAGTGGCTGGCTATGTGCGGTGGATGTAGATGTTCTGCTATTGATATATGTGTTTATATATAAATAAATATATATATATATATACTGTGTATTATTTTATGGTGATATTGATGGATAGATTGATATATATATATTCAATGGCGTACAAATGATATTTATATATGTATTTCTTTTTTTGTTTTCTATCGCAACAGTAATAATATTATTATTATAATTTATTATTACTTTCATATGTGCAACGCATAATAATTATAAATAATAAAATTTTCAATTAATTTTTCAACATCATAACACGTTCACCATATATATTATTTTTATTATTATTATAATTATAATAATTTAAGACATTTTTTCGTTGTTTTTTTTTTTTTTTTTTTTTTTTTTTTTTTATAGTTTTACTTGTATGTTACCGGTTCAGTAGAACAACGACACGAGGTACAAATAATACAATGATGATAAAAAAAAAAAATAAATAAATAAAAAAATTAAACACACACAAATTAATAAAAAAGAAGAAAAAAAACCAACAATAACAATACAAAAACAAAAAATTTATATTATCTTTATTCTGTCAAAATGAAAAACGGAAATAACCAAAAACAGAAAAAGAATTAAATTAAACATTTATTTTTAATTAAAAAAAAAAAAAAAAATGAATTAAAGAAAAACAAAATTAGGCTGCGCTTATATAAAAATAAATGAAAATGTTCACACTATGATGGAATTTGTGAAAAGAAAAAAAAAAACTAAATTTTCAATTACAACACAAATAAAATTATTAAATAACCAAGTGTGTGCCTATGCATTTGAGTTTTTTTTTTTTTTCTTATCACTGATTTTTTTTTTTTTTTTTTTGATGTTTTTTTTTTATCACCTATCCAATAGGTTAAAATAAAAAAATTAACCTCTTTATCACAACAACGTTTTATAAAATTAGAAAAATTCAAAACAATTCAATTAAGTGCAATGATAATGAATTATTATCCTTTAAATGCCTTAAAAATAATATTATTTTTTTTTTTTAATCTTTGGATATTTTTTTTTTCGTTGCGTAGTTAAAAAAAATGGTTTGTAGTCCGTTACGTTGCACGCGCGCTGATTTTATAACATTCTATTGTATTTTGTTTTTTTTTTTTTTTGCTTGCTATTTTATTTTTTTTTTATTTTTTTTACCACCAATTTTTTTTTTGTTTTTTTCTTTTTATTTTATTTTATCACCACACACACCACTTTATCAATTTATTTATTTATTTGCATTAAAAATGTCTTTTTTTAATTAAATCAGCACAATTTTAATTAAACACATAGCAAAAAAAAAAAAGAAAAGAAATTAAATTAAAAAAAAAAAAAAAATGAAAAAAGAAAAACCATAAATAGGTTTCTTTTTTTTCAAAACGGCAAAGTAACAAAACACAGCAGCAGAACAGACAGCAGCCGTGAACGAACAGTCGTCAGTCAGTGCAGTGGTGAAGGCGACACGATGATATCGAAATATATATGTCGATTTTTTCTTTTCCAATACAAAAAAAAAAGCCTATTATGAAATATTTACTGTATCGGCTCGTCTAATGACGATAAATATAAAATTCACTTTACGCACACACACACACCACCATGCATGTCCTTTCTCATCATACCAAAACACTTTTTTCTCTGTCGAATTCTCAACAATTTGAATTTGCAACAATAATAATAATATATAATCATTCAAATCTTTTAAGCATGCGTGTTATTATTATTATTCTATTCATTTTTTACACTTTTATATATATTTTTATTTAAATGAATATAAAAATGATGAATGAAAATGTGTTTGTGCGTTTGCAAATGGTTAAATTAATTATTTTCTCTATTATTATCCTGTATAATACACGGTATTTAGGTTTTTTCCATTAAAAATTGAATATTTTTGTACGCCAATGGAAGCACACAAAAAAGCAACACACAAAAACACACACACACACTCTCTCTCACACCCAATAATTACAGAAAAAAAAATCTACTGCAAAAATTATACACAAAATAAATGAAAAGGCCTTTTTCTTTTTCTTTTTTTTTTAAATAATTAACTGAAATAATTTTAAAACAATAAATATGATTATTTAAAAATAAAAAAACTAATGTACTAATTATGATGGATAACAAAAAAAAAACGTTACTCTATCATTTTTTCTTATTTACATAAATACACTTGTTGGGAGTTTTTTTTTTTTTTTTTTTTATTTCAACTACTTTGCATTTTTGCTGATTATTGTTTTTTTTTTTTTTTATTATTATGATGATGAATTGATGATGGAATAGAATAAGCAGCAATTCATGATCACGTTTTTTAATCACACACACACACACACACACACGAACGCACACAAACTCATTTGGATTTTTTTTATATATAAATTATTTATGCGCTTACACAAATCCTTTCACACACGTATATACACTCTTAATTGGGTTTTTTTTTTTGTATTATAAATATTTAATATCCATTAAAAATCAATTTAAAATAAATGTATTTTAATGATAAATAGCAAAAAAAAAAAAACACTTTCATTAATTCATTTTATAACAATTCTTTTAAACCAAAAAAAAAAAAAAACCAAATTATATTTATCGATAGAGTGACGACGAACAAACCGACAGATACGAATACGAATAAAATAACCACGAACGCGAAACGAAACGAACGACACAAAAAAAAAAAACATAAAATATTGAAACAATTTTTTTTTCTTTTTTTTTTTTTTGTTGTATACACAATTTTTATTATGAAATTATATTAAGTGCTTACCGAATTAAATTAATTTCATTAAAATTATTATTATTATTATTATTAATAAATAAATAATAATAGAACCAAAAATTAATAAAAAAAAAAAATAATAAAGAATATGTCGCCCCAAAAATAAAAAAAAAAAAAATTATTAAATTAATTTTTTTTTTTTTTTTAACACACAAGCTTCTACAACACAAATTCTGGAAAGACGACAAAAATTAAAATTTATAAACCAATACCAAACCAAACCGAACCGACCAAACAGCGAGGTTCAGTCACAGGACAGGGTATTTAAATTCGTTGCTATATAAATATATGAAAATGAATATGAATATATAAATGGTATCATCATCTATCTCTATGCAATGTATAAAAACAAATCTGATTTTACTTCACTTGTGTTTATGCATACATTTTCTATATTGTCTTGCTCTTACTAATGTGTGATTATAAATTAATGATAATTGAGAATAAAATTATACACACGACCGAGAATTTGTTGAATTTTTTTAATTTAAATGCACACACACGCACGCACGCACGACCCGCAATCAAATCATCAATTTCGTGCGGTGGTTTTGGTTTATTTACATCATTCTCACACAGTCACACACAGTAGCAGCAATCATCAGTATATAAAAACAACAAATAAATAAATAAATAACAAACGCAATAATAAATTAATAAATATAAAAAGAACAACAAAAAATTATGTATTTAAAATGGTTGTGCAAAAAAAAAATGATGATAATTTGAAGAATAATTATTTATGTAGATATTTATTTATAACCTTTTTTTTTTTTTTTTGGTTAATTTGATGTAATTTTGTAAGAAAATCAGTTGTGAAAAAGAGACAAACATATAATTATTTCGAAAAATATGTACTAAAAATTATTATTCATATATAACGTCGTCGTATATTACATTTTTTAACGTATAAAATATAAAATTCGTTAAGTAACGCAAGTCTTTAAATTAAAAAAAAAAAAAACACTATTTCCTGAATATTCCCATTATTATAATAAGGTATATGTATAAAGTGTTTTATATTTTGTATAAAAGTATAATAAATGAAAAAATAATAATTTTAGTGAATTTATAATAAATGTATTGGGGTTTTTTGTGTAAAAAAAAAATTATATTAAACAAATGCGTGTATACTTGCCATTATTATCGTATAAACTGCAATTACCACCAACAATATCATTTATACCGGATACCATCATGGATGAATGTCCTAAAACATTATTAGCAGCACCAGGTGTACCTGATGCTAGCATTGTCGACGATAATGATGTATTAGATGATGATGATGGTGATGATAATGATGGTGCTGGTGATAATGTGGATGATGTTAATAATCCACCAGATGATGATAATGATGATGAACCAGCGTTTATTCCTAATGTTATTTGATTTGGTGCTAAATAAAGTTGTTGTGGTTGTTGTTGTTGTTGTTGATGATACATATTATTATTATCAATATGATGTTCTAAACAAAAATCGGCGGAATGATAACCATCTAAAATTGATGTAGCTCCATCATCATTTGTTGTTGTAGTTGTAACATTATGTATTATTCGTTGATTTTCAATATTATTATTATTACTATTATTAATATTATGGTTTATATCATTGTAATTATTATTATTATTATTGTTAATAATTATATTGTTATTGTTATTAATCGAAATATTATTATTATTATTATTTGTGTTACTTGATGCAACTAATGATAATATTTGTGGTGGATTTGGTTTAATCTAATACGTTCATGAGTGAGTGAATACAAAAATAAATAATTAATGTATTTAAAAAAGTGATTTTAATTATTACAAAAGGGAATATACAAAAAATTTGTAGGGATGTGATTATTAAATAATAGTATTATTATTAATATAATGTTCTATTTTGTTATTATTTTGTTGTGGTTGGGTTTTAAAAAGATATGTGAAAATTCAACCTTGACCTTTTTTTTGTTTTATTCTTTATATATACACAATCGATGGCAGACATCCGCACTATTTACATTACAAAACCAATAACAAAAACAACATAAAATCAAAAATTACACACGCAGAGGCATCAAAAGGCAGCAGCGAGGAGTTTCATGCACTTATATATATATTATTATGGAAAACATTTAACAATTAAACGAAATTTCAAATATTTGAATATGTGGGGTAAGTTTAATTGATTTTAATCTGTTATTATTCAATTCGCATATCCACTTTATATAACAATTATAATAATTTAAAAAAATGAAAACTTTTTGAATTTTAAAAACTATATATATAAATCTAAAAAAAAGTTTTTCACAATAAAAATACGAGAATTTTCATATATTATTTTATATGTATAATTATTATAATATGCGGTTATATTCGATTCGTTATCCTTCGTCGGCTCTTGTATATGAAAAGAAAATATTTGATTTTCTCATTTTTTATAAATGAATATATTGGAAAATTTTCTTCTTTTATATATATATTGTTGTAAAAAAGTATTCATTTATTTGTATTACATGCGCTGAATATAATTCAATTTATGGTAAATGGATGTGGATATTGTGGATATATTAGAAATTAAGAGAAATCAGAGGTTCGAGATATATATGTCACAAAATGAATTTCCTCCTCAAATCATATAAAATATATATTATACATACACATATAAGCACAATTTTCTTATCACAATTTTGTAAATAAAAAATAAACAAAAAACACTTTCACAATCACAATCGTAATCTCATATATGTATATTAAAAGAAGTATAGATTTTATGTTTAAGAAAAATATATATAAATGCTTTTTTATATATACAGCAGGGTGTCCCGTTTGATCCCATTGATAACTCAATAAATACCGCATATGCTATATAGTAATATTTCCATGCCAAAAATCTTATGGGGAATGGGGTTATAACTTCATTCCCTATCACCCTATCTTTACATTTTGTTAAAAAAGTTAAAGCAAACGTTAAGTCATTTGATCAATCTAGAATAACCGCATCAGGTACACTTAATATATATATATAGATAAATGAATTACCTTTAATTTGGTACCTTATATATTTGTGTTGAAAACGTTTTACCCGGTATTTGTATAATGCATTTCTATAAGATTAACTCTGCGTATGCAAAATATTGAATGAGGTTTCCATTAACTTTGGATTTGAGAATATTCAAAGATAATCATGACTTTTTCATGTCATTTATAGTATATGGAAGTTTTACCAAATTGGTTTTTTATCGTATTTTCTTGAAAATTCATTAACCAATCATTCTGAAAAGTTTCCATTATATTAATAATATTCAAGATTCAAGATTATAATACATTCAAAAGAGCGAAATTTTGACTGAAGTTTCTAATGAACGGATAGTTGAGTATTTTCAAAGATTTTCATATGATTTTTTTCCTGTATTTTATATTATAAAGGGGGTGTCCCAGTACAGGGCGCCAACCCGAAACAGGCAGGTTCTACACCTTATTTCCAATCAAAATTGTATGGCGATCCCATGTCTATCTCGCTTGGGTTTCGAGCTTGCCCGAAAAAACGATTTTGGTTGAAGTTCAAGGTAGTACGTAAATGTTATTTACTATATCTCAGTAACCACTCATCGGAATCCAATAATTATAAGCTTGTTGGAAAGGTATTTTAACTATATCTTTAAATCTTTCTATTGACATACAATGACCTCGGCCTCGACAACCCCTTTTCATGCTATAGCTCGTCAAACACAAGAAATTTCATCGGATTCACATATTTTTGTTATTTTGCAAGCCTAGAACTCTAGGACTTTTATGTTTATCACCGCGGTCGGTTTTTAGGAAAACTTCTTTGATGTTTTAGCTTTAATTTGATGTACAAACTTTTAAAATGTGTCAACTCGTTTTAGAGGTATGGCAAAAATCATATTAAAATATGACGAAAATAATTCAAATTTTTTAAAAATTTAAAACATAGAACCTGCCTGTTTCGGATTGACACCCTGTACTGCGGGACACCTTCTATATGGAAATTTTACCCAATCAATTCAATTTCTTATATGAAAATTCATTAGCGAATCGTTTTTAGAAAATGTTTTACACGGTATATTTGTAATGTTTGTGTGTGATTCAAATATACAAAATATATCTTATGGTTAAGGATTTCGTTGGCCGAATTTGATCAAATTTGAGAATTTTCAAAGGTTTTTTAATGTATTTTTTCATGTCATTTATATATTATATGGTAATTTTACCAAATCAATTTCTGATCGTGATTTCTCGTGAAAATGCACGCATTAGCAAATCGTTTTGAAAATGCTCCACGGGGTATATTTATATTTCATTCGGGTGATGATTTTTGCAAAATTTGGGGCTGAGGTTTCCTTATTGTGGACCATGATCGGATTTCATCAAATTTGTGAAATTTTCAAGATATTCCGGATGATGATTTTTTTTTTTAGAATTTATTTTAGAAAACTCACTAAGAATTTTCTTTATATTATATAGAATTTCCGTTTAATTACACAGAATTTCCTTTAGAAAATTATACCAAAAATTCAATTTAGGACATTTTATATAAAGAATTTCTTGTCGTTGAAGTATAACAATCATATTGACTAAATTAACTCTATATATATGTATATATATATATATATATTTATGTCTTGTTGAATGTCTTCAAATTTGAAACCATATAAAAATCCTTAAAATAGTTTTTCCTTATATATAATTCACGATAAAAAAAAAAAGTTACATTTATCATTCATTATATATTTTAATAAAGCTTTTCCGTATTCTAAATTAAGAACACAAAAACAAAGATATAAATAAACAAATGCATAAGAGACATATTATTATTTATCTATATTTATATATAATAAAACTTTATATTTGTATGTATAATATACAATGAAATGAAATGTTTAACAAGCTTGAATACATATAAGTATAAAAACGATATTTCGTAACTATATGTGTAATGAATTTTCCATGATTTTTCTCAGTTTTTCTTATCTCCCGTCATATCTACACTATACTATACACACTTGTAACTTAGGGTGATTTTTTAGCTATTATCTTTTTGGCAACAGCTGACGCACGTTTCGTGTTTTGTTTCACTGTCAAAGATCTTCAGTTTGGTCTATAATTTAACTATGAATCGTCTTACAAACGAACAACGCTTGCAAATTATTGAATTTTATTATCAAAATGCGTGCTCTGTTATTAAGAAAGTTCATCGCGACGAAATTGTGTTCAGCGATGGGAAGCTCATTTTTGGCTCAATGGGTACGTAAATAAGCAGAATTGTCGATTTTGGAGTGAATATCAGCCAGAAGCATTGCAACAGAACTATCAATGCATCCAGAAAAAGTCACAGTTTGGTGCGGTTTATGGGCTGGTGGCTGGTTCATTGGACCGTACTTGTTCAAAGATGATGCGAATCGTAACGTAACTGTGAATGGTGAGCACTACCGTGAGATAATATCCAACTTTTTTTTGCCCAAAATGCAAGAGCTTGACTTGCATGACATGTGGTTTCAACAAGACGGTGCCACATGCCACACAGCACGCGCAACAATGGACTTATTGAAAGGCGAGTTCGGTGAACATTTTATTTCACGTTCGGGACCGGTCAATTGGCCGCCTAGATCGTGCGATTTAACGCCTTTAGTCTATTTTCTGTGGGGCTATGTTAATGCTCATATCTATATACAGACAAGCCTGCTTCAATTGACGCATTGGAAGACAACATTGAAGCATTTATTCGTGAGATACCGGCCGAAATGTTGGAAAGAGTATGCCAAAATTGGACTAAGCGGATGGACCATTTGAGGCGCAGTCAAGGACAACATTTGCATGAAATAATCTTCAAAAATTAAATTATATGGACCGTACTATCGATTCAAATAAAGATTTCATGCATTTTTTTGAATTTTATGTGTTTTTTTTTTGAATAAAACTTTCCTATATAGCTTTTAAAAAATCACCCTTTAGTACAATGAAATGAAATGTTTAACAAGTTTGAATGCGAATATATATATATACATATAAGTATAAAAACGATATTTCGTAACTATGTGTAATGAATTTTCCATGATTTTTCTCAGCTTTTCTTATCTCCCGTCATATCTACACTATATACTATACACACTTGTAACTTCTATATATATATATATATATATATATATAATATATATAATAAATATATATACTTTATCGACTACTCGCTTTATATATACACTTTTTTATTGTAAAAATGTTATACATTTATTCTGTATATATACAAATATACACACTTTTTGTATATATGTGATTCATATATGCGAATATAAAAATTACAAAAAAAAAAAAAAATACCAATTTTTTATCTTAATTTTTTTGTTTTTTTTTTTAATATTATTATATTATGAATAATTTAATAATTAAATTTTAAAAAAAATCTTTATTAATATTAATTTGCTTAAAAATAACACAAGAAAAAAACGATTTTAAAACATTTTTCACTCTGGCATATGGTAGAAAAAATTTATAAGTTTATATACAAATTTTTATTAACATATGCTTTTGTATTCAAATGTATATATGGATAGAAATATAGATAGATAGCAATAAAGGATCAACATATGTTTTTTTTTTAATTTATTTAAAAAATTGTATTTAAAAATATATATAGTTAAATACCTTTTGTAATAGAAAACATCTTGGATTGTATGCCGAACAAAGATATGTTCCATTAACATCCAAACATGTTGACAGAGGATCACGATTTAAATTGGTACGATTTGAATGATGATTTGGATTTCTACTACCTGTATTATTATTATTATTTATATTATTATTAAATATTGGTTTTAATGATGATGTAGCTAATAGTTGTGTTAATGAATGTTGTTGTTCAGATGCTGGGTTCGGATGTAATGACGACGTTGACGTTGACGGTAATTGCTGATGATTGAACGATAACAACTGTGGATGTTGTTGCTGTTGATAATAGGGTAAAATTGAACCTGATTGATGAATTCCACTAGAACTAGAACTGTTACTGGTGTTACCAACAGTATATGATGATTGTCTTAATGACATATTTATTATAGAAAATAAGTAACAAATTTATATATAGAGATTTTGTTTATTGTATAACGCACTTTTATCTATATATATATTGTAGGAGGAATAATTATAATAAGGAAACAAAAATTTTCAAATTCACTATAAAGTATTTGATATATATTTTGTATATATCCTTTTTTTTTTTTTTTTTGTTATAATATAATAAAATGGTACAACAAATCAATTTCTATATGTACACACACAACGCGTATTTTAAAAATTATACAGATTTTTATTTCATTTTTTTTTTTTTTTATATATACGCATTGATAAAATTTTTGCACATATAAAAAATAAAAATATAACTCACTTCGCACTATATATCTGTATATTTATATATATATATTATAATAAAATAATCTCATATTGTTGTGTCAACCTGTTGAGCTGTACCCGTATCGTGTACGACTATTTTCCGTTGTATAATAAAAAATTGGATTTTTCCAATGTCAATTTGATTTGTAAATGTATATATATAATACATCTATATTTGGATAATATATATATATAAGAATAAATATACTCTAAAAAATCAAGATATGTACATATAAATACAATCGTGTAACTTTATATATATATATATATATATATTTAGTTAGATATGAGTTGTAAAAGAGAAAATTCGGAAAACTACTTGCTGCTTTTATTATATATATTTTCCTTATATACATAATATTTGTGATTTTGCAGGTCCGGTTCTTTCTAAATAATCATTCTGAGGCGATTTTATTGTATTGCTCCTCAGTAAATTTTTTATTGTATAGCCATTGTCACCATCATCCAATTTATAAGGTGAACAGAATTCATAAAAAAAATCTCTTAAAAGTTCACACACCCAATAATATTGGGACGCTGCATTAAAAATGTCGATTTTTTGGCTTGAAAATAACATTTATTTGTATAACAAAATGATTGAGTACATTAACCGATATATTGCCCATCGTTAGCTATATGACTTCCTCCCATATTTTAAGAAGTTTGTTGATTCCTCGTTTGAAGTCCCAATCCATTCATCGACCCATTTTCGCACTTCTTCAGCATTTCGAAAGCGTACATCTGTCAGGCTGATGACCTGCATTGATCTGAACAAATGGTAATCAGAAGGAGCAATGTCTGGAGAGTACGGGGGGTGATCAATTTGATCCCAACCGGGACCTCTTTATTTTTTCCTTAACGATGTTTGCACGATGTGGTCATTGGGCATTGTCATCGTGCATTAAAACTTTGTGGTGTTTTCGAGCTATCAATGGTCGTTTTTCGTTCAATTTCTTTGCCAATTCGACCCAGTTGTCGTCGGTACAGCGATCAGATGTAACCGTTTCATTCGGTTTTTTTACAGCTCATAATACACGACACCCTTCTGATCCCACCAAATGCACAGCATAAGCTTCTGGCAATGAATATCGCGTTTTGATTGCGAAGTTAATGGTTGGCCGGGATCAACATATGATGCTTTACGTTTAGAGTTGGTTCGTAATACACCCACTTTTCATCGCCAGTGACAATTCGACTAAAAAAACTATGCCTTTTGTGATCGGCAAGATGTTTATGGCATGCATATAGATTCGTGCTTTGAGTTGATTTTTATTCAGTTGATGGGGTACCCATTTTCTTAGCTTTCTGTCTGATCTTTCCCATTGAATGCAGCACCCGTCTAGAAATGGTAGAGGCATCTACATTCAACTCTAATGCAAGCTCTTGTTGCGTTCGACACGAATTTTCATCCAACAATGCCTGCAATTTTTCGTCTTCACATTTTTTTTGGCTTACCTGACCGTTTTTTGTCTTCCACTTCAAAATCACCATCTTCTGAAGCGTGCAAACCAGCGGTTTTCATCAAATTAAAGAAATTTCTGTTTGATTTTCTAAAGGAATTTCTGTATATACGGAACTCCTTACCGTATAACCTTACCGTTAATGAATCGCCATTTATTATATTACTATATATATATATATTTAGAAATATATATATATATGGATAAGGCTTTGCTCAACTCAAACAATTATATACTAAAATTTTATCATCACAAATATTCACCTATATACTTTATAATAATAATAATAATATACCTTATTCAAAATAAAATAAAATTAGTTTTTAGTATGTTAGAAGAAAGAATATCTCATTCATTTAATGAAAATCTGCACTCACTCGTATAGTTTATAAACATCTATATATATAATCAGCAACAGTATACACACAGAATAATATACAGATTGACAGATTGAATTAAATACCTTAAAATATATAACGTTGTTAAGAATTCACTTATTGATAATAACTTCTACTACTTCGATTCTGCGATTTTATTTTGGAATCAGTTCGCACATGGACCCCCTTTCATACCTTCCGATTGATAACTACCCCACTTGCCAACCGACTTAGTTTTCCAGGTTTCACATCGAACATATTGTATCTTTAAACGGAATCCGACCTAATTCTTCTTCAACAAGAAACCGTTGACCGGCTACCCTCTTCCTTATATGCTCTCTAAAGCCGCAGAGACTTATGTAGACAATTTGCTCCGTTGTTTCTCTGATACTCAAAACAGAACCTTCACGATTCATTTCATTTCTTAATGTATTCATCTCTATCACATGTCGCGGGTCGCCTGAAGCTGCCTCAACGTCTCCAGTAATCTCCTTGCCACCAACTTTCAAAGAGTTCTTCACGACATGCTATATAATAACCTCCCTGATGATTTTCCTTCTATTCCTATAGATATAGAGAAATTATTGTTATCTATATACCCATAAGAAACTTTCAAACATACCATTCTGTTTTTTAAATGATTATTTAGATTTTAACGTAATTTTATTCATTCATCCTTTGATTGAAATGCAGTTTAGATCCTTCGGTATCGAAAGCGTAAGATATTCTGACAAAATCAAAATATTATAAGACATTTGGTAAGAGGAAAATAACACCATAATTGCGATAGGCTATATATAGAGAAAATTAAAGTTAAAAAAGGGATAAAATATCCCCAATAATATTTTTGATTATTTTTACATTTTTTATATTTTTTTTTTTTGATCCATTTCTTTATCTTATGCCTATTTAATTTAACCGGTGTCGCAGTAACTCCAGTCGAAAACGAATACTATAAGTAATCCTTTGAATATTTCCAGCAAAAAATTGTATGGGTGGATTCTAACTTCAACTCCCTATATACCGAGTTACAAGGAGTTGAAAATTGACGTTGACTTCAAAAACATATACATTCTTCAATGTGCTTAAGTCATAACTTTTAAACTATTAACTCGATCATAATCAACAGGTATTTATTTTTATAGCTATAATTAAAATACCTTTAATTTTGCACTGAATATAATTTTTGCTCTGTCTGTCTTCCGTTTTTAAAAGATGGATGTTTAACACTTAAATTAAGAAAAATTAAGTTTTTTTTTTAACCAATTTTTTGCCAACAAAAAATCAATTTTCCTCGAATGTTCTTTTGATAAATAAAAATATGTTTCAACAAATATATGATTGTAATTTTCAATCCCTTGGAAAGTTGTCTGGAATGCAAAGTATCTGAAGCATTTATTTAACAAATTTCGGTCCATCAACTATCAGAAAACATAAAACTATCAGAAAATATATTTAAAAAAAAAAACATACAAAGTCCTATTTATATTTAATAGAAAAATTTATTTATTTATTTATTTATTATAACTTTTTCTTTTTTTTTTTCATTTTTTAATTTGTATAATTTATATTAATTATATAATATTAATAATTTATAATCATCCATAGATTAATAAATTTATGATGTATAAGGGCGTGCTCTCCTCCCTCTCCCCCCCCCCCCCCCCCATGATATTAGAATGGAAGAAAATAATAAAATCATTAAAAAAAAATAAATAAATAAAATGTATCAATTGCATTGAATCGTTGAATTAATTCAATTTCAATAATTAAAAATTGTTGAAAAACTAATTAAAAAAATAATATATAATTGCACCAATATAATTTTTAGATAATTATTAAACAAAAAAAACAAAAAATTAACATATTAAAAATATTCCCAAACAATAATTGGGCATTTGAAAAAAAAAAAATACGAATATTTGAATAAATTCCTAGAGATTTTATGTCAAAAGGAGAAAAGGAAATAAAAGGAGGCGCACGTGAAGGATGAGATGTAATTAATTTTGTCAGTTTTACATTGAAAATTGAAAACATTTAACAAAACTAAAAAAGAAACATATAATTTAAGAAAATAAAACAACAAAAAATTAATGCAAAAAAAAAATAAAATCATCTTTTGAATTTTAACTCCCTGAAAACATCAATTGATCCAAGATACATAATTTTTTTTTTTAATATTTTTGCTTTTTTAAATATCTATAACATACAGATAATTTATTCATTTAATTTTTTTTTTTTTTTTTTTTTATTCTTCAATATTTAAATAAAAAATAAAAAAATACATCACACCACCACCAAACACCACACACTTAATCGCTTATCAATTTATAATTTTCTATCTCTAGAAATGTTGTGTTATTTAATTATTAATTTTATTTAAAAAAAACATTTTTAACAAAAAAAAAAAAATGATATAAATTTTTGATTATCGACAAAAAAAAAACGAATTAACAAAACGATACAAAACTAAATTTAATTTAATTTAATTTAAAAAAAAGAAATCAAATGTACAAAATCAAATTATTTAATTATTTTAATTAGCGGGCAAAAAAAAAATTAATTATTTTATTTATATTTTTTAATAGAGATAGATAATTATAATTATACTATTAATTTTTTGTTTTTATTGTTTCTAATCTTATTTATTTATGATATTTTATTTTGTTATTGTTGTTCGGGGTGTTTTTTTTTTGTGGGGGCTTTTTTTTTTATATATAAAGCGAATTTTTTATTAATTATTATTTATATAGTATTTTTTTTTTATGTTTAAGGCGATTTTTGTGTGATTTTTTTTTTATTTGTTATCGTTTATATTAATTTATTTATTTATTCATTTATTAATTTATTTATATATTATTAGAATATTTCGTCGTCGTAGTGTCAGTGTCAGTCATCCGTTTTTATTTCTTTACATTCGCCTTTCCTTTTTTTCTATTCGTCTTCTTCGTCTTCGACCAATCTATACACGGGGGGCTGCTTATTTACTAAAAAATTTTGTTGTTTAAAAACCATGAACTTTTAATTGATCCGGTTTTGCCAATCCTGATTTTGTTAACCACTGACAAATGTTTTCACGTTGATCACCTTGTAATTGTAAAACTTCACCGTATTCCGGATGTTCAATTACAGTGCCATTACATGCGAATTCCTAATTAAATTTTGAGTAATTGAAAAAGTTAGAATTAGAATGGTTTTAGTAAAATGATAGAAATCTCAGGGTAATTTAATAAATTATCATAAGTCATTTCGGGTATTTAAAAATATAAAATGCCGTTTAGCTATTAAAAGAAATATTACATTCAGTCATAAACGTATACGGAGTTTTACCGAAAGCGAACAATTAAAGTTTTCGTAATCAAAAATCAATTTGCCAAATGTACAAAAAATGGGATTATCCAACATTTATATTGTTGATTAGGACCGGTTCAATTATATATCTGTGTTATTTCCACATTCATTACAAATTTGAGAAGTTTTTGTCTATTTTTTTGGGTTTCAACCTTCGTCATTGTCATTTTCTTGATAACAATGAAAATGCGCTTATCGATTTTAGTGTCCAAAAACAGGTTGTTTATTACGATATCGACCATAACGGGATTGGAAATTCATATAACAGATAAAAAAAAACAACCCTTCTGGAGCGGGTATCGACCACATATTATCTTAAAATATTTGCCCCATCATTTAAATATCACCTAAATCCCATATGGAAATCGTAAATAATGTTCCATATTTCTTTCTATCCACCAGTTTTGTGTGTAAATAAAATAAAATCTTATATAATTACCTTTTTACAGGCACGCACTATTTTTTTCAGGTCATAGTCCGATGAAAGTCCTTGTACTGTTGTTAAGGTCTTACGACCATTTCTTTGCTGAATTCTTATGTGCACAAGCCCGTCTTGGACATTATCATCAGCACCCTTGATTGCATCAGCAAAGGGGTCTATGTAAATAAATAAAAAAAAAATAAATGTTACGATAAAAAATATAATAAAATTTACGTAAAATTTAAAGTATCGATGGATCAAACAACTAAAAAAAAAAATTTAAATCATATAGGGAAATTAATGATCAATTCAAGGATAGAGTTTGATGTGATTTTTATACGTTTGTTGTTGTATGTGACAATAAAAAATAAAGACATTAATCAATAATTAACGATGTGATGATAAAAAAAATAAACATACATTACAACAAAAAAAGGTCACTTAAATTTTTTTTTTTCGAACAGTTTCGATCAATTGTGATACAAATTTATTGTTTTTGTATGTGTAAACAACACAAATGAAAATGCATAGTCATTTTTTTCTGATTATTTTATATAAAAAAAAAAACAATATACAAATTGATCAAAATAGGATGAATTCATTTAAAATTCAATTAATACATCACAAAAGTGGCCTTAAAAAAATTAATTTTTTTTTTTTTTTTTTAATAAAGGTGATTTCATCATCATTATTATTATTATTATTTTATCTGTGTTTAGTTCTTCGCACGGATATACAAAACACATCCAAACAAACAAACAAACAAACACATTCACAATATGATGCCATATAAAAATTTATGATCATCGAATTTATCATTAATGATTGCCGATGATGATCTTGCAAAAGGAATATTACATTCGTTCGAGAAGAAATTAATTATAAATGACGTCATCAATGAACGTTTTTTTTTCTTTTTTTTTTTTTTTGAAATAACAAGACTATTGACCTATAATAATGTAAAATTTTCCATTTTAAGCAAAAAAAAAACTACTTAAATCTGCTTTTTTCTGTTGTTTGTTTTACAAAAACTGGATTAATCCCAGTGGTGGTGGTGGATCCCCCCCGACGACGACGACCCCCGTCCGTCATCATAATATATACAATATTCTTTCAATGCTTGCATGCATGCATGCATCATCACACAAATTGAAAAATCAATTAAAAAAAAAAAAAAAATACACGAAATATGTGCGTGCGTATTGATTTTTCACAGAAAAATAAAAAATAAATGCCACTAATAAAAAAAAAATTATAGATTTCATAATTTCCATATATACAGCAAAATTAAATAAAAAAGAAAAACTTTAATTAATAAAATTTGTCGCCATTTTGAATTGTATATGTGTGTGGCTGTGTGTATTAAAATAACACGGGAAAAAAAAAACGATTGATCACCAACAAAAAAAAAAATGAAGAGGAACCAAAAAAAAACCCAAAATTAATTAATTATCTTACCAAATGTGTTAAGGTTCTGGATTGACATACGATACAAAAATAAATTACGTAGAAAATAAACTGCCGTTTGCAGAACAACGAAATATTAATTATTTGTTTTGTGTGTGTGCGTGTGTGTATAATTTTTTTTTTTTTCAAAATCACTTGTAAATTTATTTATCTATTTATAATTGAAAATATTAATGAAAAAAAAAACGCTTTTTCACTTTTTCACAATCACAAAATAAAATCACAATTTTATTAATAAAAAAAATTTTATTTGATGATGAACTTTTTTTTTTTTTTTTAATTATTTCTGTTGAATTTTTTTTTTTTTTTTTCTTTTTTGCTTATTTGCTTGCTGCTTGCTAAAAAACGTGTGATCGATTTGTGATTTGAACAAACAGAAATAACGCAAGCAAATGAAAAAAAATATTACAACATCGTGCTCAAAAATTGAATGACAACGCAAGAGTTTGGAAAGAGAAAAAATACAATTTTTTTTCGTTAATTTTTTTTTTTTTCATTCAAAATTACACTCGAATTGTCCATAATGCAGTTTTAATGGTATTTTTATGTGGATGTGTGCGTTGTGTGTTGGCAAAAAGAAAACAAAAGAAAACTGAATGAAAAAATTAATTAATTTAAAAAAAAATTTATAATTAATAAATTATAGAATATATTTTGCAATTATTTGAAAAAAAACTTATATTGATAAATTTATTTGATCCTTTTTGAAGCACATTTCTTTGGACATTTGAAGGTTTTAACATAAAGGGTATGAGTTTTTTGTTTTGCGAGATATCGATTACGGTTTCGGCTCAATTAAAATAAAAAAAAAGTTTTCGCACAATTTTTGAGCGATTTATTTTTGTTTTTTTGCAAAATTAAAATTTTACTTGATGCTGTCGTGTGTGTGTTTATTGTTTTTTTGTGTTTTTTTTTTTAATTCCAAATCAAAATTATATTTTAATAATTATAATTTAATTTATTATTTTTAAAATTTAATAGAAATAATTGATTTAAATTTTATGAAAAATTTAAATTAAAGAAAATAAATATATTAAATATAAAAATAAGTGTACTTAAAATAAATTATGTAAAGAAAATTGTTTTTTTTTTTATGTTTTTTGAGAATTTTTTTTGCAATTTAGTGGGGGTTTTTTTTTTCTTTTTCTTTTAACAAAATAGCAAAATTGTGATAAAAAATAATAAAATTGTGATGTTTTTTTAAGTTTATTTATTTTTATTATAATAATTTATCAAATAAAAAATTAATTAAAATCAACAATCAGCAATGAGGTGAGCCGCAAATATTACAATAATTTTTTAATTAGTTGCAAAAAAAAAACACATTTTTTTTTATTCGCAACTAATTAAATTTATTATATTCTTTTATTAAAAAACAGGGAAACAAAACAAAATTAATTTTATTAAATATTTAAAGCAATATATAAAATAAATATACATATATTGTTAATTTGTTGTTTTGTAAGTTTTTTTTCTTATTGTTGTTGTTGTTGGTTGTTATTCTATTTGTGGTGATTGGAAAAAAAAAACAAATCCATGATAATTAAATTAAAATAAAATTCCATTACAAAACGCGATGATGATAACAACAACAACAACAACAACAATAATAACATATAATAAAATCATGATCGCCGCATGATCGTATATTTTATTTTATTATTATTATTTTAATTATTTTTATTATTATTATATATTAAATTGATTGATTATTTATTTATATGTTTTGTTGTATATATCAAAAATAAATGGAAAAATATACAGTTATGTTGTGTGTAGAGAATATATAAATAATAACAATAAAAAAAAAAAGACATATTCAAGTTAAATTAAAGTTAATTAAACAAAACCTTCTTGATTTATTGCAATACATATATATAGATATAAATTAATTGTATGTGAATTTGATATGCAAACGTGAGTGTCCCAGCTGAATGATTGATTTCTTTTTATATTTATTTAGAGACCCTTACGAAATAACTGATGAGGTTAACTCTTACATATTTGTATAACATTTGAACGTTTTGAAAACCTCGAAGGATTGGCGGTTCTACAATTATTATGGTTAAATACGAAGAACGTTTACAAAAAAAAGATAACAAAACGTTCGGATATTTTACCATAAGTGGAGTTATTCTTAATCGTTTATTATATAAAATACATTTTCCTGCGAAAGAAAGTTCACATTCGATTCGAAGATTAACGAGATTATTGCGAGGATTATTGTCACATAAATGGCTGTCCATGGGGTTGATGAAAGAATTTTATAGCTTAGTTCGACTAGTTCTTTCAGAATTATTCCATCCTAATCTTAATGATCATGACAAGATGAATTGAAGTTCATGAAGATCGTCAAAACTCTATCTTGAAAGTGTACAAGTGTACAGACTTCCAAAAGACACCTTGTTATAGACATATGATCGGGTTTTGATTTTAATGTCTATTATATGTTTGTGTTTTTTTTTTTTTATTCAAAATTATCGCCAATTTAACAATTTAGTTGAAGATATAAAAACAATAAAAGAATGTGTATTGATATGATGATGATGTTGATTATGATGAAAATATGTGTGTGTTTGACTATCAAAATGTGATAATATCGTCCGTCAGTTGTTGTTAAAAAAAATATACAAAATTTATATAATAATCGTAAAAAAAATGTTATTTTTAATTATATTTAAATTAAAAACAACGTGTACAGTACATTTCAGTACAGTACATTATAGTTTTGGAAAATAAAACAAATAATTCTAAAGGTACCTCTTTTTTTTATACCCCTTTTTATAGAAACACGAATTGGAACCTTATCTTGGAAATTTGCTGCTTAAATGCTGAATTTTTCAACTTAAACCCCCTTTTTTTTAGGTAGATCTCTTTAAGTTCAAAGATGTATGGCATCCTCATCCCTTGGTAGTCAGTCAGTCCATTGCGAATTTTCGGATTTTTTTTGTTTCTTGTTTTGTAAATTAGTTTTTTTGAAGATATTTGCTTGAAAAATTTTGATGTAGGAAAATTTTTTCTCATCTCATCCCAATCAGTAGCTGCCATACAAATCAAAAGGGGATGATAATAGATATTTCGTTCTATTTGTAACCAATTAACTATAGAAATTTTGAATCTAGAGATTTGAATGAAATGGAAAAACCTTTTAGATGAGTCATATTTTTTGGGTTCTATCCCATCCAGCAGTTTCCGTACAAATCCTGGGATGTTTTTTTTGATTGCATTTGAATATCCTTTGGTGTGGCACATCCACATTTATATTAAAATTGTATGAGAAGTTTTTTTCTTCTTTTTTTCCCGGAAGAGGAAATCTATTTATAGACTTAGGGTCGGACTCCCGTCACTGAGACGTCCTACCGTCTAAAACCTCTCCCATAGATATAACCTCATTTTTACACAGAGCGCTAGGCATTTTGCGAGTACGTGCTCCATCGTCTCACTGTCTTCATTGCAAAATCTGCACTCCTAGTTTTCGACCATCCCATGTTGTTGAGTTGGTAGTAGTTTTTTTTTTGTTCGTTACTACGGCAGAATCGGTTTAGCGCCCGTAAAACCTCGGAATTCTATTGCCGTGAGCCCGTAACGAAATCACTTAATCAGGTGATGAACCTTAGATGCATTGAATACACTTAAGTGATTTTGGGTGGTAAATCTATTATAATATGTGGATTAATTTATGAAATTTTGAAAATAAATCAAACATATGAGATAAAAAAAACTTTTACTAAAACATAATAAGAAAAAATCACTCATATGTTTTCAAACAATTGTCCAAGTTGCACTTTAGGTGGATTAGTTTTTAGATAAGATGAAATGTTTAATTTAAATAACTGATAATCAAAAGTAGAAATACTAGTTCAGGGAGACTATTCCATAATCTTGCTGTTCTTGGGAAAAATGAATTTCCAAATCTGTTTGTTCGCAAAAAACTAATAGATACAGAATATGAATGAGCCTTTTTTGAATTTCTCGAATTATAAGAAAAGCTAATTGGCTCAGGAATTAGCTTTAAAATTTCATTAGAGCATTCATGGTAATAATACCTATAAAATGTGCACAATGAAGCTACTGATCGTCTATGATCCAATGATTCAATGGAATTTGTTATTGTTTCATTTCTGATCAGCGAAATAGCGTGTTTTTGGATCCTGTAACTAAACTGCAGGGTAGTAATTGGTGCACCAGCCCATATGTAGGAATTGTACTCTAGAAGTGGTCTTATAAAAGACCTATAAACTAATGCTAAATTTTCAGAGTTACATGGCGCATGCCCCATGAGCGCCCAGCAGAGAACTTTAAGGTGGTTCTCTCGGCAGGCTCAGAGCTTGTTCAGCTCTTTTTGTATTTATGTTTATAAATTTTTTTGAATGCTTAAGGCCCCTGATGTTATCCCAGTTTCCCTTAGTTTTTCCATTGGACCACCTCTCGATCGTTTCCATTTTGTCTGCATTTTGTTTGTAAATCCACAGAAGGGTATTGGTCCAATATATGATTTCCCTGCCCCCATCTATGCCAGTTTTTCCGCGTCCCTCCTCCTGCCCTTATGTCCCATATTTGCCGACATCCAGATGACTTTTACATCACCCCTGTTTGCCAACCCGTTTAGGACTTCATGACATTCGAGGACCAACTTGGAGTTGAACGTATTTTGTTGGAGTGCCATCACAGCACACTGTATGAGAAGTGGTAATTGGTGATAAATTTAATTCCTCTTTTTTTAACGCTCTGACCGCCGCCAGTAGATGCTTCCTATTTCAGATGTTTGCCTGATCTTTCATTTTATTTCTTTTACAATATATCTATATAAATTATATGGTTAAAGTTAAACCTATATATATATATATATTTAATTAAATGTACATTACCGAAAAAAATAATTTGTTTTTATTATAACAACAAAAATTTGATGAACTGATTGATTATTTGTGTCTCGAATGCGATAGTTTAGACAGAGCGTAAATATGTGAATATTCTGATTGAATCAACTCAAATGAATGAATTAATATAATAAATATTTCTATATTTGTGTACGCTGGCTGGCTGGCTGGTTATGGATTGGTTAATTGGATATGAACAAAATCCATAACAATTTAATTTGACCTTTTGTTGAATTGTTGAACACTTCAATTTATATTGTAAAAAGAAATATAATAACAATAATAATAATAGAAAAATATTAAACATTTATATATAATTGACAATAATATAGTAGAAGTGTGTTTCGAACCAAATAATAACTATATATATTTATTATTAAAATATTGTGTCCTTGTGAGCTATATTAAAAAAATAATATAAATATTATTTCTATTTAATAAAATATGTATTGTTAAAAATTCACATTATTATTAAATTGATTTTTTTTTTTTTTTACAATTTTTGTTAAAATTTCAGATATTAACTATATAAAAAAAATCATGATATATTAATTCTATATATATATATATATGATAAATGGAAATAAAATAATTTAATGTATTTGAAATTTGGCAAAGGAAAATCCAGAACTTCAAATAACAGCCAACTTTCACATCAGCCCGAAATTTCCTCATATAAAAGAAAAGAATAGATAAATAATTTCTATGGTGGAATTTTTTATATAAAATTAGAAAGAACAAACGAAATTCTAAAAATGTTTTTTATTGAAATGGCATAATTAATTAATTTAAGGTAAGTTTTTTTTTTTTTTGGGTTTTTACAAAAATAATTCTATATGTAAATTTTGAATAGAATCAGAATAATATAACAGTTTTATAAAATGAATTAATTGTCAGTTAACAAAAAAAAAAGAATTGTTTAAAATGATTTTGGGACTTTATGTAAAAAATATCTGAATGAATTTAACAACTCCGTTGACTTAGAAAGTTAACAATATAGCATTTATTCATAAAAAATTCTAAACATTTTCTCTAGAAATCCAATTGGTTGGTTATGAAAAAAGAAAAGTGATTGTAAAAATCCATTCGATAAATCCATTAAAAAAATCATATGAATATTTTCACACACAAATTTTTACAATCCTTTTTCTTCTTTCCTCTAAAGTCTAAACCAATAACGAAAAGACAAAATGAGTAAAATATTTATTTGCATGCAAAACCTTCCAAAATAAATAATCCATTTGTTTTTAATCCATTTACGAAAAAGAATTATATTATGGATGAACATCATCATCATCATAATGACAATAATGGATTTGGTAATGATAATATTGATAATAATATTGATAATTTACAAACATCATCATCAAATACCGTTCCATCATCAAATGGTTTGTTTGTTTGTTTTTTTTTTTTTATGATATAATATCTTACAAATATTCAAATATTAATTAAAAAATAATTTCCATTTTATGCAATGATTGAATTTTTTCAAATAATGATAAAATTTATTAATTTTAAAACAATTAAATAAATTTTGCAATCCTCGCAATCCGCCACTCTATTTAATTGGATGTTTTTTTTTATAATTTATTTATTTTTTAAATAAATCTCTTCTGTTTTTTCCTTTCTTCTTGTATTTGTATTGGGACCTTGCATTAATAATGTCGATGTTTTGGTTTGAAAATGGCATTTATTTGTATAACAAAATGATTGAGTATACACTAACCAATATATTGCCCATCGTTAGCTATGGCTTCCTCCCATCTTTTAGGAAGTTTGTTGATTCTTCGTTTGAAGAACTCCTCATCTTTTATCACAATCCATTCATACGCCCGGCACTTCTTCGAAAACACTTCGAAAGCGTACATCTGTCAGGCTGATGGCCTGCATTGATCTGAATAAATGGTAATCAGAAGGAGCAAGGTCTGGAGAGTACCGGGGTACCGGGGATCAAGATGATCCCAACCGGGATCGCTTTATTTTTTCCTTAACTATATTTGCACGATGTGTTCTGGCATTGTCATCGTGCATTTGTGCACTTTGTGGTGTTTTTGAGCTATCAATGGTCGTTTTTCGTTCAATTTCTTCTGGGCGAATTCGCCCAGTTGTCGTCGGTAGCGATCGGATGTAACCGTTTCATTCGGTTTTTTACAGCTCATAATACACGACACCCTTCTGATCCCATCAAATGCATAGCATAAGCTTCTGACAATGAATATCGCGTTTTGATTGTGAAGTTGATGGTTGGCCGGGATCAACATATGATGCTTTACGTTTAGGGTTGGTTCGTAATACACCTACTTTTTATCGCCAGTGACAAATTGGACTCAAAAAACTATGTTTGTTGTGCTCGGCAAGATGTTTATGGCATGCATATAGATTCGTGCTTTGAGTTGATTTTCATTCAGTTGATGTGGGACCCATTTTCTTAGCTTTCTGTTTGATCTTTCCCATTGAATGCAGCACACGTCTAGAAATGGTAGAGGCATCTACATTCAACTCTAATGCAAGCTCTTGTTGCGTTCGACACGAATTTTCATCCAACAATGCCTGCAATTTTTCGTTTTCACATTTTTTTTGGCTTACCTGGCCGTTCTTTGTCTACTACTACTTCAAAATCACCACTTCTTAAGTGTGCAGCGTGCAGCGGTTTTCTTCAAATTAAAGAAAGTTATTAAACTTCCCCGCAAAACAACTTTTTCAGGCATGTGTTTCGACATATTCGAAGCAAAAAAAAAACTTTGTTGTTTACATTTCAATGAAATGACATATACTGACATTTATAGAGTAATGACCGACAAAAAAAAAGAATAGAATAGGGCGCGGTGTGATCCGATGCACACAACGCTAGTTACGCCATTTGTTATCTAAATCGACATTATTAATGCAAGGTCCCAATATATAAAATTATTTAACTAACACACCGACAATTGTTTGAATTAATTTAAATTCATTTGAATTATTAAAAGACATATTTTTATTTTTTTTTTATCTATTTTCGTAATTCACATGAATATTTACAAAATCTTGATTGGTTTTTGATTCCTATATATTTAAGTGTATTTGTTAATCTATTTTTTTTTATATATCTATCTATAATAAATCATCTAATTAAAAAAGATAAGATTAGAATTTTTTTTTTTTTTTTGCACATTTTCTTATATGCAAACAGTACAAATGTAATTTTTTTTTATCGTAATGAGCTCTTAAAAACTATAATCTTTATACAGAAATCTTTATACAGTGATTGTTTGTTTGTGATTTAAATAATCTAATTATAGCCGATTATCATCATATCATATTTAATTTTACTATTTTTATTTGTTTCCTGATGTTTCATTGTTCTGATTTTATAGAAATTCTTTTAGTTTTTTTTTTGTTTAATTTAAATATTATAGCATTTATTTACTTATGTATTGTTAGTTAGTTTTTTGTAAATGGGATTTTGTTGTTCATCATATTTTATTATTTATTATCATTATTATTATGCATGATGAATTTCGAATTTTAGTTTTGTTCGTTACTATTACTATACGGTAGACAAATCGGTTGAATTTTTTTGCCGCCGGAAAACCTCCTAATTCATTTGGCCATCAGCCCGTAACGAAAATATCTTAATTATGTATGTTGAACCTACGATGTATATTGAATCAATTATCGATCAATTGATTATCGTATCATTTATCAGTTATTTGCATTTGATTTTGGCTGTGGCGAAATTAAATAAAAAAAAAGAACTTAAACTGAACTCTTATGGTCAGAAAATAATTGTTCAAGTTACACTTAATATGTTGATGGCTGAGTGAATGCACGCGGGGTCTTTTAGATAGGAAGAAAGGTTTTTAATTGATTGATAGTCTAAAGTGTTAAAAAAGAAAGAAATGCAAACCCTATGTGGCGGATACTGTTCCATGTAGTCTTGAAGTTTTATATGGATTAAAAAAAGTGTAATTTCCAAAGCTAGATTGGTTGAAAAACAGGCAGAGTTAAACCCAGAATATTGTGGATGTTCCGTTTGAGAATATCTTAAATTTTATAAGGGAAGCTAAAAAAGGAATTAATTTGAAATTAATTTTCATTAACGCATTCGCTTGGTCGTGGTAATATTTAAAAAAAATTGTATAATCCGAAGCTATACACCGATCGTCTATCATATGCAATAATTCAATGGAATTTGTTAGTAATTTCATTTCTGCAATCAGCGACGGTTTTTGAATCCTGTCCATCAAACTGTACATTGTAATATATAGGTAATTGATGCACCGGCGAAATATATGTAAGAATTATACCATAGAAGTGTTCTTATAAATGTCCTATATAAAACTGTTCTAAGTTTTCAGAATCATTAGCCATCTTCGCCAAAAACAAAAAAACTCTCAAATGCGATTAGCTGCTTTTTTTTTTTTATTATATATTAAATTAACTATATTAGTTGATTGTTTTGCATCTTTGTAACATATTTTTTTATTTTTTATCTATCGATTCTTGGCTAGTACGAATAACTAACCGACTAACCGATTAATTAAACGTTGAATCTCTTTTATTTTTTTTTTGTATGATATTCATTCATTGTATGAAAACTTCACTGTTCACTTATATCTATATAGGATAATTGAGATCGCTAAATATTCGAAAAAGTTTTCTTTAAAAAAAGAAAATGGCTTTAAAATTGATAACCTCTCTCTTTTAAGATTTGTCCGATATATTTTCAATGTAATTTTATATGAAATCCGGTTGAATTTCGTCTGGTTGTCAATTCTCGAGGATGAATCTCAATATGGATTAAGGAATTTTGTAATACACAGTGCGACAATTAATATTCCGGACTCAAACCATATCTTAATTAACCAGTGGGACGATCTTATGTGATGAAACATGCGTTTTGAAGCTTGATGTTTTCTCTATCGTCTGTAAAAATTGCATTGCATTTGGTTAATAAAAATAAGTAAGGTTAAATAAAAAAGTTATGACATTTCTTGTGAAATAATATTTTAGTTGAAGTAGAAATTTTTAAATGGAACAAAGAGCGCAGTCATTAAATTCAACGCAAAACTTGGTAAATCTGCAACAGAAACGTTCAAATCGATGCAGCAACTTAATGGCGATAATTGTAGGGAGAGAACACAAGTTTTTGTGTGGTATGAACGTTTCGTGGATGGCTAAAACACAGGTTAAAAAAACAAGAAAAGTTCCATCGAAAATCAAGATAATGCTCGTAACATTTTTCGATAGCAAGGGAATTATCCATAAAGAATTCGTTCTAACTGGTCAAACAGTCAGTCGTGCATATTATATCGAAGTTTTGAAGCGTTTGATGGGCAGAATTCGTCGTATTCGACCTGGATATCGTGAATCAGATAGTTGGTCCAATTCACACGTCACTTATTGTTCGTCAGTTATTGGCTCGAAATGCAGTCTGTGTGTTAAATCGCATCCACCGTATTCACCTGATTTAACACCATGTGACTTCTCCTTGTTCCCAAAACTTAAAATGAAATTGAAAGGATGTTTTTTTGAGGATATTGAAACCATTCGCAAACAGCATCTACATGCGCCGTATAGGCAATACCACAAAATGAGCTGGAACACGCATTTGAATCATTATTAAATCGATGTAACAGTTGTATTGAAACAGGAGCGAGAATATTTTGAATAAATAAAAGAAAAACATTTCAAAAATCGTGTTTTTAATGTATTTTCTATAGGACCAGTCCGAAATATTAATTGTCGCACTGTGTAAATAGTAAAAAAAACAAATAGTAAAATATTTAACTATATAGTTATTCTGGCGGTCGACTCTACTATTCAAGGGAAAATTGAAGACATTTCAATATTTTTTTTGAATTTGATAATTAAAATTACCAGATGATCTTGATTTTTAATTTCAATTTCTTGACAAAATTCTTTGAAAAATCCAATGGAAAATTATATAATGATAAGATAAACTGCGATTAAGTTTCCTTAAATGTTTCATAAGGGTTTCTTATAAGAAGGAAATTAATCCAATTAATAAGAGAATTCTACCAAATTTTGTCATGTCATGAAAAAAAAATCATAAAAACTAATTAAAAGAATCTGTTAAAAGAAACATTTGGATATTTTTATCGGTTGTGATGGGTCTTAAATATAAGACATTAAATAATTCAGGAATTTTTTGAACTTCCTTATTATTATTATAAATTTTTTTTTTTTTACAAAAAGAATTTATTTAAAGTTTATGATTAAAATATTGTTTTTTTTTATCGCGGTTTTTGGTTTAATTTGTATTTATATTTTGCCTTTTTTCGCGATTTGGTAATAAAAATAATATATTTTTTTTCTTAATCTTTTTGTGTTTATAACAAAATTTTCATCTGATTTTTTTTTGTTATAAAGCGTTGACGGTTTTATATAAATATACTTTATAGAATCAATAGGATATTTCCATTCGGTTAAATTACTTTTTTTTTTTAATTCTATATTTATTTAATTTTTGATTTTAAATTAAATTCTTTTTCATCTATACCAAAAAAAAAAAAAAAGAAAGGCAATTACAATTAATTTCTTATCGTCTAATTGCAGTGTGATGTGTGAAATTCATTTCTTTGCGATAGTATCCATAACATTTTTTTTATTTTTTATTCAAAAATGTAATTTTCTATAAATTTATTTAGTTCATTCATGCGGTATGGTTTATATATTTAATGATACAAAAAATTTAATAAACATTTAATTTTTGTTTTTTTTTCTGTTTTGTGTATATACAAAAAACAATAAAAAATAAAAATTAAAAAAATATCTCACATAAACAACAAAAAATTAACATTTCAACAATGCGAATGAAATAAATAAATAAATGAATGATTAACAAACAATAATTATATATAGGAAGAAATCTGATCAAAATAACATCATATAATTGATTGAAAATTATCCTACATATTTATTTTGTAATTGTTATAATTAAAAGGAAAAAAAAAAAAAAATTAAAACACCCTCACCATTTTCAGTCTGATTTTTTTTTATTTTATTGTTATATTTATAAAACAATTTTTTTTGAATAATACGAGGGCGGATCGATAAAGATCCGGTCAAACAAAGAAAAAACCAACCATTTCGTTTTAAATTTTATTTGATTTCTCAACATATAGTCACCTTTTATAGCTCTAAACATTTATTACAACGTCTGTCTTCCAACTTTTTTATGCCATTCAAATAATATACGATTTCGGGAACTCCTCAAAATACGCATTTGTTTCGTTGATTGCTTCTTCATTTGATGTGAATTTCTTTCCTGTGAGCCATTTTTTTAAGTTTGGAAACAGGAAAAACTGTGTCACTGTGTGCTAAATCTGGACTGTAGGGTGTATGCGGTAACAATTCGTAACGTAATTTATGGAATTTAGCCATTGCAATTGTTGACGTGTGCGCGCCAATGCGTTGTCTTGAAAAAAGAACACTTTTTTTTCTTTTTTTAAATGTGGTCGTTTTTCCTTGATTACATCGTTTAATCGATCCATAATATTGTAGCATAATCATTTCCTGTTATGATTTTTCCTTTTTTAAGGTAGTCGCTGTGCAATATACTGTTCGCCCACCCAAAATACAGTCACCATTACCGTATCCGCTTATTTAACCGTCTTTGCCTTCTTTGGATCACTTCCACCTGCTTCTTTGTTTCCATTGTTTCGATTGATCATTTTTTGGTTCAAGTGTATAGTGATGAATCCATGTTTCATCAACCGTTAATTAATCGACGCCAAAATTCATCTGGATTATATGCATTATTTTGTCCAAACATTGTTTTGAAGTGGGCACACGATTTCGTTTTTGTTCGATTGTGAGTAAACGCGGCACCCATCTTGCTGATATAGCTTTCTCATATGCAAATGTTCATGTAAGATGTTGAATTGTTCACGTTCATATGAGATGTTGACGATGTGAACAATCTCTCTCAACTTCACTCGACCATCACTCAAAACAATAACATGGATTTTGTCGACCATTTCTTCAGTTGTCACCTCTTTTCGTCTTCCCGGTGATCGTATTGTTTCGGTGTATATGTACGACCACATTTAAATTCAGCAAACCAATAAATTACGGTTGAATTCACTGGAGCAGATGTGTCATTATATATACTTATCAAGCTTTTCTTTTGTTTCTTTTGCAGATTTTCTACGCAAAAAGTATTGTTTCATCAATGTACGATATCCACTTTTTTCCATTTTTAAGAAAAAATCAAAAATTGTGTCTGCCGTTTACCGCTCCCAAACCAAAACTAAATGACACATAATGGCTCTAAAAATTCTAGGCGCAGGGAGCCTAATAACAGATTATATCTGATAGAAAAAATATGCATTTGATTACCGGTAGACTCGCCATATCTTAGAAACCCGATCAATATCAATCCGCCCTCGTATATGCTGAATTATAATAAAAGAAAATAAAAATATATGGGATCATTCGATCAGTTTTCTACTTTGTATTTTGTTTTTTTTTCCTGAAACAGTTTGAAATTTCCTCTGTCTTGGCGGTCTGAATAATAATGAATCTTATTTGTTGATGATCATATGCAAAACAGATGATTATAAGAATATATCGTATAGATATAAATAATTGATCGTATATATTAATTTATTGATACGTCTTTATGATGTTATTGTTTTTTTTTTTGGTTTATTTTCATTCCCGATAATTATTTACTTAATTACTTTAAGTGCTATAATTAAATAATAATAATAATAAAAAAAAAATCTTATACCACACAGCTAAAAATTTGTGTTATTTGAAAACAATTTTCAATTTTTTTTTTCTTCTTTTAATTTCAATACGTCTCGAGTTTGTAGTATACAAAAAAATGAGAATAGAATAGAAGAAACACAAATTTTATTTTTTTCTCATCGTCGTTCTTTAAAATAATTTCTTTTATTTTTTTAATTAATAAATTCACCAAATTCACATTGAAATTAATATATTATTTTTTATAAACAATTTTGTGCTGTGTTTGTGTTTGTGTTTTTTTTGTTTTTCTGGCAACATTAATCGATATCCTATTAGTATTATAATTTGTTTTGTCTCTATAAGATGATATCAGTAAAAAAAAAAATGAAAAAGATTTTACAATTTTTGATTTGGTTGATTCCAATCTGTGGTATCTATAAATTGAATTGAATTATAAAATAAAATCACACAATTTTTAGTTAGTATTTTTTTGCTTAATTTTTTTTTTCCACTTTTTAAAAAAATTAACGCTTTTTTTATGCATGTGAAAAACAAAAAACTATATTTTTATTAATTATTAATAGAATAATTTTTTTTTTTTATGTATTATTTTTTAGTTCGTAATAAATTTGGTACATGGATGACCGATTTTGTTTATGAAATGAAACGTAAAAGCCCGTCTGTACAAAAATGGGTTGATTCATTACCAATTTCATCATCATTATCGGGAACAACAGAAGTGACAACGGTAACTTCTTCAACATCATCATCCTCATCATTTTCATTGCCATCACCAACAGTGACTACAACAACAACAACAACAACATCCAATTTAAATGTAACAACAGCCATAACATTACCAAATATATTAGAAATAGTAACGGAAAATGAAAATGTCATTTCTGTCGAATCAACTGAATTAATGGATGATCGATCTATAACCAATGATTATGATAATGATAATGATAATGCTAATGATGTTGTTGATGATGATGATGGAGAAATAACTGCAATACAACAAATTAAACTTAATAGTAGAAATAATTCGTTAACAGAAGACTTAAAAAATAATACAACGGATCTGATGACGGGAAATTCACAAATGATAGATATTCATAATAATAATAATAATAATAATGAAAATGAAAATTGCAATAAACAAAAAGAAAATTTACCAATGAAAAAATCAACAATTGATGAAAAAAATGAAACTATTAATAATAATAATAATAATAATAATAATAAATTATTAAATTTTTTATATAAAAAATCATCATCAGTATTAAATAAATCTCCAACAACAATAACAACATCAACTGCATCATCATCACCACCAAGTAATTTAAATTCCATTCAAATAACACCACCACCATCCGATCAATCAGGAAAATATGTTTCGTCAGCATCAACAACGGAGACATCCTCTTTGGTTGATGTATCACAATTGCCAATGGATCATAATCATAATCATAATCAAAATCAAAATCCATCAACACAAAAACGTAATCTTTTAAGTGTTGGTAATTTAACAACATTTGGTAAATCAAAAATAAATGAATTTTATGATAAAATTAATTTAAATAAAAGAAAATATAATTTAATGATAAGAACACGACAAAAAATGGATAATATAAAAAATGATAATAAAGATGAAATTGAACAGCAACAACAACAACAACAAATTGAAACTATTAATGAACAACAACAGCAACAACAAGAAAATTTAAATAAAGAAAATATAAACTGTGATAATGAATTCTTAATAATACAATCAAATACTATTAATAATAATATAATAGAAAATCGTAAACCACATTCAAATGATGATAAATTAAATACAATCAATGATATGGATATTTCAACAACTGATGATTTATCACAAAGTATTGATAATTTTTCAGGTGATGATAGTTTTTCAATATCAACACAATCAATTGATGATTGTGGGCCGCCATCATCATCATTATCATGTGCCATTGGTGGTATAAGCGGTAGTAGTACAAGTTACTATTGTGGTGGTGGTGGTGGTGGTGGTGGTGGTAATTGCCATAATCAAAATAATGGTGTAAATCATCAACAACAAGAACAACGAAATCGTTATTTAAATATTAGTCGTAAAATTGGTATAGGTGAAATTGGTCGTAGTACAAGTGATAATCCACGATTATCACGAAATAAATTTCATTTAAATGATATTGGTCGTAGTTTTAGTGAAAATCAAGATGATGTTCATGATGATGTTGATAATGTTAATGGAATAATTTGTATTGGATCGGGTAATACAAAAAGTTCTAGTATACCAATTATAAGAAATATTACCACAAACAATAATAATAACAACAGTAGTAGTGAAGATATTAATATTAATAATTCAAATACAAATGCAAATAATAATAATAGTGATAAAAATAATAAATACATGAATGATAATTATTTGGAACGGCGTGCATATTCGGTGAGTCCCGTATTACGTTCTGATTCATTGATATTGTTAACACAAGAGCAACGTTCATCGTTAACCGAAAATTTACGTAATAAAAATGTTTTATTGCGTGATAGTTCAATACAATCGGATTCCAGTCATTGTTCAAGTGTTGAAAGTCTATTGGAATCACGGAAACCCGATCCAGAGGCAATATTAAGAAATTTAGGATTTGGTCCCGTTGAAGACGATGATGTATTGGCACGTATTCCAAAAAGGTTTGTGTTTTTGCTTTTTTTTTTTTGAATTTTCTCTTTTAGTTTTTTTTTTTTGTGTCTTTGGGTGTGTCGGATATTTGGATATTTTATAGAAAATTTATAGAAAATAGACTTCGATTATTCTTGACAATTTAATTTAATTAAATCCTTTAAATATCTAATACCCGGATTCATTGCGTTCAATATTTACTTTTGAGTCTTTAATTAAGTATTGTAACTGTAATTTATTTGTATTTCTGTGATTTTTTTTTGTTTTTTAAATAATTCCATTTGTAGATTTTTAAGACCATCACAGGTACGTGGTAATGATACAGAACATTTTATAAAACAACAACAAATGGCCAATAATTTATATGAACAAAGTATTCTTGGTTATCGTGGTTTAGTTGGTAAGTTATTTTATTGTACATTTTGTCTTTGTGTAAAACAAATAATCATCTTAATATTAATATTAACGTTTAAAAACTTTTTTAAGAACTGTTTTAAACATCAATAATTTTATTCATTCAATTTTCATGATATTCCTAAAAATTCTTTTTCCTTTTTTTTTGTGTGCATCAACGTCACATCAACATTTTTGTGATCAAATAAATCATATTTTGAATATTCGGGGTTTTTTTTTTTTATTTTAAAAAACAAATTAATCAGATTACGATAGGCTACAAATACTTCAGAGATTTCAACCGCATATAAATAATAATAATAATAATAATAATAAAAAAAATCATAATAATAATGATTTTAATAAAACAAATTGTAAGAAAATGAAGCTATAATTAAGAAATGTGTGTTTTTTGGATGTAATTTTATTATTTTGAATTTTTGATTGTAGAATTTATTATTTTAAAATTACGTTTTATAGTTTTTTTTTTTTAATTTCTGTTTAGTTTTGTTGAAGTTGAAGTTTTATATATATTTTTGCATGGAAATATTCAAATTTTTATAGTAAAGGGTGATTTTTTTTAAAAGCTATAGGAAAGTTTTTCAAAAAAAAAAAAAACACATAAAATTCAGAAAAATCCATGAAATCTTTATTTGAATCGATACGGTACGGTCCATATAATTTAATGTTTGAAGATTATTTCATGCAAATGTTGACTGCACCTCAAATGGTCCATCCGCTTAGTCCAATTTTGGCATACTCTTTCCAACATTTCGGCCGGAATATCACGAATAAATGTTTCAATGTTGTCTTCCAATGCGTCAATTAAAGCGGGCTTGTCTGTATATAGACATGAGCTTTAACATATCCCCACAAAAAATAGTCTAAAGGCGTTAAACCGTACGATCTAGACGGCCAATTGACCGGTCCCGAACGTGAAATAAAATGTTCACCGAACTCTCCTCTCAATAAGTCCATTATTGCGCGTGCTGTGTGGCATGTGGCACCGTCTTGTTGAAACCACATGTCATGCAAGTCAAGCTCTTGCATTTTGGGCTCTTGCAAAAGTTGGATATCATCTCACGGTAGCGCTCACCATTCATAGTTACGTTACGATTCGCATCATCTTTGAAGAAGTACGGTCCAATGAACCAGCCACCAGCCCATAAACCGCACCAAACTGTGACTTTTTCTGGATGCATTGGTAGCTGTTGCAATGCTTCTGGCTGATATTCACTCCAAAATCGACAATTCTGTTTATTTACGTACCCATTGAGCCAAAAATGAACACAATTTTTCGGTAAAAAGGTGGATCTTCGGCCAACTTTCCAAGAGCCCATTCACCAAAAATTTTACGTTGCGGTATAGGTCGTTCGGCTTCAATTCTTGCACCAGCTGTATTTTGAAAGGCATCACACCTAAATCCTTCCGCAAAATTTTCCACACGTTGTTGAGTAACAGAGGCCCAATTGCTGTGCGAACGGCGACGAATCGATAATGGTCGATGGTCATCACTTTAACACTGGCCGATACAGCTGCGATATTTTCTTCAATTCGCACTCTACGCACTCGGTGTTGGTGGTTTAATGTCCAACAATGTAAATTTGGTGCGAAATTTAGTCACAGTAGCGCGAATAGCCGCTTCAGTGGGTCGATTAAACTGACCATAAAATGGAAGAACCGCACGATGAACTTTCTCAAACAGAGCACACGCATTTTGATAATAAAATTCAATAATTTGCAAGCGTTGTTCGTTTGTAAGACGATTCATATGGTAAAATTATATAGACCAAACTGAACTGAATGTTTGACAGTGAAATAAAACACGAAACGTGCGTCAGCTGTTTCAATGCAGTGTTGCTGCAAAAAGATAATAGCTAAAAAATCACCCTTTATTTATAATTTTGTTTTTTTTTTTAGTATTCACACAATTTTGATATATTGAAAATGAAAATCAATCAATTCAGGATCAAAAAAAATAAAAGGATCTTGTTTTGATTTTGATGTTTTCTTTTTTTTTTTTTTTTGCATAGATTAATTAATGGTTTTTGCATAGATTTATTTAGAGCAGAATTGATTTTTTTTTATTATAAAAGATTTGCTTTAGAAATTGATTAAAAAATCTTCCATTTTGAATTGATCCTTACGTAAACACTTTTGGTAAAACATTCAAATTGATTGTTTAATGAATTTTGACAAAAAAAAAACAGGAATTTTACAAAAAAAAATCATTAAATTTATTTTATTTTAATTTTTATTTAATCATAAATTCTTTATATAATGATTAATAAGATAATTCTTATATTATTTTTCGTGTTTATAGATAATTTAAATTCTCATCGAAACCATAATCTTTATCTAAATAATCCCATTCGACGTCACCCAAACGTTCCAGTAAATTTTGTGCATATTTACATTTTTCAATGGTCATAACATCAATGGCAAATTGTTCTAATTGTTCTTGATCCGTTAAATTTGTAAAATATTTTGTTAAATTTTTACATTTCCAATAGGGTAATTTTGTAATTAATTTAATGGCTGGTAAATTACGTTTTAAATTTAATAAATCTAAATCATTTATTAAATTACCATTTAAATGTAATCGATCTAATGCATTTAAATTTTGAAATGTTGTTGCATTAATATATTTAAATTTATTATGGGATAAATTTAAAAATGTTAAACTATTTTTTTGTGATTTAAATACATCAATGGGTAATGATTTTAATAAATTTTTATGTACCGTTAGACCATGTAAATGTTTTAAATCTTTAAATGTATTTGAATCGATGTCTGACAATTGATTTTCTGATAAATCAATCCAATGTAAATTTGGTAAATCAGCAAATTGACTATGTCCAATCGTATACAAATGATTATTTTGTAAATAAATATGTTGTAATTGTTTTAATTCAGAAAACAATCCAGATGTTAATCGTTCAATTTGATTATTACTTAAATCTAAAAAACGTAATCTTGGCCATTTTGTATTCCAAAATTTAAATGCAAATTCATCAATTGTACGTATTTGATTACCATTCAAATCTAACCATTCCAATGTTAATGAATCAAATAGAAAACGATTACAAATGTTAATCAATTGATTATTGGATAAATCAAGATATCTTAAATGTGATAGATATTTATTGGAAAATGTAATGCTATCGATAAAATCAATATCATTATTTGATAAATCTAAATATTCTAAATGTTTTGCGTGCATAAATTGTTCCATTTCCAATTGACGAATATTATTATTTGATAAATCTAATATGTATAAATGTTTAGCATTTAGAAAATCATTTATGAATATATTTCTTATACCAGAATTTGTTATTTGTAAAATACGTAATTTTGAATATGTTATAAAAATATTCGATGGTATAACATCCAATTGAGAATTTATTATTTTTATTTTATTTATTAACATTTTATCATATTCAATGGGTACCACTTGAATGATTGTCCTTTTGGCCGTACTAATCTCTTGTACATTACATGTATAATTTATTGGTTTACATTTTATTGTAAAATATTCTATGGGACGGGTATTTTTTATTAGATTAACATCACTACTTTGACCATTTCGACGACGATTACTTACAGGAATTTTACCAGTTAATTTATTTTCACCACCATAATATTCAGCACCAGTATTTATTTTGGCATCAATTATCGAATTTGCCATTTCATTAATAAATAAATTTATTAGAATATAAAATCTATTACGAAAAAAAAAAGAAAAAAATTGCTAATAAAAAAGAATTTTATATAGAATTTTTTATAGAATTTTTTTTAATTACATTTTTCTTTTAAACATCTTCGAGGAATTTTCTGTAAAATATTTATTATTTATTCAATTTTTCACCACTTTGATTATATCTTAAATAATTTAAAAAATGCAACTAAAACAACTATTTTTTTTTTTTTGCAACGATAAGAAAAACTGTTAAATTAATACTAAAATAAAAATTCTAATTCTTTCATTCATTTATTATTATTTTTTTATTTACATTTATTCATTCATTTATTATTTTTTGTATTTTTGTATTTTTACATGTATCATAAAAATTAATTTTTGTTTCGGGTCAAAAAGATCAAGTTAAAATTGTAATTAAAAGAATACCATAATATATATGTATTATAAAGTGTGTCTATCTATCCTCTACAACTCTTATTTATAATCATTTATATATATAGACTATGTGCAGTAAGTTTTTTTTCAAAATAAGTATGCAGTTTAAAAAGTACTTAAACGATTCATAATTTTACTAACGGTTTTTTTAATGTAAGGATGCGGGAGGATTAGTAAAAAAAACTGTATTTTTTCAGTGTTTCCACACAAATTTCGTTGTAGAGATTCCGAAAAATCGTCAAAAAAAAAAATTCCAAACACTACAATACTTAAACTAATTCGGCAAATTTTGTCTTAATCCTTATCATTTTTTAAACCACAACAAAACAGGATAAAGTCTTAAAAAAACCAAACGTTTAATTACAATACAAAAAAATGTGGAAGAACTTAGATAAATAGATAAATAAAAAGACAAAATTCAATATAGACTCGTCTATTTATTTATTTAATTAACGCCTTCAATACTTATTATATATATAATATTACATATTCGTTCGTACCTAATTTAAATATTTAATCTACTTTTTTTTTCTATTGTTGAATATATACAATTTTAATAAAAGAAAAATTATTAATTTAATTAAGTACTTATGATGATGTAAATTGAGTTATTTTAGTTTAGTTTTTTTCAAATTTGGAAATATGGTTTTTATTCGATTTTTTTACGTTTTTTTTTTAATTTTTATAAGGTTTTCTTCGTTTATAATAAAGGGTGAATTTTTAAAAGCTATAGAAAAGTTTTTCATAAAAAAAAACACATACAATTCAGAAAAATGCATGAAATCTTTATTTGAATCGATAGTACGGTCCATATAATTTAATATTTGAAGATTATTTCATGCAAATGTTGATCTTCACTGCTCCTCAAATATCCCCAATCCGCTTAGTCCAATTTTGGCATACTCTTTCCAACATTTCGGCCGGAATATCAATTGAAGCGGGCTTGTTTGTATAGACATGCGCTTTAACATAGCCCCACAAAAAATAGTCTAAAGGCGTTAATCACCTATTATAATTCAGTTCAAAAATTGAGCCATGTCAGACTTTTTCCCTGTAAATGTTTCTACATTTTTCAATGTAAAATTTTCCCCTAAACCCAAGAACTCATTTCTCAAAGAACTTTTAAAGTACATATCCTTGAAAAGTTTGAACTGCGGATTTGAGTATAAAATGTGAAACATTACATTCCTTCCTACATCGCACTCTCATGTAATTCTCAAAGGGCTTGAAATTTTGTATCATCAGATGCTTGATTTTGATTTTGTATTCTGATTTTATACATGCGATGCGAAGGGATTTGTTTCTGATTCTATATTAAAGGGATTTTTTGTAGAATGTATTCTATTTCTCTAATCGATTCACTGACTGACAAGTTACGTGCTTTCTGTATTCTATTCCATTGAACAAAATTTTAATTTATTTTTATAGATATTGCGATAATGCGAATGCAAATGAATTTATTTATTAATGTATATATAATATTTTATTTTTTTTATATATTTGAAAATGTGCGATGACAAATTTTATAAATTAATTAATTTATTTTTTATATTATTTGATTATTTGGGTTACAAAAAAAAAAAAGAAGAAATTTGTGTATATATAAAACTAAAAAAAAAAAAATTTCAGTATATTTCGAATTCATTTTAATTGCACTTTAATTATTTTATTTATTTATTTTTCTTTTTATGGATATGTTAAAGTTCCGTTTTTTTTCTTTTGTTGTTATAGTTTTATATTAATCCATATAGAAAAACTATTCTGTATTTTGTAGTTTTGACTTTTTGCGGATTGAAAAAATCTGGTCTTTGTAATAAGAAACTATAACAATAAGTTATATTGAGACAGTTCATTTAAAGGTTTTTTATTTTTCTCTGTTCAGAATCAATAAGCAAAAATAGTCTTTAGTAGAAAATCTAAAGGGTTTTATTATTGACTCGTCTAACTGTCGCTTCTGCTGTAATATAAATGGACAGTTTATGACGGTCAGAGACGGCCCCTATTCAGTCAAAATATCTTAAGATTGAAAGTTAAAAAAATAAATAAATAAAAACTGAAAAATAGTACCGGAAAAAAAAAATTTTGCCTCATCATAAAAACTTTACGTCTTTTTAAGTAACTAATTTTTTGAACAAAAAAAAATCCAAGAATATTCTCAACTCAATAGAAGAAAATTTAAAAATTTCCATTAGGAATAAATATTTTAAACAAATTAGAATGCGTATATATTAGCAAAAATTAAATAAAAATCAATTTTTTTTAGAATTAATAAAATAAATCAAATTATTGCAATTTTTTTGCATTTTTTTATTTAGAAGATTTTTAGAAGACGCTTTTATGTAGAAAAATATTTTAATTTTAAATTATTGCAATGCATTTATTTATTTATTTATTATTATTAGATTATTTCACACACAATCTTTATTTAAATTATGTTTAGTTTATTTTGCATGATTATTTTTTAATTAAAAAAATTATTATAATAATTACTAATTGATTTAATTTTTATTGAAAAAAAAAAACAAAAAAAAAACAATAAAATTATTTTAGGAAATCCTCACATTCCACCATCACAAATTGTTGCAAAAATAATGGAACGTTTTCAGGTAAATGATGGTGGAAAACGTTATTCAACGTATGATTTAGCATCGTTGGCTTCCGCCTATCATCATCATCACCATCATCATCATCATCATCATCAACAATTAAAACATCGTCCATCATCAGCACCGCCAATACCACCGAAAATGATTGAATGAATGCAAAATACAATGATATAATAAATATTACGATCTTCATCATCAATATTAAATATATTAGAAATAAAAAAAAAAGAAATAAATCAATATTTAATTATAATTATTAATAAATAAATCATAGGCTGTTTTCAATATATTTTAAATTAAATTAAATGTTGATTTATTAACAATTAAGAAAGAAAGAAAAAAAAAATTTACGTATAATTTATGAATAATCGTCACTTAAAATAGTTTTTTTTTTATAGAAAATTATTTACGATTCAAAATCACATTAAAATCGGTTAACGTTTAGCAAAATACATAAATTAAAATGTGATTTAATCACCTGTAAAATCAAAAAAGGACAATCCAAAAAAAAAAAAATAATAAAATTAAAAGAGTTTCAAAAATTTACGAAATCAACAATAACAAAAAAATAGATATATATCTAAATACATTTTAAAAAAAAAAATATATACTTAAAACTTTTAATTACAATAATAAAAAAAAAGAAAAAAAACAAAACAATTTTAATGATCATTAATTTGAAAAAAAAAAAAACATTAAAAAAAAATATATGGGCATCGAAATTTATAATATATTGATTTATTTTATATTTAATTTATTTATTATTTTTTTTTACACATATAATTTTAGGTTATAATAAATTTACATTTTATTTTATTAATATTTATAAAAAATAATAATATGGCAATAATAAGTTTTTAAAATTGTAAAAAAAAAAGTTAATTTTATTTATATTTGTTATATTAAATTAATTTTTATTAAAAATATTTTAAGTTTAGTCAAAACAAATTTAAATAATTTAAAATAAAATATATAAAAAACATTCCATACTTAAAATTATTTATAATTAAAAAAAAAAAAAGAATAACATTATTAAATGTGGCCTATTTTTTGTTTTTTTCATTATTATTATTATTATTATTATTATATATTTTATTGATTTTTTTTTTAAAAATAGTTTTTATTTGTTTTGTTGTCTTGTTGTTTTTTTTTTTTTTTTTAGAAAAATTCTATTAGGAAAATCATTTTTGTTATTAAATTTATAATGTTATTTATAATTTTTGTTTATTTTATTTTTGTTAGTTAATAGAAGATATTTTAATAATAAATATATAAATAATAATATTAATAAATAGAATTTAATTAATTTTAATAAAATATAACGCACCGCACCACCCACACAACAACAACAACAAAATCAATGAATCAATGAATAAATCAATCACTCAAAAATACATTACACCTACTGAATATTTTAATAATCTCTTATGATGGATACTTAATTTTTTTTTTCTGCTCAAAAAGTTTTTAAATAATTTTATATTAAAAATAATTTATATAAATAATATATTTAAAGTAAATAAATGAATTATATTTAAAGTAAACAAAGAAATATATTTAAAATAAATAAATAAATAAAACAAATATTTACACATATATTAAAAAAAATATATTAAAATGGGCAAAAACTATTTTCTGTGTTAAAAATAAAAAACAAATATATAAAAAATGGTTTTATTTTATTTTATTATATTTTTTTTTTCTATTTAAATATTTCTTATAGAATTTACACAAACTTATAGAAAACAAACTAAAAAATATAGACTGTTTTAAAATATCACACCTATTTTTTTCTTAAAAAAAAATTCTTTATAGAAACCATACTAAATAATTATTAAAATATAAATATACAAATAAATTAATAATATTTTTTAATAGACAGTAAATGTAATTAATAAAATACAATTTCGGTAAAAAAAAAAATAATTAATAATTAATGAATTTTTTAGGAACATTTAAAAAAAAAATATTGTATATAAAAACGTAAATAAGAACATAGAAAATTATTTATACATTTTAATTTTGCGGGTTTTTTCTTTTGGATTTTTTTTTGTGATAAACATTTTTTTTGTTTTTTTTTTAGTAATAATAAAATATTAAAACTTTTATAATTATAATTAAAGTAAAATCATTAAATGATTTTTTTTATCATCAATCAAAAATAAATATACAAAATAGAAAAATAGAAAAATCTAATTTATTTATTAAAATTAAAATCTGAATTATTTTTTTATTAATTATATTTATTTAAAATATATAAATGCCAATATACATTTTTTTTTTTTATTACGTTAATTTATTTTTATAATAATTATAATAAAAGAAACAAAATACAACAATCATTTATAGATAAATATAATTTTTAATTTATTTATATTGCAATTGTGCAAAATTAAAATTTCAATAATTTATTAATTTTAAAAAGAGTTTATCTCAAAATGTATAGTTACCATTAAAAAATTATATACATTTATTTTATAAAATATATATATATATATATATATTTTTTTATTTTCTATAATGTCAATTAATTAGAAATATTGAATGTGTGAATTTATTTTTTTTTTTAATTAATTTCTCCCCGTCCAATAATAATAAAAATGATTTTATGAAAATATATTTAATTGAATTTAATAAATAGAGGTTTTTTTTGTATGTATCTATTTTAATTAAAAAAAAAATCATAGGGTTTTTTTGTTAAGATTAATATTAATATTCTTTTGTTTTAATTTGCACACCAAAAAAAAAAACAAAACACAAAAAATGTAACTATATATAGAACTTAAAAAATTGATTAAAATATTATTTAATATATTATTGTTATTAATTTTAAAAATTAAATTGATTTAAATTAAAAATGATATAAATAATGTTGTTAATTCAAATAAATAAATACCTGAAATGGATCTTTGATGACTCACTGTCGCTGTTTTATAGATATTTAACTTTGGGATTATAAAACCTACAGAAAAAAAGACTCAAAAATGTTCTACCCATTGTAGATTCCATAGAAATCTGAATTTGAATTCTTCCTTCCCAAAAGATGTATAACCAATCAAAAAATAATGCTAATGATACGGGAATTCTTTTTAAAGTCCATATAAATTAGAGTGAGATATCTCAGTTTTTGTCAATGCTTTTTAGGTCTTTATTATGTATTTTCTTAAATACATTTCCTAGAATGTGATAATTTTTTTGCTTTGAAATTGACAAAATAAATGATTTTTGAGAGCTATGTTTGATTACTTTATGGTTTTTCCTTATTGCTATCCTTCGTACTTCATAAGATCGTAATACAAGTCCGAATCAAATCATTTTGAAAGTAAATTATATTAATAGAACTCCTTTAAATGAATATAACTTACAAAAATATGTAAAAAATACCCTAGGACGGGATTCAAATCATCAATACATTTTATGATAAAAATGATTGATAAAAATACCTCTGTTATATTCTTCCATACTGACATTAAAACTAAAAACTGATCGTATTATAAGTAAAACAAACAAACATTTTGATTATTATCCGCACAATATATTTAGAAATTTATTAAAAAAAAAAATAATAATTATAATAAAAATTAATAGAATGGTGATATCCCCATCAATCATCAGACAGACACGATAATGCTTAATCAATAATTACGTTTTAATGTACTTTGCAATTGACCAATTTTGTTCAACAACAAATGGACCTTCAATTTTAGCTCCTTCCGTTGCATTACAAATACCCATTGTAAATTTTTGATCAGCCAAACAATCACGATAAAATAAAACTTCCATACATTTTTTTATCTGAAATTGGTAAAATAATAATTATATATTAAATTGATTTCTTTTCTTAATCCGAACAACATTATTATCCATAATCATTTATCATTATTCATTACCACTCCGATTGCATCCGTTTGTGATACGGAAGCATTTGGTTTTTCCGTAATTTCTCTCAGTAATGGTACGGCAATGTGTTTACCCAAACCGGTGGCTATCGTACGATCCATATATGAACTGCCACGTAAATTTATGTGACCCAAAAATGGTACACCATCTTGCATACCACCCACAATGATGTCCAACCATAATGGTTTAAAATTACAACGTCTATTGTATAAGATTCGGGTTAACCAATTGTACAATGATTGTGGTTTCATTTGAATTTTATCATCATGACAATAATCATCGTTTTCCTTTTGATCGATAAATTTTTTGATATATTGAAAATCAGCATAATCACCGGTCATACCAATTATAATATTTTTATTAACACGAAATATACGATCAATATTTTCAAAACGTGCTAATGTACCATAGGATATTTTTGTATCGGCTGCCAATATAACACCATCCTTAAACACAATACCAACAACTGATGCTCCCGTTGTTACTGGACCCCTATACCCCAAAAACAAACATAAAACAAACAAAAATAAATACCCGATTCCAAACAAATGATTTTTTTTTTTAGGTTATGTTCATGACAATGCATATTTCTGTTGTCTTCCCCAATTTTTCAATATAACATTATTATCATGATTCATTGAAATCTTTAAAAAACTACTTACATTAACACCTGACGTCCATCAGCGGCCGCTGGTACCCCAAAATAATGAAAATCATTATGTACTAATGCACTTGATTTTTCCGTTTGTGGACGTTTTCGTTCAGGAAAATTATAATAATTTCCAGGTTCTGGCCCATTATGCCATAATGGTAATGGAATATCTGAATTTCTTAAAAACATTGTATTTATTCAAAAAATTTTACAATAATTAATAATTAATTAATTAACAATATTTTTATGTATAAATTAAGCAGAAGTGAAAAGTGTTTTTTTTTTTATTTTTGTTCTATTCACAAACACAAAAAATAAATAATGAAAAAAAATACAACAATCAAAAAAAAATAATAAAAAAACAACAACAAAATTATTCACCAAAAAAAATTTTAAAAATGGCGTTTTTCTCTCAAATAAAATACGGTTTCTCATCATCCGAATCATCGATCGATATAACAGAACATTTTATGCATTTTCTTCGCCATCTACAATATAAACGAACGACAATTTTGCGATATGCGCATTAAAAATCGAATCTCATCGAAATTTCGAAAGAAAAATAAAAAAAATTTTCATTATAGAAATTGTAATGGCGTCGCGCGTTGTCTGTTTGTTGGAAAAATGGAAAAAGAATTTTTTTTTTGATTAATTTTTTGCAATTATTATTTCTTTTAATATTTAATTAATTAATTAATTATATTATGTTAGTGTTTGAAAAACGTGATAAATAGTAGTGAAAAATTATGGTAATTTAATTAATTAAAAAGAATTGGATCGTTTGTGCAGTGTTTTTTTTTTTTCTTTATAATTGTTGGTACGGTAAAATTTGCATTTGTATTAATGGCATGCAAAATGGCATGAAAAGAACATAATGACGATGATGTTCTTAATTATAATATAATTAATATAATTTATGGTATGTTTATTTATTAATTTCACTATTTTGATAAAATAATTTAATTTAAGTTGATATATATTTGTACCTACATACATTATTGGTAATGGTCATTATGATATTTTTTTTGCCGTTGTTGTTGCTGTTGATGATGCTGTTGTTGTTGCTGTTGTTGTAATCTGATTTTCATGTTTGATTTTGTTTTTTTTTTTTTGAAAATGTTAAATAACTTTGATGAAATTTTTATATAATGTACTTTATTTGAAATTTTTTTTATTTGATGGATGAAATTGTGTACAGTTTTCTTTAGGAAATTTAGTAAATGTTTTATAAAGCAATTCGCTGGATCTTTTAATGCAATAAATTCTAAATAATATTTACTGTAGGAAATTCTATTTAAATTTCTATAAATGAAAAAATTCCCATACAAAAATTTGATTTGAATGAACTTTTTTATTTTTTACAATATAAAACAAATTTTTTTGATTATTTATATAATTCTATTTTTATTTTAATTTTATATAATTTTATAAAATGATATATAACAAACATATTTACGATTCATGATATTTTGTAACAGATCGTAAAATGTAATCCATAGCTTGGGGATTATCAAATGGTACCATATGACCGGCACGATTTATCCAATACATAACAAAATTTTCATGCCGTTTATAATAACCTTCAATGATATTATTTACCGGTAATACATGTCTTTCGCTAGCCTTATACAAATCAGCACCGGGCCATCTAACTTTTTTAACCCATTCAACGGTACCCGGTGTTGCAACAATAAGATCTAATTGTCCGGTTATAATAACAACTTCAATACTCGTTTCATTTAATAGATTTTCAACTGTGTGTATAAATAAAAAAAATATATTTTAAAATATTTAGCATATAATTATATGCGCTATAATGTTATTTATATTATAATTACCCATAAGTATATCTGGTTTCATAAAGTCACCAGCTAATGTACTAAATACTATAGAACTTTGTGATCCAAAAACAATATTTTCAGGAATATTTAAGGCTTCACTTACAGGTCCACGCATTAATACCGTTAATGGATCAACCCGTTGACGTGTTATATCAATATGTAAATTTCGTTCCACCAATGTACGATACATTAATTCTCTTGGTGTTACTATATGCATATATATATATAGCGAATATTATAGTATATTATATATTTATATAAAAATAATCAGAACTGAATAATTACTTGTTGATAATAAATTCTTTAATCCATTTGTTCCCCGGTATCCTTGTGCCCGTAATACATTATAAAAATCAATATCATGAGTTTGTTCGATGATAACACCTTCAGTGTGACCCCATAAATCTGTTGATGCTACATATTCACCATTATTGAATGCCATTTCTGTATATCGAGTTGCATTCATTATTTCTTCATATCCATGATCATCGACAAATCCCATATACAATAAAAATGGTGCCCATGAATACATTGAATCTAATGGTGATATCCAACCATCAACCGATACGACCGATTTCAAATCACATTCAATTCGATTTTCTTCAATTGCCTATATAAAAAAAAATATTATAATTTAAAAAATCATTATAATGTGAATTATAATTTATAAAATTTATCATACTTGATGTAAAACATATGCAAATTCCATAGCAACTTTTCCACCATAACTTTCCGAAAATATATGTAATGGAACGGTTCGGAATTCGGGATGCACTTCATAGAATCCAATAAGTGATGCAACTAAATCATCGGCAATTTGTGCATTTGTTGTTGTTAAATGTTGAAAATCATCAACATAACTGAAACCCGTACCAACGGGACTATCAATAAATAAAACATTCATATCTTTGACCCATGTAAAATTTCGTTCATTACCCTCTACATCCAATGGACCAAATTCTTCAAAATTACCGTAACCCGATGATGATGATCCGGGACCACCTTGTAACCAAATGGCTAACGGACGATCGGTATATTCGGTAACATTTGCTGTTGTAAAATATAACCACCAAAATATATGGGCACCTTCACGTACCTCCACCCAATTCCAATCTTGTTCACCCGGTCCAAAACCAACTTTTCTACCATTTGATGGATCATCGCCTGCATCATCAACAAATTTTATTATTAGAAATACTGGAACAAATTAATAATTTATTTTATAGATATAGATATAGAATAGATATAGAAATGTAGAAATTTTAAAAGAAAAACAAATAAAATATTAATATAAAAAAGAAAAATGAAGAAAAATTAATTTGATTAATAAAAGTTACGCATCAGAAAGTAATAAATAAGAAAAAATTGTATGATAAATAATTAAAAATGATTTTATAAAATTTGTCTATATATTTTAGAATCAAAGTACAATTTTTTTTTTAAAATTGTGATTTTACCAATCCAAATATAAATCTAATCTCGATATATGTTTAAAATAAATCCATGTTTATAAACGAATCCCTAAAAATAACCTTATATTTGATTTATGTATATATATCTGTGATATATAAAAAAAATGTATATATCTATCTATATATAATTATCGGTTAATTATCAAATATAATTTATATTATATATGTATATCTGCAAATCACAAAATACAATAATACAAATATATGAATATAATCTCAAAGAAAAATTATTATTAATATACTGACTATGACCACTTTAAAAAGTTATCACGCATAAATAATACAATTTTTTTTTTCAAGTATATTTCTATTGTTTATTTTTTTTTTTCGAATATGATTGTTAAAAAATAAATTAAATAAACATTTCAAATTATTGTTTGTTTATAGTTAATAAAATACAATAATTTTAAATCTCATGGACTATAGTAAAAGCATTGCACATTTCCGCGAAATTCGAATCACAATAATAAATTGTCGAAAAGTGGACAATTTCATTTAATTTCACATTTAGAGATATTTTTGAATTGAATGAATCATCATAGTGATATATTCAAAAAAAAAATATTGATTTAGTATAGATTATAATTAATCTTAAGATGATTTTTGAAAATATGTATACTGATTAAATTCACTTTATTGAAAACATTTAGAAATTGCATTACGATATAATATTCAATTTAAAACAGTAGTAAAAACAGACCGCACTTAAAAATGTATACATATATATCATATATGACTGATTATGTGCCACTTATTTGAATCGCCCTGATTATAACTTATATTATTATTAATTAATTGTTTGATAATTTTTTTTTTTTTGGTTTTTAATTCATCAATTATTGTATATGTCATTTATATTGAATTATTATAAATAATTTTCAAAAATTTTTTTTCTCTTCATTTATTATAAATCAATTCGAATTATTATGTACTATAATTGGAAGGTTGGCTGTCGTTTTATTTATTTATACAAATTTTTAGTTTTAGTAATTGTTTTTATAGATTTTTTTTTATATACAATATATTAATCTTCTATATAGCAATATTAATGATATAAAAAAAAAAAATTTTAATTAAGGGATTTTTCATTAAAAAATATGAGCTTCAATAATCTGTATATTATATTGTAATGAAATCGCTGTTAAGGATTCGTTTATAAATTCTCAACTTTCCAGTATCGGGTTTTGTTTTTTGTTTATTAAAATTCAAATCTTAACCTTATTCTTTTATATATATATATTGATTTAAATTCAAAGTATTCTAAACTAAAAATATGATAAATTTTATTATAATAATTTCACAAATTGCAAAGATTTTCATTTCATTTCCCGCGATTTTTCCTTTAAAATTCAAACACAAAAAAAAAATCTTCTATAAACAATTAAAAACTTATAAAAGTAAAAATATCTTATTAATTATTATAATTAAAATTTATTAAATTTATAAAAATATGTTCATTTTTAATTATTCACAAAATACTAAATATAAAAAAATATATTAAAAAAATTACTGATATTATAACAAAAAAAGGATAAAAATATCCAAAAATTCAAAAAAAAAAAAAACCATTTATCAAATTTAAAACAATTAAATAGTAATTAAAATAAAATTTTCTAATCGAATTTTAATTACAAAAATTTTAGTCACGTTTAAATGATAATTTATATAATATATATTATATAAAACCAAATTAATTATTATACTCTAAATTTACGCACATAAATTAAATTAAAAAAAAAAAAAAATTAATTACTTGCAACACCCACAACTGCTAATGCTACTAATACGGCTATTGTAATAATAATTTTTTTTTTCTTTTCCATATTGTATGTTTATTTATATAATGTTCGTGCGGTCGTCTTCGTCGGTTCACTGCTTTCTGCTTATTCTGTGACTGCGACTAACAAATTCTTCATTATTTTTATTTTGTTGAAAATAATACAATAAAAAATAATGATTCGGTATATAAAATAATTCAATATATTTAAGTATAATCAAGTTTTTTTTTTTTTATTATAATAATTAATACATAAAAAATAAAATAAAAAAAAAAACTATAAATGAATATGAAGAAGATATGCGCAAGTATAGGGTTGGAATTTAATTAATTGCCTGAATTGTAATTTTTTTTAATTTAGCTCCATTTAGATCTCGTTTGAATTTGACATTTTCCATTATAATATTTGTGAAAACTATCCGTATAAAAATATTTTTCTTCTTCATATATATATGGTTATTGATCCTTTCAAAAAAAGTGGATAATTTTTGACATACTTGTAGACATACATAAATACATAAATACTTGGAATTTCTTTACCACTACTCTTGTTGTTTTATAAACTAAAACCAATCCGCATTAATTGTTTCTTTCAATTATGGATTGTTAACAAATCCAATTTGGTTGCCCATCCGGAAAATTCTTTTAGTGATCATTCACCGCACAGAACAAAACCCATTTGAAATTCAAAACCGATTTGAATACGCAATTTATTTAATTCCAACCCAATATATACTATATTATGGTATATATCAAAGAGGTATTATATATTGTATATAGTTAGTATAGATATATTAAAATCAAAATATATTATTGATACATTATTTAATATATAAATATCAATTCTTTCTTATCGTTTTCTGTATATATATATTTAATTCATGTTAAATATTAATATATTAGGTTGTCTAAAAAGTATTGGTAATTTTTTTTACAAAATTCAAACGATTTTTTTATATATTTCAAATGAACTTTATTAAACCAAATATGCGCCGTTTTGATCGATGACCCTTTGCCATTTTTCTGGTAAAGGCATTATCCCATCACTGTAGAACTTCTGTGTTTTCTGAGCAAAAAACTGATCCAAGTGCATTTTGCAGTCCTCTGCGGAATTTAATTTTAAACCATTAAGGGAGTTCTGCAGAGACCGGAAGAAATGATAATCTGAAGGTGCAAGATCCGGGCTATATGGTGGATACATTAAAACTTCCCAGCCAAACTCTCTCAGTTTCTGCCGAGTCATCAAAGATGTGTGTGGTCTGGCGTTGTCATGATGGAACACAACACCCTTTCGATTGATTAATTCTGGACGTTTTTTTTTTTAATCTCGTGCTTCAATCTTGTTAATTGTTGACAATAGAGATCGGAATCAATGGTTTGACCGGGTGCTAGTAATTCATAATGAACGATTCCTTTCCAATCCCACCAAACGCAGACAGCATTACCTTTCTTGGTGTTAATCCAGGTTTTGCTACTGTTTTAGGAGCTTCACCCTTCTTGGACCACGATCTTTTTCGTACATTATTATCGTATGTGATCCATTTTTCATCACCTGTAATCATTCGCTTTAAAAATAACTCGATTTCGTTCCTTTTAAACAGCGTTTCGCAAATGGAAATTCGGTTCATTAAATTGTTTTGTGTTAATTCAAGTGGTACCCAAACATCGAGCTTTTTCTTGGATCCAGCCTTTGTCAAATGGTTTAAAACTGTTTGGTGATGGATGTTTAGTTCTTTAGCGATATCATGACTGCTTACGCGTCGATTTTCTTCAATTTTTGATATGATTTCATCGACTTTTTCAGTGATTGGTCGACCAGAACGAGGTGCATCTTTGACATCAAAATTACCGGAACGAAATCGAGCAAACCATCTATAGGCTGTTAATTTTGATAAAGTTCCTTCACCGTAAACTGCACAAATTTGTTCATGTGCCTGCGTTGCATTTTCACCTTTTTCATAATAAAATTGTAAAATGTATCGAATTTTTTCACTAATTTCGCTCATCTTTAATGCACTACAACTTTTAAATGACTAAACAAATTTAATTTTTTTTTTTATCTACGAAATGTCATCTTTCGTACATATGTTAGTGTTACCTGATCAGATTAGTGCTACTTGAAATATTCAATTATAATTACATCTATTTATAAAAATTATCAATACTTTTTCGACAACCTAATATATATAATAATCTTATCGTATAATATATACGAATTTGTAGTGTAACTGTTTTTTTTCTTCTTCTTTAAATTATCGAAAAACATTAATTTTTTTTTATAGTTATTAAATCTTTTTTCTTTTTGTGATTTCTGTTCTGTTATTTGTCATTATATTTTATTTAAATAATGTTTAATATATTATTATGAATGCGATGAGATTAAATAATTATTGATTCATTTTTAATAATAATTTAAACATATGCCTTTTTGTATAATGTTGGTTTTTTATTTTACCGCAGAAGTTATTATTTTTGATACATACTTGAACTGATATATATAGAAAAATATTTTATTTATATTTTTACCGCATATAATTAAATAAATGAATTCTTTTTATGATATGGTCTTGTGGTTGTTATCATATAATTGAATAATATAACAACGATTTTATGTGTATGTTTAGAAGAGTATTAATTTTCTATAAGGTTTGGACTGACTATAAAGGTATTTCTTGTGGACCATGAATTACCTTTATACATATGTTAGCAAGATTGTCTGTTATTCTAATGCCGACTTGTATAGAAGGTATAATTGAAAAAAAATTTTAAATAATATAAAACCAAAACACAAAATCAAAAGTATTAAATTGTTTTTGATATAAAAAATCATTTATTGTTTTCTCATTTACAAAACGACTTTATTTATTTCGTATGATGATGCGATACAAATTATTTATTTATATATGTATATACGAAAAATTGTAATAAACATATACGCGATCAAAAATATAATTGCAAGTGCAAAAAATATAGCAAAATAATCCATAAAAAATATATTATCGCTCTACAGAGTGTATAAGAAAAGATTTTTATCAATCATTTGTTTGACATAATAAAGCTGCACTTCGTTTAATCCAATGGTCTGCAGATTTTTTCGTATCCAAAAGTATTGGTAAAACATAATTTGTTGAATGACCGGTTGTCGATAAAATACCTTTACGTTCAGCTGTTTTATATAATGGACATTTATAACGTGTACCTTCTTGTAATTCAATGGCTAATATTGGCTATACGAAAAAAAGGTAAATATAATTAAGTTTAAAAACTATTAAATAATGAAAAATCGCAATGATAAAAAAACGAAAATTTCATTCTTGATTTATATATACTTACAATTATATGAATAGCTGGCATATAATCAATTAAAATTTTTGTATATTGTTCTTCAATATGAGATTTTTCTAAATTCCAACGTGCCCCATCCAAATACAATCCATTAATATAAATACCATCATTTGGTGGCGTTTCCAGACTAAACATTTTTATAAATTATAAACTTATTGCATATTAACAATCCTATATATATTATAAAACCTTCAACTATATCACAATTATATTTACTTCATTATTTGTAATATTTTAAAATCAAATGTTAACGTATCAATTGGCATATGATATTTTCTGGCATAATTTTGTAGGGCTGCCGTTAAAAATGCTTGGGTAAAATAAAAACCTGAAATCCAAAATGTTGATGGTTTACCATTTTCATACCAATTATTTAACCAATTTAAACGTTCAACAAAATCCAAGATATACGAAGCAATTGGTTTTAAACTAGGATATGATTTTGACATCCATTTTTTCGGTACACATTGAAATCGAATAGCTAAACAGATTTCTTCCATGTCCGGTGTCATTACAATGTAACCTATATACATAGTCATTTTTAGGAAAATTTTGGAAAATCATATATATTGTATGCGTACCTTTAATGGAATTCTCTAAATCAATACATGTTTCACGAATTTCACGTAATAGAATATTAAAACGTTGCATTTCTTGTATTAAAACCGTATTCATTGATTCTGAATAATCAACGGGATATTTTAATTCACATATTTCTATATCAAAATCATTTGGTAATTTTAATTTTATATCATTAACAATTTGTAATAATTGTTTTTCCGTTTCTTTATCCGATTGTAATGCTGTATTGCCCATTGTTTGTTGTAATGATGTTATCAATTGATTTGATGTATTTAAATTACGTGTAATACCAGCATTTGAATGTAATCCGAATACTTCGGGATCGGCCATATTCGGTATGGATTTTTCAATGTATTTACATATTTCACGATGTTCCAGTTTTCTCGGCAAAACATATATATTTGATTCACCAAAATTATACGATGGATTATGTACAACCTCAGCGTTTACGTAATCCGATAGAATTGTTGTAATTGTACGTCGATCCCACATATCCGTAACACGACCACCATAATTACATTCACCGGTTAAATAGGCAATGGCCACATACGGGATTTCACTGTATTGATTCAAAAACATTTGTAATTGTTGAACGGATATTTGAAAATCGGATTCATTAAAACCATATGGTATATTCCAACCCATTGCACCGAATTTCGTACGTTCTTGTACAACAGCATGAAAAAAACATATACCATATAATAAACGTGTAAATGCTCGATGTTGCGTAGGACATCCTAGTATTTTGTGGGGAGAAAAGATAAATTCCAAAAGGGTTTACAGACAATTTATTACACAAAAATATATAGGATAAAATAAACTATACCATTATAAAATGAATCAATATTCATTGGTTCCGATTGATATGATCTTAATAGATTTTGTTGTAAACCAGTGGGTGGTTCATTTGTTATTTTTATACCATTTTGTAGTAACATTGAAGGAAATTTATCACTTGGATAACTTGTAAGCCACATTCGAAATGTAGCTGAAATTTATTAAAAAAAAAAAACTTATTATTTGTATACTCGCTCTATATAATATAATAATATTGAATATTATACGATTTGTATTATAGATATCCATGTGCTCCCAAATTTGTTCAAGTGTAGGCATCCAAGATGCTGATAGATGACAATTTTGTAAACAAATCCATGCGCCTTGTTCTTGAGCCATTTCGATAAGTTTTGAAGCTATTGGCCCTTGTCCTTGACCCAATGAAATCGATTGAAATCCCTTATCGAAACCCATTTTTTCAGCAAATAATGATAGGGCTCCCATTGGATCGGCACCCGGTGATAATATAAAAATCAACGGTGTTAAACAATTTGATTCTTCATATGATTTGGCTATATCGAATTGTGGTGGTGTTACAAATACCGAACCCATTTCATGACGTACAAATTCAGTAATGGCAACAAATAATTTATCCGGACGGATTGCACGTAAAATAATTAATTTTTGAAATTTTGTTAAATTATTTTCCCATGGTTTAGGCATTTCCATTAGATGCGGTTCATTTGAATCGTATACCAATTTCCATTTGATTAAATTTATACGAAAATTATCGGTAAAATTTAGGAAAATCGGTAATTGATTAAGTTTTTCAATGTCATTCCACATTTTAATTGTTATCCAAGTGCTGTCAGGATTTGTATTAGCATTATTAATACTGGTATCGGTAGTATCTGCCGGTGAATTTGATGGTGTTACTGTATTACTTTTACCACCAACTACTGTACCGGTCATTAAAAATACCAATTCATTTTGTTCGATACGATTTGAGGCTAACATAATTTTATTCGTTAATATAAACGAAAATAATAGTTTATCCTTTTCGAATATCGAACGACACACTTGATTGTATAAATTTTGTGTAATCGCATCGATTAGGAATTTCAATCGTCTTTGCAGTTCTTTCGATTTATTCGCATTTTCAATTGAATACACATACAAATTAATGTACCAATTCAATGAGAATTGATACATTGGATCAATGTTCGGTAAATCGGTAACACAATAATATAATATAGCCGCATGTTTTGCTATTAATTTATAATTTTCACGAAAACTTTCAATTTGTATTGATGTTTCACGTGACGATGCCTCTTTTTCGATTATCTCCAATGATAGTATTTTTGAATTATCCAAAATGATGATAGCCGATTCATCTTCAAGAATATCACCTTTACTTTTGGACAATGTTTTTAGAATATTTACCTCAACATTTTTTAACATTGCCTTATTCGCAGCACTTTCGATAATTAACTTTTCACGTAATTCCTGGAGATCAGGACGTTCTTTTGCCACAACAATGCCAAGTAATTGATCTTCTAATCCGGTTTGTGTTAAAGCAAAATTTATAATTGATACCTTATTAAATGTTTCGGGTAAATAATGTGGATTACGTAAATTCGTTGTGATGTACAAACGAAATTTTGATGATATTGGAATGATATTATCACCCAAGCTAATGTATTCAATGCCACCTTGTACAAATGTGGTTCGTGCTAATATCGGATCAAGCGGTGCTTCTAAATCCTCTTCAACATTTTCGATTAACGCGGGATTACCAAATTCAATACACACCTCTAACGTTTTCATATAGTCTGGTTGTGAAAATTTCAATATTTGTAAACGATTATTTCGTTCATATGTTTTTATCCATTTATTTGCTTGACCTTGTGGATCGATAAACAAACTGAAGCGACTGGAACTATCCATTATTATAGCATTTTCAATAGAAAATGAATCTCTTGGTAATCCTATATATTTAAAAATATTCAATAAACAATTAGCGTTTTTTATATAATTTTTTTAAAAACAATATACGAATTCATACCTGCTAAATTCCAATTTTGTATTTTAATTTCTGTTCCAAGTACATCAATCAAACTGTATTCATCTGAACATGGTATAGACAATTCTTGACAACATCGGTGCCAATCAATGGTACACTGTTGACGATAATTCATGTTTAACGTTGAAAGATATGCAATAATGGCACATGATATTAATATATCACCGGCTAAACGATCATATAAATATTGTAGATTTTCGGCAGATTGTGTCCATCGTGATTTTTCACCACCTAAACCATTTATTAACGCTTCAGCACGTTGTAATTTATTTTTACATAATTCCACTTCAATTTCTGTACGTTGCTTTTCAGCATTTGCATTTATTAATTCTTCATTGAGACGGGCCACCTTTGATTCTAATGCTTCGGCTAATGCACGTTTTTCAGCTAAAAAACGTCTTGTTTCTTTTAGTACTTCTTTGGCGGCATACAACCGAGCCTGTTTTGGGGCCACCACCTTTGCAACACTATCGTATCGATCAATTGCAATAATCCATTTGCAAAGACCTTCGGCGGCACTTGATGCTTTCGCCACAATTTTCGGTAAAAAATCTTTATTGGGTATAAAATCTTTACGAATTTTTTTCATAATATCTGGATTTATATTATCTTTTTCATAGTCTTTAAGCGTTTGTAAAAATGCCATATCACCTAATATTCGTTTACTTGGTAACCAATAATCAAGAATTTTTTTACCCGTTGTTGGATCATTTATACGATCCGGAGGTACCCCTTTCATAACACATACGGCCGCCATCACCAATTTAACAACATTCGGAGGATTTTTCATGGATTTTACCAATGTAATATCAGTTGGTTTAAGGGTATTTAAAGCTTGCAATGCATCTTCTAAAACTGGTACAGCTTGAGCTAAATCTTTTGTGCATTCATCTTCCATTGCTTCAGCGGCGGCCGCCTGTACATTGGCTACAATTTCATCACGTTTTACCTGTTCGGTGGCTACACTTGCTTCAACTGTTTTCGTTTCGATTTCGGCTGTCATTTTCTTAGAATTCTCTGCCATCATAATTAATTTCGGTTGTAATTCGTTCAGTTCTTTTTGCATTATCGCTACCGTTTCGGCAGCTTGTACTAATGTTTCTAAACCACCAATGTAACGCATTTTATTTTCCATTATTTCATTTTGTTTTGATTGTATTAATGCGGTAAATGATCGAATCAATTCAAGAAACGACGCTGATGTTATGTATGTTATGCGTCCCGTTGTCTGTTGAAATTGTTCGGCTGATCCACGAGCCGTTACATGAAAATGTTTACATGCAATGACAATACTCGTTTTAATATCATCGTTTACGTTAATCGTTCCAATATATTTGTTGGCAATCATTTCCAATGCTTGTTGTGGCCATGCATCATACCAATCAATGGTACAACAATTCACTAACGATGGATATAATCGTACGCGTGTACGAAATGCTGTTCCAATTGGACTAAAACACAACATTATATGGAGTTTATTTTTACATCGATTTATGAAAAATGAAAACACTTGTAATGGATTTACGTCAATATTTCGATTACCACCTTGTGCGGCCAATCGAACCATTTCTAATATTTCTTGTTTTTCATCAATTGGCCAAATATTTGGTACTTCGCCTAAATTCAATAGACAATCAATATCGGTTAAAAATGATTCATGTTTTATTTGATTTTCAGCAACTAAAAATATTGTATCCTTTCCCAAACCACCGGATTCTTTGAGAACCGTTTTTAAATCTTCACGCCAATCGGATATACTATAATTTTTTGTTATCTCCGGTTGAAATACACTTTGTTGACAAATTGTAGCGGCCAGTCGTGTTAACGATTGCCTACCAGAACCGCTCATACCCACTAACATTCCATTACCGGCCGGCATCGAAATTATACGACAAATTTTATTTAAATGCTCTAATGCATATGAAAATAATACAATATCCATTTTTGTTTTATGCGTTGCATTGTATTCGTCCAAGTTTGTTTGTGCAATATCATGAAATTGTTTAAAACTAGGTATCTCTTCATAACGTCTATCACCCGGTTCTGAATCTAAATCCAGATATGTTCCAAATAGTAATCTATTAACTGAATCCAAAGTTACCGATTCACTTTTAGCACTACTGTCACAATCATCTTGTTGTTGTTGTTGCTGTTGCTGTTGCTGCTGTTGTTGTTGTTGTTGATGTTCTTCAAATAATGCTTCAATTTTATCATGGAAAATTTCCGATACGGTTTTAGAAATACGTACAAAAAACCATGAACGATCAGCATCATCAACTAATCGATCATAAAACACTCGCATTGTTTCATGAAACCATATTTTTGTAAATATTCTTTTGTTGTCAACCGATTCCTTTTTCAGCAATGAACATCCCAAACATATTTTAGCAATATCACGAACATTAAAAATATAATGTGATTTTGCTGGTGTTGGACGTAAATCACGAGTTATTGTACCGTAAATATTTAATGTGGCACTAACAATTTGTGTAACGTTTACAATAACATCGGATGCATGCCCACCACGTTTGAATCCATTCAATAACACATTACTAAATATACGTGTGATTGTTTCATCCGAAAATGAATTAATGGAAAAACAATCAAAATGACATAGAAAACGTGAATATACATTTTGACGACTACCACCTGGAATCCCACATGCACACAATACCAATAAATTGTTTATAAATATTTTTGATGTATCCTTTAAATCATAAACATATTGATAATCGAAAAATTGTCTTAATAATTCTATTGGCGGTTGAGCTCCATATTCCTCTTTCGCTGGCATATTCATATCGTCTACAAAAATTACACATGTTTTACCCCTTGGTGGACCATATCGACCCCGTTTATGTTTTAACAGTTTAGATAGTAACAATTCTTGGGTTTGATTAGCGGTTATCATTACTGTGAATGTCATAAATGCAGCCATATATTCATCTTGATTTAATTTATTCATCAGAGTGTTTTGTGTATAAAAACTTTTACCCGTACCAGTTGGTCCCACAAAAAGAATTTTCTTTTTATGCTACATAAAACGAAAAACAAAAGAAATTTATATACAAAATAATAAGAAAACATTTTAAAATGAATTTTTTTTAATAAAAAATTACTTTAATATGTAAATCTAAGAGATGCATATAACGTCCTGTATCGATAGTCGCCACTTGAACACCGAGTGGTCCTATTTCTGGTTCAAGACGTCTCACTAAATCAGGCCAATATTTCCATGCACCTTTTTGCTTAAAGATATAAACATAATCAATGATTTGTCCTTCCAACGGTATGGATACTTCAATTTTGTTTAACATGCTCGCTGGCGGTGGATTATTTTCAGTACATTGCCATATCTATATATGAAATCAAACAAAAACACTTATAACATGTGAACAAAATATTATTTATTTTTAATAACGACGTACTTCACGATAAAACACATCAAATTTTTCACGAGATTCTATATTCAAAAGCCCACCAACACCCCATGCAACACTATAAATTATATCCGCTTGTATCCAGGCAAATAAATAACGTGAATAATCTTCTGGGTTTTCATCAACTGCATCGTTCATAATCATTTCGAATAAGTTCAATGTAGTCATTAATAAATTATATTCACCGGAATTCAAAAGTTGTTGACAATTTCGTTTAACAAAATTGATTGTCTAAATTTATTTTCGAGATATACACAACAAAGATTATAAATGTATGTACTTAATGTTATAATGTTCAACTTACCTGTGGTATAATCCACATAAATAAATCAAATATCAATGTTTTCCAATCGTTTATCCAATTCACATTACATTTGTTTAACCATGATTTTAAAAATGTTTCATAACCTAATGTTTTTGGTTCCATATAAATCATACCACAACGTGATACAGTTGCTGGTGATGCTTGCATTAAATCCATCACTTCAAATATAATTGACATTTCACTATTCATAGTTATAACTTCACCGGATGTTAAACACAATTTTTTATTATCATCCAAAACTGTATTCATATTTTCAATCCATACTGCATCAACTGGCCCATCAAATATTAACTATAAATATATATGATGTGAATATATAAATAATTTTTCAATTCGCACTGATTATATAAACTGACGACAATTTACCCATTTCCTATCTGATGTTGTATCGGTTGCAAAATTTCGAAACATTGTTGATGCTATCCCATCTGTCCATTCATATGATATTGGATCGAATGCACCATATAATTGTCCCATTGTAATTGATTTCGGATTAACAATACCAATTTTACACTTTTGATAATATCGATTAGTTGTGATTTCCATCGTTTTTAATTTTTCCAACATTGCCGCAAGTGTTTGTAATGTTTTCGTTTTACCAGCATACGATTCACCGACCTTTTTATTATTATTCATATATAATTATACAATTTTAAATTATTAAATAGTTATGTTATGCTATAAAATTTACCATCATAAAACCATGACGAACAATCATCATTTCATATGTTTGTACAATTTTGGTAAAAAAGGATTTAGTGGGTTGTAAATTCTGTTCATTGCATATATCCAAGAAAACCGCGTGCATTATTGAATAATCAGCATCGGCTAATTTGATGCCCGGAAATAAATCAGAAATAATCCCTTCAAATAATGGGATATCAAATGATAGAAACTTTGGTAAATTAACGTCTAATAGGGCACGTAACAATAATAGATCTTCATTTTCATCGGGAAACGCCAATTTTATATTACCACATGCCGAAAGTACAGTTTTAACAGCTCTCATACCTAAAACATTATATCATATTATGCAATTATTCTATATCATAAAAATTCTATGTTCATATACCATAATCATAATGATTTTGTGATGATAATTGTTCAGAACATAATCGATATGTTGTTACAATTTTAACGGCCAATGTACGAGCATTTATAAAACCATATGAATATAATGAAATTTCACCAATCATTGCATAATCGGGTACCATCATGGCCACAGTACGAAATAATACCTTTAAATTATCGGGTAATTCTGAGCGTCCCGCATAACCAGGATTCATTGTAATACAAACATAACATGCAGGATTTAATGTTAATTCAGTTCCTTCAAATATGAATTTATTTGCTTTTGAACGAATTGCTACAATAATACATAAAATTTGTTGGGCAACAACCGATAACACCTCCAATTCAATACGATTAAATTCATCAAAACATGCCCATGCACCGCTTGACGCTAAACCTTTGAAAAATTTACCCATTGCTTTAAAATCCAATCCATCCGAACAATTAAATACCTATATATATATAGATAGATAAAATATTATTTATTAGAAATTGATTAATATATGAGATTATTTAATATTTAAACTGAACAATCAACGAAACATACTTTACATTGAACGGCCAATGCTTTTGCTAAATCTTTGGTTGTTTCCGTTTTACCGGTACCAGCTGGTCCTTCTGGTGCCCCATTTAAATGCAATTGATAGGCACCGATTAATGTACGATAACAACGATCGGTTAACGGTGTAATTACCAATCGATCAGAATTTCCTAAATATTCATTTGCATAATTAACGGTTGCATTTATAATTTTTACTTTAACATCACCATTAGCCATCCAATAATAACGTAATTGAGCCAACCATTGAAAATCATCTTCTTTCTGAACATTCTGATTTATTAATTCATTAATTACATCTTTAGCATGTACATCGATTACAATTAATGATTTGATTGTGATACGATTAAGATTTGTTATCGATTTTGAACGTATAACATTTACAATATCACTTAAATCGCTTTGAAGTTGTTCATAAAATGATTGCATTGCATTTATATTCGATTGTTGTAAACAAACATGAACTTGTTGAGCCCAAAATATTTGTGAAATACAAAGTACAATCATTTGTGACCAATTAAAAAGCCAATCAATTCGTTTCTCAGTCATATATTGTTGATAACTTTTACTCGTTTCCGTTTTAACAGCTAATAACATTTCATTTTCAACACTTAATAACCATTTTTCAACACTTCCACGTGCGTCAGCCGTTGATATTTTATTGACAAATTCAATACGTTCCAAATCATTACTTAACATTGCTAATATTTCTAATGATTCATTGAAATGCAATCGATGAATACCTTCAAAACATTTATTCAAATGTGGTTGTACACGCAAAGGATCTTTTGTTTCCGATAATATTTCTAACATTTCATCATTTGATAGAAAAAAAAATCTTGGAAAATATAAACGTTTCGTTTCCAAATACATATTTACACCATTTGTAATGTCTTCTAGCATTATGTTTGCCGCTTCCATTGCTTCTAGTAATCCCGGTGCCGGTGCTGTTTTCATAACATTTGGTTCACGAAGTACCATCTGAAAATAATTAAATTAACATTCACCCAAAAACTTATCCTGCGTTTAAAATTTAAATAAAGAATATTTTTTATAAATAAACACGCGCGCTCACTGTAATATATCGTCGATACGTTTGATCAACTTGATTAAATAAACGTCCTTCTTCGGGCATTTGTGCTACAATATCTTTTGATGAAAATATTGGTAATAAATATAACCAATTAGCTTGAACTTTTCCCCATTCCTCAAATGTTTGATTGACCCGTAATAATTTATCATACCATGAACGAACTTCTGTTTCGCATGGTTTAACAAATGCTGAACCTCGCATAGTTAATGTCTTTAGTATGTGATCGTCCAATAGAGCCTATATACAAATAATTTGTAAACTCTGTAAACAAATCATATAAAATCATATAAAAATTATATCCATTATACTTGAACATCATCTAAATTTGATAGTATCGATATATTCGTTTCTTTGTATGGTCCAGTGGGAAAAACAATATTATCCCATTCTTTAATCATTGCCGCTAAATTAACTTGTAATTGTAATTCTTTATTAGCTCCAATACTGATTATCTCAAACCCATCCAATTTATTATCAATTTTATAATTCATAATTTTACGTAATGTTGTACCAGCATCTGGTGTTATATCAAAAGCTAAATAGAACAAAATCTATTTGTATTTATATGATTTTAAAGAAAGTGATTGTGTTTATTTACTTGCTACTTCTGACATTTCATCCCAATGCCTTGAACGTAATGCTGGATTACACATAATATTCACAATGTATACACCTAAACGGAATTCTTTAATCCAATCAAGCATTTTACCACATAAACGTAAAGGCACCGGATGTTTTTCCGGATCAGGATCTTCAGTTTGTCCCTGTGGTAAAAAAATGAAATGTTATATTTTATGAATACAATGCATTTATATAGTAAGACTTACACGAAATTTACATATAGGATTTCCCAACATATCCTGTTTTATACGATTACGATAATATTTTTGTATTTTTATAAATTCCTTGTAATATTCATCGATGGTCGTTTCGACAAATTTCGGATCAAGATATTCAAATGGACCGTCCATCCATACGTAATAATGTCGAAGCCATCGTATACACAATTTCATTAATGATGCAAATGGAATAACATAATTTTTTGTGTCATTTAATATTTCATATTGGGTAATGGGAAATTTAAATAATTTCTCTTCTTTATTTATCCATTTTACATAATCATCAAAACAATTTAATTTCTCAATGTAATCGGTTAATATCAAATTGTATTCACGAAATTTTTCCGTTTCTGACATATCATCAATAATCGCTAAATTTGGTATTAGCTCATCAATGTCTTCATTTAATTTTTTCGTTACATTTTGTAAATGTTCTTCAAATTGAAATTTATAATTTTCAAATAGCGATGCGTTTTGTTCAAATATTTCATTCATATTCTTAAACCAATTTATTGTTAAAATTTGTAAATTTAAATGATTTTGTGGCAATTCCGTTAATTCAACCAATAAACCTCCAATCTAAATATATGATGGTATTATTTTTATTAAATTTGTTAAAATAAATAAATAACAATTTTTATAAATTCAATGAATACCCTTAAACTTTCCCGTATACGATCCTGTATTTCAAACATTTGTTTTGTTTTTACATATAGCATATGTTCACCGTTTGCCAACAACATTTCAGTGGATCGTGGTATTTCAAGGGCACGTTCTTTAATACCTTCAAAAATCCGACAAATATCTAAACAATCATTTTTATGGGCAATTACAATGTTCGCGGTTATCAATTTAATAAAATCCTCAGCAATTGCACGTAAATCAGAGATTGATTTCTGTTGATTAATTGTGGCCACATCAAAATATACATTTTGTACACGTTTTCTCAGCCGGGTAACATATTCATTAAATTGATCGATCATACTTAAATACTCTTCAAATTCACGGGGTACTTCAAGAAATCGTTCAATTGCCATTAAACGTTCATTACCATACAAATCATAATATTCCCGTTGAAATTCTTGCAAATGTTCTAATATCGATTGATATGCAATATTTAATGTATCATCTAAACGTTTATACATTTCCGACATATAAACATCACTGATTTCTATTGGCAAATAATCATTACAAGAACTGGTAAAAAATAGTTCACGATCAATTTGACTTTCAAGTATTGGTAATTTTGTACCAACATCCAGTATATCAGAAAATATTTTATAAAATGCACTTTGAATATCATTGAAATTCGGAAATAATTCAATGGAACGAGCCGGACAAATTGTTTGAAATTTAAAATATGGTATACGTTCACGATCCAGTAATACATTCAATACATGATTAAATGTTCGTATTTTTAATTCATTTATTTGACGATTTATCAAACCGCTTGCACATGCCATAATTTTTGGCCAATGTGATTTCGGTAAAGTGTGTTTACGATAGTGTTTTTGCATAATACGAACAATTTTCGGATACCAATCTTTTTTCAAAAATACACAATTATCTTGCAGATCTTTTTCGCAAACATTTTCAAAATCATACAAAGTCAATGATTGTTTTACACCTTTGGCATTCCAACGATATCGACTGTAATCATTTAAATGCACCGGAAAATCTAATGTTGAAAAATGTAATATACAGCGAAGAAATGGATATGGTAATAATAAATTTATTTGTAATTTTTTGCGATTTCTTAAAAATTGATGATAATTTTTTGTTTTTCCTAAACGTTTGAAATTAAACGGCTCTTCATTTGATAATTCCACCGATTGTATTATTTCTGTTGATGTGGTATTTTTATTATTTTCATTATTCGCATTGCCAATTGGTTTAAGTAACTTTCGTAAACTGAAATTTTTTAATATTGTATCAAATTCATTATGAACATCGGTCATGTATTGTTCGACAATACGAGGATATTTCACTTTATGATGTTTCGGAATATATTGTAAAATTTTTTGTTCTGTTTTATGTAACATCTTTGGTATTGGTGCTCGTTCCGTACACTTAAACAATTTACGTTTATAAATAATTTCTGATATTGGAATTGCATCATCTTCTAAGTTTTTCGATGTCGTTTTACGTTGACACAATTTAGTTTTTTCCTATTTTAAAACCAGAATGTAGATTTAAAAAAATTATAAAATGAATGAAATCTGCCAAATTTGGGTATCTGTTTGACGGAAAATAAAGTTAAGCAAGAATGCCGTATGGAATTGTAGAATTATGGATTTTATTAACTATTCATATGAAATAATTTCCATAGCGATTTTCTGGTATCTATGCAAGAATTGAACTGTAAAAAAACTTATATTGATTTAACTACAAAATGCCGGGTCTTTTTTCTTTTATTAAGCTATAGGATTTGTGCTCTACCAAGTGGAATTGAAGCACTTATAATTTCCAATAAATAGTTAAAAGAAAATGCTATAAAATGCCATTTCAGTAATTCTATTAATTATATACCTCTATTGCTTTGCGTTTTAAAAATGTATAATGTCGTCGTTCTTTAATTTCACAAATATTATATTGATATAATGGATTTTTTTGATATTTTTCATCATTGTATTTATCGGGATTTGTATCAGGTCGTCGAAGTTTGGATAATCTTGAATTTCTTGAATTTAATGCCATTTATTGCGCAATTACTTTTATTGCATTATATAAAAAATATAAAAATGCTTAATATACCAAAATATTATGTATGTATATATATAAAAATAAAATATATTTAAAATTAATCAGTTCTTAATTCAATCAAATAAAAAAATGAAATTAAATATATATTATAAAATGTTCACTTTGTTTACATTCAGAGTAAATAACAACGTGTTCGTTCGTATAGCAACGATTTATTTATGAAAAGGATGAGAATGGAAACGAAAAACCGATATCTCATCATATTAAAACAGATAAAATTTATTGAAATGTTTATAAAACGTTTCAATAATTGTTTTTTTTTTTTGGGAATTCCTTATACGAACATACATCATACGAGGTTTACTATTATATTTTTATCATTTTTAAAGGACAAGAATGTTGTAATATAGTTTGGTTTGAATAGACCTTTTAAATTATAGAATGGTATAATCTATATAAACAATTTTTTGTATTTTTTTTTTTTTTACAAATATTGTATAATTTCAAAATGTTTTTTATATATCTGTCTAAATATAATATATTATTATTTATTGGATTAACATTTTTAAGTATATTGTACGTAATATAAACGTAATATAAATGGTATGTTTTTGGGTTATTGACGATAAATTCTCTTATAATAGGGTAACTTTTGATACTTCTGTATGTATTTCATTCTATATATACTAAGGCTTCGCCACATAATGAAAAAAATCTGACTGTATATATTGTCTTGATAAAATTCAAAATCTTGCTTGGTCTATCAACCAAAAAAACTATTTTTATAATCAATTACTGAATCATTATATTTCCATATAAAACCCTGTATCAAAATGTGTTATAAATTTGAACGACCCTATATATTATACATAAAAATAAAATATTTCTATATATTAAGTGTCTACAAATACATTCACTAGAAAAAAAAAAACAAGTGATATTGATAATTACACACATACAATTTTTTTTTTATAAAAATTAAAAAACTGATGGTGAATTTGTTATTAAAATTCTACATAAATTCAGTAGCAAAATTTTATTCTTAATATTTAACAGTTGTTTCATAAATAAAAAAATCTCTGAATATATTTGAAAATAAATTAAATTCATTCAGTCTGTTTAAATATTTTAAAAACGGAATTTAAAAAAAAACAATATTTAAGTACAATTTAAATCAAAATAAATAAAAATGAATAAATCAATGCAATGGTTAATTTTAATATTACTTTGTATTTTGATTACATTGAGTAATTCAAACCCTATATTGTTTATTGAACAACAACATCAAATTGATGATGAAGTTAATCGTAATAAAACGACGACGACGACGACGACGATTGCAATTGATGACATAAAATATGATAAAAATGTACGTACACCAAAAATTCTACAACGTTTAAAACGACAATTTGATTTTACCGTTGAAGCTGAACATGAAGAAGGTGAAGGTACCGATTTATCAGCCGAAGCCATCATGAATTTATGGCGTAGTAAAGATGGTAATACCCAAATTGATGGTACTGCAAAATATTCACAACATTTTAGTGATATAAATGGTCATGGTAAAGCTAAAATCGGTGGCAAAATTCACATTAGCCATAATTATTCATAAAACAATTTTGTTTTTTTTTGTATTTCTATATACTATCAATATCTGTATGATGTATATCTGTATAGCGTCACCCAGTTATTCCGTAGGAGTTAAATTAATTTTTCAATAATGACGTTTGACGCGTATTCCAATAATTCTATATATTCAAATAATAATAATATGCGATAAGTATGTAAATATATTTTTTTTTTAATAATAATTTGATAACCTTTGACTATAGAGTGAATTGGTTTTGTTTTACGATGTATAATAGCAAATAAAATAAAATGATTCAATTGTATTTTATTGATTAAGTTATTTCGATTTATATATTCGTTCGTTGATATAGTTAGGTTTAAAATAATTTATTTAAAATAGCAACTTAAGTATTAAAATATATATATTATATATTTTGTGTAGTTTTTAATTTTTCGCATTGGAATGACACCAAACATGAAATTAATTAGAATAAAATGAATTTATTTTGAAGAAAATTCTACTGAACAATTTTCTGTATGTTAAGTTCTATATACATTTTTAAGAAAATTCTGTATAATTTACTGTTTAAAATTCTGTATAATTTTGCTAAAGAAAATTCTGTATAATATCCTTAAAATATCTTTCCCAAATTTAAAGAAAATTCTATATATAAGATCCATTTCTCCACCATTTCCATTTCCAAACACTCTTCTGTGAAGTTTAAATTATAAAAAAAACTAGAAATTTTAGGTAAATAAAAAAAACTATTGTAAAATTTTAATATTTTTGAAATTATTTCAATTTTTATTTTTTATTTTTTTATTATTTAATGAAAATATTTAAAGAGTTTTTTTTTACTGTGTGTGTGCTTTATATATTTCGTTTATAGATGTTTGTTTTTTTATTTTGGAATTTATATAATTTAAATTAAACAATTTTCTTTCAAATTAAATTAATCAATTTTTTTGTTTATAAATATGACAATCAAACAAATGTTGTTTTTTTTTCTTTGTTATTATAAATATAGATTATAATTTAATTTACAATATGCGCCATTTGCAAAATCGTATATATAAATTAAGAGAAAACATAAAAATAATCCTAATATAATATATAATACTTTTTTTTTCATTGGCAATTTTATCTTTTTTTCGTACTCTCTAGTACGAATGAATAGTAATTTAATTATATATTTTGCCTTAATTATTTTGTATATTTTTTATCTTTTTTTGGTTTTACATTCAAATATTATAATTATATATTGGAGATGGATTTTTAGCAATCATTTATATATCTTTGAAAAAAAAGCATGTTTTATTTGTAATATAATATTTATAAATATAGTAAGGGATAAATTAAATAAAAGTTGAATCAAATATTTAAAGAAAATGCATCCAATATAATGAAATTATATTTAAAATAAAAAAAAAACACATTTTAAAATGGTTGTATTCAAATCGGAAAAATTAAAAAAATAATTTATAAGCATTTCAATTTACTTGTTTTTGGGTGGAATTTATATTTAAATTAAATTTAATTTTCATCAAAATGAATTAAGTTTTGACAGTTTTAGTGGATACTTTAAAAAGGCTATTGAAATATAGATTATTTATTTAAAATATTTTTTTTATATTTTATTTGCGAGGCATGAACAGAAAAAATTAATAAATTAAAAATTTATTTATTTATTTAAAAAAACCGCAAGGTTTTTAATAAATTTAATAGTTTCTTTTTATACAAAAAAAAAATCGTTTAATTTTTCTTATGACGATTTTTGTCTATTTGCTATACAAAACAAAACATATCGCATTTTTTTTAATAAATATATGAACAAAATAAAAAAATTTCACATCAAGATCACAAAAAAAAAACAAAAATATTGAATTATCGCAAATAAGTTGTAATTTATATAAATTTTTATAATTATTATATAAAACAAATGAACCATATATTTTTTTTATTATTATTAAGAATACATTAATGAAATGTTAAAAAAAAAATTAGAAAATTTTTATTATAGATTCAATTTAAGGGTGGAGGGAAAATATTTTAAGAAAATTAAATGACATATTCATTTAACTCAGAAAACTAATTAATTTATATCCATGAATTCTGATTAAAATTAAATTAATAATTTTCTCATGCAAAATATCAAACTGGCCTCTTAAGGAAATTGTCATAGGAGATTTGGGTAACATTTCATTATGATTCCGAAAGAGTAAAATGTATTTTAATTTCAAAAGTTTCGATATAAAAAAAATTTATGTATTTTGTATATTCTCAATGCATATAAATTCTGTTTTTTATGGTGGAAAATTTTGTTTATTGTTGATATGACGTTGGCAAAGGTGTAGGAGTTTCCTTTTAAAATAATTTCAAAAAAATTTTTAACTAAATTAAATTAAAAATAAAAATATATAGTATTGGTTGAAATAAATAAACATAAAAATTAGTTAACAGAAATATTATTATATATATATATATAGATTTAGAATAATAATATAATAGATAAACGATGATGAAAATAAAATATTAATTTTAAATCATTGCATCAAATTTATTTTATTTTTATATTAATTATATATATATATAAATATTGTCTATTCTAGACACTATATCTCAGTTATTATTATTATTATTATTATTAAATAGTCTCTTATTTTTTTTCTATACATATAAAGTAAAAATATAATTTATAAGCTATATATAATATTAAATTAAAAAATAATTAACGCATTTGAATTATGCCAATTACAAAAATTATATCGCAATATTGTTATTATTAATATAAATGATTATTGATGGTGGTATTATTTGTTTTATAAATAATAAAAAATTTTTAATTTATTGGAATTATAATTGCGCTATCAAAATTATTTTGATTACTATTATTTATTTTGTCTAAATTTAAATTATAACATTTTTCATTGATATTATTATTGTTGTTATCAATATTCGAATTATTATTATTATTATTATTATTATTATAGATATTTGTTGTATCAAAATTTTCATTATTATTATGATTATTATTATTATTAGTTTGATTTTTATTTACTATTGTTAATGATGATGCTGGTGAGGGTGACGTTGTTATATTTTGTCTAATTAAACGTGGAATCATTCTGGGTGATCTACTATTTTTAATGGTTATTGTTGATGGTGATGATGATCTATTATTAATTTTTGGTTGTTGATCATCTAATTGTGTTTGTGGTGATGATGATGGTGGTAATTTAGATTCAATTTTACCATTTAATTTTGTTGTATTGATAATATTATTGGGTTTTTTAATATTATTTTGTCCAATTGGAATTGTTCGACCAGCTTTTATCAATTTACTTTGATTTAAATTATTATTAATATTACTACTATTGAATGCAATTTTTGTTGTCATTTGAGATGATGATGATGATGATGATGGGATTGGTGATGTTGATGTACTATTTATTGGGGTTTTAATTTTTGTTATTGATGATTTATTATTATTATTATTGGTGGTTGTTGCTGTTATTGTTGTTGATATTTGTTTATTTTGCATTTTTGTTGATTTTACTAATTTATTTATATTTGATAATGGATTTTCTCTACGATCTTCATTATTTCTGTAATATTTGTTTTGTGTTTTTTGATAACATAAAATTGGAAAAAATATATACAAAATAAAATTTAAATTAGTATTTATATCTTTTTGGTTAATAATTAGCAGAATTAAGCTAATTCTGATTAATATTGATTTTTTTTTTGTATTATTAGCTATATACAAGATCTATAATTATATTATTCACATATAAACAAATATATTTATGATATAGCTTTAGAAGCTAGCGTAGAAGCTACAGAAATATGAAAAAGTGAAAAATTTTTATGTATTAAATTTACCTCATTTAACTTTAAATTTGCAGCATGAAAATATACAAAAAATAAAAATATATAATCATATATAAATAATGAATGAGACAAATTTTGCAGGCATAAAATTAAATAAACTTATTATATAAAAATAAATAGTGTTTAATATTAGCCATTTTTTTTTTTTTTATAAAATTACAAATTAGCTTAATTAAGAAAATATTATGTTATTTATTTATATAAATGTATATAAGATCGCATTTATTAATTTTAACTTAAATCTTCTAAAAAAAAAAAAAAAAATACACTCGTCGTTTTTTATGTTTTTGGTTATTAAAGAAATATTAAATGTAACAATACTCTGCGGTTATATTTTTATTTACATAAACATAAATTATGTTATCATTAATTTTAGAATATCACAAAATTTAATCGAAAATTAACGATTGTTTTAATCGTGTTAAACATCGCGATTAGTATATAATATTTATTACAATTGTTAGGCTGTAATATACTATTCTATAGAGATATTTTATCTTAAGTGATTATGTAGCGATTTTAATTATATTTGAAAAAAATTCAACTGCCGTAAAAATACACGTTTTATAGATAAATTATACCGATCTATTATTGTCAAATTCTATTGCGTAACTCAGGGAATTCACTATCTAATAAAAATTTATCAAAAAAACAATCAGAAAACCTTAATTGTTGAAATCCGGAATCAATTATTTATTAACAAAAAAAAAAAAAAATTTAATTACATTTTAAAATTACCAAAAATTTAAATTACACATTGAATTATATCAATTAAATTAATTGTAATCGATTTACAACCGAGAATATATTTTACAAAAAACAAAAAAAAAAAAAATACTGACAATAAATCAATAAATTTATTAATAATAAAATTAATATATTAACGACATACAGAACAATCCATAGACGATTGTAAAATATAAATTATACAAATAATATTAATTGAACATAATGCAATAATTGCTAGAACACAATCACAAAAATATACCTGTCCAAATTGAAGCCTATTGCATATATATATATATATAATTATTGAGAAAATTGTTGTATTTGTTGTGTTGTTTTGCGAGTGAATTATTTTTTAATTAAATATATGATTGCGATTGATTGACAATTTAATTAAAATTGGTAAAGATTTTGTTAATTAGAAAATGAAATGTATTATATATATAAAAATGATATAAAGGTATATTGAGAGAAAGAAACGAATAAAGCACATCACATAATGAACATTTTTTTAATATCCATATAATATTCCGTATACGAATATTGCAGCATGAAAATAAAAATAAAATCATTAAATATATTAAAAATATTTTATAATTTAAATAATTTTTTGATAAAATAAATGAAACATTAAAAATGTATTATTAATAAATTTTGATAGACAGTCTATTGAAAAAGATAGACAATAATTGAATGATAATGATGTGGATGATGATGATGATGATGATGAACGGTATGATGAAAATGGACTAAATGAGGGAATACGATTATATTGATTTAATATTTTTCCAATTAACATTGATTTTAAAGTGATTAATCTTTGATAAATATAATCGATATGTGAATATTGCCATTGTAATGCTAAAGATAATTTTGGTGATGTTGAAGTGGATAACGATGATAATGCTAAATGAATGGGTGATATTAATAATCTATTTACGTGATGTGTCAAAAAATTAAATGTTTGTGATAGATTTTGTCTGAATGAAACGAAAAAATTTGAAAGATTTATGTTTATAGAAAAGATCCTGTAAAGTAAATGAAAAGAGAAAAAAAAATAAATAAAATAATAATTAAAATAATAACCAATAAATAAAACCATAACCGATAATTTTTTTTTTTTTTGTATTTTCAAATATTTAAACTAAGAAAATAATCAAATTTTAATTACCTTGAATCTGGACCCATTGATAATGGTCGTAACTATTTAATTTTGATTGAAAAAAATAATAAATTAATATAGAATTATTATTTTATCATGTATATTGTATAGTTTTGTGAAACATACCCTTTCTGTTTGTGTTGCACTATTAATTCGCTCTACTTGTTGTATTTTTGATCCTGTCGAACTTGATGATCCATCTGTAATATTACCACTATCACTTGTTTTCTGTCTATCTGATTCTAATTTATCTATAACTGATTGTTGTATTCGTATCGTTCGATTTTTATCATCAATTTGACTCTGTTTATTTTTGTTTGATTTCATATAAATGAAGAATAAACCAAAAAAATTATATTATTAATAATAAAGTCTATACATAACCAATCTATACATAACATTATTATATAATTTTAAAGTGCTCTAATTTGTTTTTTTTTCTTAAATAATTATATTAATAAAATTAATTAAAATTATAAAAAAAAAAAAGCAAACTAAAATTCAAGTTATTTAATATATAACGAATTTGTTACTCTATATCGCGTATATGCAATTATTATATTTATAATTATATTTAAATCGTCATGCTTCTTCTCTATACTCTCTATATATACATATTACAAAATATTACGATAGTCTTAAATGATTTCTTTATAGGAATTATATAGTATAGGAATTATATAGTATAGGAATTTTTATATCTATACAAAAAAAGTATTGAATTTTAATTACTGGTATATTATTGAAAAATTATATACAATGTGAAAATTCAAATTGAAAAGGTTTTTATAAATTAATTTTTTTTTGTTTTACAAATCTCTCAATATCATTTTCTATAAATGTAATTAAAAAAACAAATCGAACCTTGAGTTATTTTTTTTTTTGAATAATTAAATTTTATATTAATTTAAATTTCATTTTCTATTGTTATATACAGAAATATACATTTTTGTTTCGAAGAAATGTGTGCGGTAAATAAGTACCCCATTTTTTGTTATACTTTTTCAAATTGATTTTTAACACAATATTAAATTTTGGTTATAATAAATTAAATTAATTTACCATGCAAAAAATGCGGTATTATACGATATTATAAAAACATAAACAAAAAGGTAAATTAATTTATTATAAATGAAAAAAAAAGAAACAAAACAGACCAAAAATTAAATTGAAAATAAACAAATATTTTAACAACAATAAATTAATAAATTAATAAGAATATTTAAAAAAAATGTATATATACATTTAATAGGGCTCCCTTTTATTCCGTATATTTTTTTTTTTTATATTTATTTATTCGAAAAACCAAAAAAAAAAACAAAATTGATAACATATATATAGAAATAAAGAAATGAAAGAAAAAAAAAATTAATTCAATTTAAAATCATATATGGAAATGGGTATATATAATATATTTATTTATAAATATCATAAAATGAAAATTTTTTAAATAATAATACACACAATTATAAAATTATATGAATAAAAATCAAAAAACCAATAATAAAATGGGAAAAACGTGCTAATACCTGAAGATAAACAACCTGTCTACGTAAATCCATAAATGCTTCTTTTGTATCATCATCTTGTTGTCCATCAGTTGTCGTCGCAAATCTATTCACCAAATCTTTATCACAATTTAATGTTGTGGTTTTTATGTGGTCGGCATCGTTACCAACTAAACCACCGTCAACGCTGTTATCTCGCACGAATGCTTCTGTATTTTTACGACGTTCAACATTATTTGTATTATTGTATCCATAATCGTTAAGATAGTATTCACCGGCGCCTTCGCTACTACTACTGTATCCATTATTGCCATTTAAACAGGAACCAAAGAATTGCCCATTATTTATTTCAAATGGGTTGAGAGTTTGTGTCTATATATAATAAAAAAAAATCAATTAAATTTTATTTAAAAAGTATTTTAAATTTTATTACTAATTATTATAATATTAATTGATAAATTAATGACCAAAATATAAGGATTTATCTTGATAATTTAAGAGCATAAGATGATTTTTTATATTAATCATGTATTAGTAGAATATATTATTTAAAGATATTCATGAAATGATGTAAAGAAATGACCGTGGTAAAATAAAGACATTTGTTACATGAGAAAAGGGAGCTTGAAGAATTTCAAAATCAAAATCCGTTAATAAACATAAAACAATCTTTTAGGTAGTTAAGAATTGAAATGTAATATA